>JAWNPR010000113.1:1047500-1288040 GCA_035047405.1 Drosophila stalkeri
AGTGTAACAATACATCAGTATTGTCTTAAAAAACTAAACCAGACAGATCAAAATACATACATATGTACATACATCTACAAATAATAATTAGAGAGCTTCAGCTTCTCGACTACGAGATCCCCTGAACTCTTCGAAGCACTGATATTCCGAAAACTCCCCGCTTCGTTTCAAGCACAAACACGAATATCTCTAGTATTTGAAATACATGTTTTACATATTTGGGGTATGAGACTGAAGGGAGAGTGAGGAGACTGGGGGCCGGTATCCTTAGACTAACTAAAATCAAAAGTATATGAAATTATTATCATATATATGAAAAGACTTGGAGACTCAAGCTCTAAAAATAAACGAGATTAATTGATTCTAACTGATTCTCGATAAAGGATTTAAATCAATAACTTTGAAACGGGCATAGTTATCGAATTTCTGAAACAATCTCGATATGCGGAATACGCGGATCTAAGAAAATATGTCTCTAGCTCTTATAGTTTTTGAGATCGTCGCTTTCACACATATAGACAGACGGACAGGGCTATATCAACTTATTTTTTTGTGCTGATCAAGAATATATATACTTTATGGGGTTTGCCGCGCCTCCTTTTACCTGCTAGATACATTTACCCTGACTTCTCAAATTTAATGGGTTCAGGATATAAAAAGTAATAACGTTGCGTCGGGCCTTACCGGTTGCAGAATACTGATTCATTTCCCGAAACGCTGTCATTTTCATTTTCAGATTTGTCACGGCCTCAATAGCTATATATTCTCTATACATTAATTTTATGCAAATCAATAGTATGTCATAATGTCAATAGTAATAACGTAATATTATAGAAAATAGAGGTTTTCCACAATTTATCAAGTTATATTTGATACCAGACCCACCATATTTTTACTGATTTTGGGTATAAAAAAATTTCAATTACCATGGTTTCTGAGATAACTGAATTTGAATGCGAAAAATCAAAATATATTTAAAAATAACTATTCATATTAATCTTTAAAATAAATAAAAAGTTAATAGAAGAAATACAATATGTACATATGTATATAAATAAATTCGCATAGATATTTGTATGTATATTTATATTTCAGCTACTTATTAAGCAGCCCACGAAAAACCCAACGAGAATATACTTAATATTGTGGATGCTTGTATATATATATATATATATATATATATATATATATATATATATATATATATATATATATATATATATATATATGTGTGTGTGTGTGTGTGTGTGTGTGTAAGTGCAGTTTTGTATAAATTAGTATGAATGTATATGTGGCTGCACATTGCTGCTTTAATGAAAACAAAACTGGATTTGAGAGTGAGAGTACCCACACCGCATACTCAGGTTTGGGATTTCGATTTGCTGACTAATTAAGCCCTTAAAATCGAAGACCGGACCGCGGCTCGGCCCTCGTCACATTGAAAATAAAGTCATTCAGTCTTTATAAGACCGCAGAAGATGGAATAAAAACAACTGAAAACGTTGGGTGCAACCAACTGCGTGATACTTTGTTCGCGTAAGTGCATTTGGCATAATCCCCACGTTCTGACTTGTTTTTATATGTATTTCCGATTTGCCCCTACTATTAATACTACTAGAATTAATATACATACATTGATTTAATATACACACATATAATTATTATATTTATAATCTTGGGTTGCCAAGCCGATATATTCCATATTACAAGTCTCTAGTGTTGATAGTGTCTAAACTATAGCACAATTTAAAAAATCACTATATATTCAGGTCCGATTTACCACGACCCCAATGGGCGGAGACATAAACTTTTTCATCGATCTTCATAGAATCATAACATTAACTCACATGCCAAAGCGTTCTATGTTTAGCGGTTTAGCTTTAAAGCTGTAGAAGATACGTTTTTCCCGATTTGTCACGCACCCAATGGGCGTAGATATATCAGCCATAGCTTTTTGCACTTGGGTTGTCACCTCATAGCTCATCAACTAATATGATTACTGCCATACGGGAAAAATGCATTTTCCGATTTGCCACGCCCCTAATGGGCGGATTGGGAAAATTTTTACACTTTATAATTTATGAGCATACATGAGTTTGTGGGCCAAATATCCAAATATACGGACAGACAGATAGATATACTCTTCTTCTCCTTGGGAACAGAGCATACAAATTAAAGAGTTGTTGAATGCCAAGCTTATGTACATCATTTATATATTATATGTGTATATGTTGTAAATTTGTGTTGTATACATACATCCATATTATGTGTACATTATGTATATACATTACTAAGCCGAGCTATTTCAGTGAACTGGGAACCATTGAGTACAATGTAGTAGTAACAATCTTCTCGCTTACTTCAATCGGTCAAGATTGATGTATTCTATTCATTTTAATTCAGCTGCAGTTTATGAACAATTTGTTTCTTCGGGTATTCATAGGTCCAATTTGAGTGAACTAGAATTTGTATATATCATAAAACAGTTGCACATATTTTCTCTAAAGATCGCGACGTTTTCATTTATATATGTTGTATCTTGCAATCAGCGATTGCAGATTGGAGATGCTGTGTGGTGACTTAAATGCTGATGCAAAACCTATATATATATATATACATATACATATATATATATGTATGTATGTATGTATGTATGTATATAAATATAAATGCATGCATATCTGGTTTTATGTCTTTTCCGAGAACCAACGAAGTTCCCTCGTTAAATAAGACGAATACGTGCAAGTGTGTGAGTGTGAACGTGATTGTGAATGTTTTGTATTCTCAACAGTGCTGCCAAGCAGTTAGCGGAAAAACAGAACGTGAAAAAGAAATATTATATATGAAATATGACAGGGAAATAAAACAAGACAAGCTTGTATTTATTTCTTAATACAGATTGTATATTTATTGTGTATTGTGTTTTGTGTATGTTCAACATTTTTTCATTTACAAACAAAAAGTTTTTTTACATATTACAAGCTCGTCTATTATTACAATTTTTTCCTAGCTAGAGGAAAAACATATAATTTTGTAGATTCACATCCACATCTTCCGAAAAAATGCTAAGGGCGCAGCACTGACTTACAATCACAAGCAAGGGCAGTCAAGCAGCCAGACATTCAGCAGGAAGGCATGCTGGCATTGCCAGACTCAGGCAGACTCAACTAAGCTCGGAGCAGAGCTCGCATCTCTCGTGTTCTTCGTAGAGAATACAGATCTTGGAATGACTTGAATAAGACGTTAAATTACAAAAGGAAAACATATAATGCGAACTGAGGAGAACGTTGAATGCACAGCAAGCGCATTTTAGAGTTTTGTTCAGTCCCCTGTTTTGTCTGCATTTCCTCCCTCTCTTCCCTTTTCTTAACAGAAATTTTGGACCGAAGACGAAAAGATACTTTGCCGCTTAAAAAAAGAGTGACCCGCGCCGCAGGCTCCTGAAGGTTTGAAAGGTTTGCCAACTGCTCTTGCTCTTTTGACTACCTATGCATGACAATTGTTTACAGCTCTTTCCAGGTAAATAGACCACAGCTACGTATCCCCTTGCTAAGGACAATCGTCCTATGTGTAACATTTCTAGTCACATATTCTAATAAATAAGAAAATATGAGATCACCATTTTCAGTGAGACTGCTATATACATGTACATATATATTCAGATTTGCAAGTTAAAAATGAATACATAGATAAGAAATAAAACTGCTCGATAATATACATATATTTGTATATTTTTTTTTATTTATTTGTAATATATTAATGCTGCAATGAATTACTAAAATAGACTAAATATATATACTTTACTTTAATTAATTTTTTGTTTGAAATATGTATAAGAAAGATTTAAGAACTTTAGATAAGCCTTAAAACTACTATAATTTATAAAGAAATTCACTTAAGTTTGTAAATCATTCAAAAAATGTTGTTACTCCCACATATTGTAACAATAATAGATAGATTTTCTACTTTAAAGAAAGTAGCACATGATTTAATTCGACAGCGAAGAATACTTGGGTGACCTTTCCGACAGGCATGTGCATATCAGTGTATATATTTATGTATAGACACATGTTCGGTGGCAGCAGTGTGTAAATGTTGACAGTCTCAAATAAATACATGTACATATGTACATATATTTACAATAGCGTCGATGGCCTATGTTCTTTGGTAAATCGCAAATTCCTGTAAAATATAGATTGTTTACGTTATATATGTAGTTAAGGAAAGTGGGAGATAGAGAGAGAGAGAGAGAGAGAGAGAGAGAAGTGCATGTTTTAAGGAATACAGTGGACTAAAAAGGTATTGGCACACCAAGAATTATAAAGTTTAGACATCTATAACATTTGTTTCATTAGGATTTCAAAAATAAAAAAATTTGATTATGTTCAACAATATATTTTTATTCAATTAATAAAAAAAAAATAAAATTTTAACTTCTCTCCATTAGCTATACTTAATTTAAAAAAAAAAAAAAAAAAAAAAAAAAAAACAAGTAAGAAGGCTCTAGTCGAGAACTGCAAAAAAATTAATATTCTTCTTCTTTACGCACGTAAAAGCGCGCGCTCTGCTAACCGCGCAGTTGCTGCCAACGGTTGGGGGTGGGATGGGCTGTACTTTGAACGCTTATAACTCCATTTATAGATGGACTATCTTCATGAAACTTTCAAAATATGTTAATTGCATTCATGTAAAATTTCAGCTCTCCAGCTTTTGTAGTTTCCGAAATCTTGACGTTCATACGGACGGACAGACGGACATGGCTATATCGACTTATTTTTTGTGCTGATCAAGAATATATATACTTTATGGGGTCTGCGACGTCTCCTTCTGCCTGTAACATACATTTTCACAAAACCATTATATCCTGAATTCCCATTTTTAATGGATTCAGGATATAAAAAGTATTGGCACACTTAAAAAAAAACTGTTAAAAATGATAAAAAAAAAAACAAGTAAGAAGCTGAACCTTGCAAAAAAATTAATATTCTTCTTCTTTACGCACATATAAGCGAGCGCTCTGCTAACCGCGCAGTTGCTGCCGACGTTTGGGGGTGGGATGGGCTGTACTTTGAACGCTTATAACTCCGTTTCTAGATGGACTATCTTCAGAATATATTAATAGAATTCAAATTTATCTGATTGCCAAATTACAAGTCTCTAGTATTTGAAATACGTTTTTTTCAAATTGGGGGCGTGGCATCTAAAATCTGAAAATTACAAAATCTGCGTATCCATAATATCTATCTAACTACATAAATTTGAAGTCTCTAGCTAAAACGGCGTAGAAGTTATGCTCGAAAAACCTAAAATACGTAAACGAATTTTCGATTTTTTATCGATAATTAAGGAATGGGATGAGTTATCGAAAAAACAAAATAAACTTGTACTGCGTAACTAAGATACGAGTATTCATGTAAATTTCAGCTCTCTAGCTTTAGTAGTTTCCGAAATCTCGACGTTCATACGGACGGACGGACGGACGGACAGACGGACAGGTCTATATCAACTTATTTTTTTGTGCTGATCAAGAATATATATACTTTATGGGGTCTGCGACGTCTCCTTCTGCCTGTTACATACATTTTCACAAAAACATTATACCCTGAATTCCCATTTTCAATGGGTTCAGGGTATAAATATATATATATATTTTTTAAAATAAAAATTAATATTTTGTGGGGCCTCCTTTGTCCTCATTTGCGGCTTGGAGGTGTCTCCTCATACTTCCAACTAATTTGGATGTATGTATTGACGTCTCCTTCTGCCTGTTACAACATTTTCACAAAACAATTATACCCTGAATTCCCATTTTTAATGATACACAGACCATCCATGGATTTATTGAAGGGTATTTTTAAATATGTACCTATTCAAATGTATGTATATGTATATACAAATACGCAAATATTTTATTTAAATACATATATTTAATACTATAAGTAAAATGAACGGAAATTTACTACAGCTTGGTTAAGATTAACCCCAAGGGGAGTAAGCCCTAAAAAGCACCGTTGGTCATTTGCTCAAATGACGTAAACTTAGCATTCAAAACCCGGATACGGGCGGGTAATTTCTTTATAAAAAGAGCATTTTGTTGCATTAATTGACCACATATATATACAAATATTGTCGATTACTTTTCAGTACATTCATGAGTGAAAGAGTAAATGAGAGGATCGGTTTTAAAATGCGAGTGAGAGCAAGATGCAAGGTATGAAAGAGCTAAAAAGAGATAGCGATAGGGTTAGAGAGTGGCCAGCATTCAAGAGAGCGCAGTGCAGACGCAATGTGGGTGCGCCTAAAAGATGGTCTGTGCACGTCTGCTGCATAACAAGTAGCAAGTTGTTAAAGTCAGTCCGGCGACGAGGAGATATACGTATGTACATATATACATATGCATGTGTGTGCAAATGCGCAGTAGACATGTGTGTGCTGATATTGTACCTGCTATAGTACGGTTTGAAAATTAAGAAGGAAGACAACAGCTTAATTTTTGTCAGTGCTGGCAGCGTGTGGTGAAGAAAAATATTTTTCATAATGGAAATGGATAAAAATCATAATTTGAATTACATATTGTTAAATTACGAAATATTTCTATCTATCGGTATCAATCATTATTATACTTGATAAATTCAATCATGATCCAACTAGCTCATCATAATTCTAGTTGACTTAGTTATGCAGCTCGTGAACGAGAGTTACTCCTTACAATCGAAAAATTTGTGTTTGCTCGTAATCTAGCTTTTAGTCAACCATGATCGGCAATTGAAAGGAATCGGCTATTGCTCATCTAAACAGTAAAAATATGTGTAAGAAAAGAGCCATTTTCGTGTTCCTCAGAGCTCGTTCGTCCACAGATCACTAAAAAGTTAAATATTAATGAAGATATGCCAGCACTGATATAGCGAGAGTCTAACCAGCACGAGAGAGTGCCAGATTCGACATGGCCATCTTCAAACTGCCCGCCTTCTCTCAACTTAAGGCTGTGTGCAAACGGCAGACGTAGAGCAGATCGTGACCTGTGGCTGTGTACACTTGTGTTTCTATGCCGTCGTCTCTCTCTCTCTCTCTCTCTCTCTCTCTCTCTTTCTCTCTCTCTCGCTCTCTCTCGCTCTTTCTCTCTCTCCATATATCTATCTTAGTGGGTGTGTGTGTCTGTGTACGTTTTTCAGCGCTGATCTGACTGTGTATTTGTATCTGTGTCTCAATCTGTAGCAGTAAGTATGTTGTTTTAAGTATATATGTATGCAAGTGTGCGTGAGTAGCGCGCGTTGCTCCAGCTAAGCCAAGCGAGGCATTGCAAGAGCTGTTGTCGCTCAGTCCGGTCGGAATGAACACGGCAGAAAGACGCCGTGCCGTGTATACGCCCGCTATTGACTTTGTCACACTTAATTTAGTTTCGGCTAGCTGGAAAGTTAGTACAAATTAAGTGGTTCATTGATGCCCGTGAGCAATTTGTGTGTGTACATGTGTGCATGTGTGATATGCAAAAAACAAAAACAAAATACTTATGCCAAACGCCTATTAAAAGATAGAGGGCATCATATACATATGTAGACATTATATGTGAATGTATGTATACACATGTATCTATTCGCATATGCCATCATATGGGACACATCCTCGTTTAAAGCAAAGAAAACCTAGACGACAATAAAAACAAAAATGCTAAAAATAATGAAATTCTAATGAAGTTGCCTGCCAGTTGGTTGTCAATTCTACTTTCTACACTCGTTCGCGTGTATGTGTATGTATGTGTATGTTAAGATGAATGGATCTTATGCACTTGTGTACATATGAATATGTAGAACTATGTGCCGGTTGCCTGCGTTTATATGTGTGTATTATGCATCCATCCATCCGCAATTGATCAAAAATTTGTGGTGTAGTGCCGACGGCAATGATGAAGAAATGCTGTAAATAAGAAGACCTAAAAGTATTTCATTGATTCAATCTCAATTATAAAATATATTTAAAATGGATGCGTATACCTTACCAACATACTTTCCCCTAGCGTAAGTATTTCAGTACATTTTTATACCCTGAACCCATTGAAAATGGGAATTCAGGGTATAATGTTTTTGTGAAAATGTATGTAACAGGCAGAAGGAGACGTCGCAGACCCCATCAAGTATATATATTCTTGATCAGCACAAAAAAATAAGTTGATATAGACCTGTCCGTCCGTCCGCCCGCCCGTCCGTCCGTATGAATGTCGAGATTTCGGTAATTACAAAAGCTAGAGAGCTGAATTTTACATGAATACTCGTATCTTAGTTACGCAGTTAAAGTTTATTTTGTTTTTTTTTTTTCGATAACTCATCTCATTCCTTAATTATCGATAAAAAATCGAAAATTCGTTTACCTTTTTTAAGGTCTTTCGAGCATAACATCTAGACCGTTTTAGCTAGAGACTTCAAATTTGTATATTTGGATAGATATTATGGATACGCAGATTTTATAAGTTTCAGATTTAGATGCTACGCCCCCCCTCGCTCCCAATTTGAAAAAAAAGTATTTTAAATACTAGAGACTTGTTATTTGTTAGACAAATTTGAATGCAATTAATATATTTTGAAAGTTTCATGAAGATAGTCCATCTAGAAATGGAGTTATTAGCGTTCAAAGTACAGACCATCCCACCCCCAACCGTCGGCAGCAACTGCACGGTTAGCAGAGCGCGCGCTTATACGTGCGTAAAGAAGAAGAATATTAATTTTTTTGCAGGGTTCAGGGTATCTCGTAGTCGAGCAGTCTCGACTAGAGCCTTCTTACTTGTTATACCCCGAGCCCATTGAATATGGGAAATCAGGGTATAATGGTTTTGTTAAAAGTATGTAACAGGTAGAAGGAGGCGTGGCAGACCCCACAAAGTATATATATTCTTGATCAGGGTGACGAGAAAAGTCGATATAGCCCTTTTCGTCCGTCCGTCTGTCCGTATGTTTGAACACAAGGATATCCAAAGATACAAGAGCTACAGACTTCATTCTTTTTGAGTTAGGTCCGTATATTGCAGGCTCAGTACGAGTTTATTACCGAAATTCGATACCTCTTATATTTATAACAATTACCGTGAATCACTTATAAAATTATATCTCGTTCATCTATAGAGTTAGTGTCCAAGTCTTCTGCATATATATAGATATTAATTTAATACAATTTCGGTTTTTGTCAGATTTTGGATTCCGATCTCCAATTCACCTCCACACCCCCAAATGTGTAAAAAATGCATTTTAAATACAAGAGACATACAGTTTGGTTTGGCATATAGATATGAATGTTATGATCGTAATCTGAACGTGTGATTACAAATGTCCATCTAGAAACAGAATTATTAATCAAAGAAGTTCTCGCAACGCAACCCACGTGGCAGAGCAAGCTAGGCAGCGCGTCAGCAAGACGCCTGCAATGCGTACATACATACATATACATATGTATGTTCTAGCAAATCGGCAAAGAAGTTTGTTGTGGCCAACTGAATCATTCATGCTTACAAATAGGTTAGTAGTAATTGCTAAGATGGCAGAAAGCATTTTGACATAATTATAAAAATATTAATGCATTTTAAAAATAAAATTTATACGTTTTTGATTAAAAGAAAAAAGTTTCCAGCGGGTTTTGAATACAGGTCATTTTACAATAACATGTAATCGTTAGTTAAACCTAAATATGTTCACTGCTACACAACACAATTCTTAGAATATTATAGCATGCAGCCTTTGTATGTATGCATAGAAAATCAATTAATTTGCGCGCACAACAGTTTGTTGTTTGCTTTCCGAAATATTTCGTTTATTAAATGTTTATTAAATAAATAAAGTGCATCTACGGGAACGGAGTATCTCACAGGTATTTGCGCCTAACTGCAACGTTTTTACTTGTTTTCTATAGGTATAGATACTAACTTAATACAATTTCGGTTTTTATCAGATTTTGGATTCCGGTTCCCAATTCACCTCCAAATGTTATTTTAAATATTAAATAATTAAAACAAGTAAGAAGGCTCTAGTCGATACGGCTCGACTACGAGATACCCTGAACCTTGCAAAAAAATTAATATTCTTCTTCTTTACGCACGCTCTGCTAACCGCGCAGTTGCTGCCGACGGTTTGGGGGTGGGATGGGCTGTACTTTGAACGCTTATAACTCCATTTCTAGGTGGACTATCTTCATGAAACTTTCAAAATATATTAATTGCATTCAAATTTGTCCATTTGCCAAAGAACAAGTCTCTAGTATTTAAAATAAGTTTTTTTTTCAAATTGGGGGCGTGGCATCTAAAATCTGAAAATTACAAAATCTGCGTATGCAAATCTATCTAAATATACAAATTTGAAGTCTCTAGCTAAAACGGTGAAGAAGTTATGCTCGAAAAACGTAAAAGAGGTAAACGAATTTTCTATTTTTTATCGATAATTAAGGAATGGATGAGTTATCGAAAAAAAAAACAAAATAAACTTGTACAGCGTAACTAAGATACAAGTATTCATGTAAAATTTCAGCTATCTAGCTTTTGTAGTTTCCGAAATATCGACGTTCATACGGACGGACAGACAGACGGACAGGGCTATATCAACTTATTTTTTGTGCAGATCAAGAATATATATATTTTATGGGGTCTGCGACGTCTGCTTCTGCCTGTTACATACATTTTCACAAACCCATTATACCCTGAATTCCCATTTTCAATGGATTCAGGGTATAATAAAATGGATAAAATTACGTTGGTCTCTCGTTCACTGTCATTTTACACCGCTATTTGATTTGAATTCGTAAGCGATTTCCTCATCTAATCGTTTGGAATTTATATATATGTATATTTTTGTCGTATGTCCGAATAAGTTAGCTTATAAATCGAAATTCACTAAAGCGAAAATTATGTCATATATATTCTGTGTGCTTAACCGTAAGCCTCGTTTGAAGCTCACTATTACCATTACCATCACCGAACTTATATATGTATGTACTTATATGTGTATATATTGATTTTCATGAATCACAAAGTATTATATATACCTCATAGAATGATCAGGGTGACGAGAAAAGTTGATATATACATATATAGATATAGTGTGTATGAATGCGTCGATCTCAGAAATTATAAGAGCTAGAGACTTTCATCTTTTTGTGTTATGTTCGTGTATTGCACGCGGTATACGAGTTTGTTTCAGAAAATCGATAACTCTTTTCATTTCAGAGTGATCGGCTAAAACATTTATCGAGACATGTTAAAAAATTATATCTCGTTCATTTTTAGAGTTAGAGTCCCCAAGTCTTCTGCATATATCTATATAGATAATAATTTAATACAATTTTGGTTTTAGTCAGATTTTGGATACCGGCCCCAATTCATCCCCACACCCCCAAATGTGTAAAAAATTGATTTCAAATACTAGAGAAACAGTTTGGTTTGGCATGTAGATATGAATGTCATGATCATAATCTGAAAGTTTGGATACGATTGTCCGTCTAGAAACATTATTATTAATCAAATAAGTTTTCGCAACATAACCCACGTGGTAGAGAAAGCGAGGAAGTCTGTGGAAGTCGAAAATTAACATCGATAAGTTTACGGCTAACACATGGTTTGAGCTCCAGGATGAGTCGTTGAGCTGTTCCACCTTTTTCGCCATATTATATCTGTTCGCCCTGATCGTGTTGCGACATAGTCTTGATCAGCGCGAAAAACTAAGTCGATATAGCCCTATCCGTCCGTCCGCTCGTATAAACGGAGAGATTTCGTAAACTACAAAAGCTAGAGCGCTGAAAATTTATATGAATATTCGTGTGCTAGATACGCAGTTCGAGTAAACTTGTTATTTTAGTTTTTTAAGCGGAGCTTCTACGCCGTTTGAGCTAGACTGCAATTTTGAATATTTAGATAGAAATTAGGAATACGGATTTTTAAGATTTTGGATGTCACGCTCCGTTCACCCTCAATTAAAAATAAAAGCGCAACGCATTGCAATTTAGCAATTTACCTACATCTGAATGCTATTTTTACGTTCTGAAAGTTTCATGAAGATCGTCCAGAAATGGAGTTATAAGCGTCCAAAGTATAGCCCAATTCACCCAAAAGCCACGGCAGGAACGTGCGGAAAGAAAAAGGGTTCAGGGTTCAGTCGAGCAGTATTGACTAGAGCATTCTTACTTGTTGCGTAACGTAATAAGGTAATAATGTAATCCAAGGAATATCATAAAATATTCAACTAATTCGTAAAATTTTCAGACTAATAGTAATCTTCACACATACATATTCTTATACTTACATTTATTTACATATATTTACATTACAGATATACAGAACTACAGTTCTTAGCGTCGAGGCGGGCTGCGGCAGCAGCTGCGGCGGCTTCTGTTCTACCGAGTAGCTCACCTAGCAGTAATAACAGTAACCAGGTGCCCACAACTGATGTGAGCAGCAGCTCAGTGCCAGTTGCTGTATCTCCTGGGATGCCTGTGACGCTTACAGATTCCAGCTTGGCCTCCACCTTAGCATCTACTGCGAATGCGCAAATTCTCGGCGGCGGTGCCACCGGAGGTCATCATCATCATCATCATCATGTTCAGGCCCACAGTGTGGGTCAGCAGCATGATTTTCATCCGGCCTATAGAATCCCTGGCTACATGGAGCAGTTCTATTCAATACAAAGAAGCAGCCCCACCGCCTCCTATCATGGTAAGTAATTTGGTTTGTGGATAAGTGGTTGAGGCTAATGCAGTTAATTGTTTGTAAAAAAAAAAATAGATCCATATGCAAATTGCCCGCCAGCTTTTCATTTAGCCGGATTGGGTTTGGGATCTGGCGAATATTTGAGCGCTCGAGGAATAGGTTCCTTAAGTGATCTACATCATGCGGCAGTCGCAGCAGCAGCGGCAGCTGCAGCCGCAGGCTCTTTGGCCAGCACTGATTTTCATTTTAGTCTGGATGGTAATGGTCGTTTAAGCAGTCCGCGTCAACCGGGCGGTGGTAGTATGCGCGCCAGTATTAACCGTAAGCGTGCGCTTTCCTCATCGCCATACTCGGATTCATTCGATATCAATTCGATGATACGTTTCTCGCCCAATTCTTTGGCCACGATGGTCATGAATGGATCGCGGGCGAGCAGCGCAGCGAGCGGCTCCTATGGCCATCTATCTGCCAGTGCCATCAGTCCGATAGCTCATGCTCCGCATCTACAACAGCTACAGGCCCACATCCTACGGGCTAGTGCCGGTTTACTCCATCCCATAACCCCCCAACAGGCAGCAGCAGCTGCTGCTGCGAGCTATTCTATGAGCCATGTCGCTAGCGCTGCGGCGTTGGGCTTAACGGATTTCCCCATGAAATCCAAGGATTTGGTCAGCCAGTCAACAACGCCAACCTCCACTCTGATAAGTGCAGCAGCAGATGAATCCTTGCTTGATCGCAATCCTATCACTTATAATAAGGTAAGCAGGGAGTGTTCTGATTACTAGTCCTAAATGTGTGTTAATTTAAGCAAGCAAGACATTTCTGTTAGGTTTTATTGATTATTAAATACTCATTAATACTAATACGGACCAAACATCGTCATGTCCATTTTCCAACTATTAATTTCTAGCTCTTATGACTCACAAGAACGTAACGTTCATACGTACAGACGGAAGAGTATAGCCAAATGACGCAGCTCGTCGTGCTTATTAAGAAAATATATGCGTTATGGTGTCCGACGCAACTCCGTCTGCTTTCTATGTTTCTTTTCGCAAAACATCTTATAACCCAAATTCCCTATTTTCATTAGACTCAGGGATTTTCAGATGATAATTGTT
Source organism: Drosophila stalkeri (assembly GCA_035047405.1). NCBI lineage: Eukaryota > Metazoa > Arthropoda > Insecta > Diptera > Drosophilidae > Drosophila > Drosophila stalkeri. The sequence goes on from JAWNPR010000113.1 coordinate 1,061,295, forward strand.
ACTAATTCATATGATAAAGTGATTACTCAAATAATTAAAGATTTAATTATCTCACCCAATTAAGAATAATGACGAAGACAGAATGGATCGCAACAAGAACAAGCTTCTTGAACAACCATCATCAACGTCGGAGAGTGTTGCTCAAGTTGAGGCAGATAGTGCGTCTGCAAATTTGCAGGAGCGGCGTCAACGTAACAAGCCTTTTTGCGGGGATCATCGGGTGCATAGCCACGATGAAAATCCAGATCAGCAATTTAACGAATACGATTGTGCTACGGCGGATACAACGGACATTAAGGATGAGCCGGGCGACTTCATTGAGACAAATTGTCATTGGCGCAACTGTAGCGTTGAGTTTATCACCCAGGACGAATTAGTTAAGCATATTAACAACGATCATATTCAGAGCAACAAGAAGGCATTCATTTGTCGCTGGGTAGATTGCTCGCGTGGTGAAAAGCCATTCAAAGCCCAATACATGCTTGTTGTCCACATGCGACGGCATACAGGGGAAAAACCTCACAAATGCACGGTAAGTGGATAGTAGAGAGGGCTAATGCCAACACAGTGCTGTAGAGTTTCCTTATCAATCAATTTAACATGGTTTCCTAAATACCTATTTATAACTATATTTTGGATGTATAACTTTATGTATAACCATTTCTTAATATAAATCATTTATCATAGTGGCCATAAATGCTTAAAGTTTTTGAAAATCTTACCCCCTGGTTTCAATAGTTTCATAGCTTTGACCCTTTTGCCTATAAGTTGCATATATATTTATTTTTTAATTTATGTTATAGTTTGAAGGATGCTATAAAGCATACTCTCGTTTGGAAAATTTGAAAACCCACCTACGCTCCCATACAGGTGAGAAGCCGTACACCTGCGAGTATCCGGGGTGTAGTAAGGCCTTTAGCAATGCGAGCGATCGTGCAAAACATCAGAATCGTACTCACAGCAACGAGGTAATCACATTTTAAATAGTTAAACCAATTTAGATAGATATGTATCAATCAAATATAGCATATAAATAAATTAATATATTTGTAGAAACCGTATATTTGTAAAGCACCCGGTTGCACAAAGCGTTACACAGATCCCAGCTCTCTGCGTAAGCATGTCAAAACCGTGCATGGTGCAGAGTTCTATGCAAATAAGAAGCATAAGGGTTTGCCTCTTCATGATTCCAACTCCGGACTGGATAGAGAAAAGCACAGAGATGGCCGAGATAGCAATAATCAGCATCAGCACCATCAGCAGCATCAGCAACATCAGCAACTTCAACACCAGCAACTGCAAGAGCAGCACATTGACTCCAGTCCTTGCAGCGATGATCTGCATGGTGCCAAGCCAGTCAGTGTGTCCAGCCCGAGTATCAAGTCCGAGTCTGATGCAAATTCACCTGGCCTATTGGTTGCGCAGGCGGGATCCTCTACAACATCAGTTTCTGATTGCGTCATGCACATATACAGACAGGATGATTTAAGAAGTCCTTCGGTGCCGACCCTCGATGAGTGTTGGCCCTATGACGATGATGTAGACGCAGTCGATCTTCCAATCGTGCTACGTGCAATGGTTAATATGGGCAATGGAAATACTGCACCATGTGCCAATTTACCACGCCAGCGTTTTCGTAGTCGTCTACAAACCAAGGTCATCAACTCGAGCAATTCAATGCTGTCCAACATACCGGAGAGTAATCATCATCACCACGCCCTTGGTATAAAAGAACTGAATCAGCGTATAACTGAGTTAAAAATGGAACCGGGCACAACAGCAGAAGTACACAGCCAGGCAACACAATGTCATAGTCGAGCTGCGGGACAGGTCACCGGTCAGCTTCTGCAGCAGGGTTACACTCAAACGACATCCACGTTACAGGCGCAACAGCGTCGAGATAGTCAAAATTCAAATGCTAGCACATATTACTGCAGCATGCAGAGCCGACGTAGCAGCCAATGTTCACAGCTGTCATCGATGTCAACAATGAGGGCCTGTACAGTATATAACACGGCTTCGGGCACGCCGTCTTTGTATGATCCCATTTCGCCAGGCTGTTCTCGCCGCTCCAGTCAAATGTCAAATGTGGTTACAGGTCAACCTCCACAAGTGCCCGGTAGTACTATGAATGATAGCTTACCATTGGTGCATGGCCCACCGAATAATGCATGTCAGCAATATATTGCAACAAATGGATCGCGTAACAGTAACAGTAATAGCCTGCCACCTCCGCCATCCTCTCATCTAATTGCAACACATTTGCAGCGCTTGCAGTCGAACGATACGATTGGCTATTACCACAATGTGGATCCAATTCAAAATCAATTGACAGTTGGTCAAAATGGTGGGCGCTCTTCTATACCAAATGATTTACAGTCTCCGCCGCTTAATTCAAAATATTCGTATGACAAGGAGATAAATGGTGTTCATTATCATCATAGACGTCAGTCGGAGCCGATTATGGCCCATCTGAGCATAGAGCGAATAATAAGATCACCTGCTTTCGATTCTCAAGCCACCCATGGTAATACAAATCGTGCTTCTTTCTGCACTATTAACACTAACAATAAGGATTGCGAGATAAGGACAAAAACAACCGCTCTATGTAATTCAAGGGATCATCATCCAAATGAAAAAGTTAATTTGGACGAGGTTGAAGACCTAATATTACCAGATGAAATGCTTCAGTATCTTAATTTGGTGAAGGAAACGGAGAAGCCCAAGGCGAAACCAATGACGGACGTTAATGAAAAATCATTATTCACAAACAATTCGCAATATATTGCTTTGGTATCGAATGGTTCCAAATCACCTACAAACATGCCCAACTGTCCTTCTCCAGTTATGCAACAGATAATGTCACACCAATCAGGACATACGATGTCAGCGCTTGGCAGTCCCTACTCTCAGCGAAACTGCGAACTAGAGGGCGGCAACAACAATGCGTATCGTCAACACAGAGTTTACTGTACACAACGATCAAATAATGAATTGACCTCACAATATCCATATGTGCCTGCTCCAGCTCCAGTTTTAGTTCCAGCGCCAGCCCAGACTCAGGATCAAATTCAGCCACTGTCACCACTCGACGCGCTTAGTTATGAGCAACCACAACAATTGGCATCACATTCAAATCAAATAATCGATTCATCGATGACCAGTCTTCCGGAATTAACAAATGTTATTTCTATTATTCCAGTTGATCAAAAGCTTAACAATGTTAACGAGATACAATGTGGGGTCGTTAGCCAATCGCAGTTGTCACCAACAGCAAATATAAGTGGAAATGGAAATGGAAATACAAACGTCAATTATCCAATCAAGTTTCAAAATCATAATCCAGGAGGAGCAAAACCTAATAATGGAGGAGCACAACATAAAATCTTGGCGGACCAACAGAACAGCAGTATGGGATCGATGCATTCCGATACTTACCAGCGAACCCTTGAATATGTACAAAGCTGTCAAAACTGGATGGAGACGAATAGTGGTAACACAATGGGAAGCACTTCACTGACTACGCCAACCTTGTACAACAATAACAATCAACCCATTTGGCCGGACGTTAGCAGCTCTACGCACCCCCATCCCAGTACAAATTTTATTATCAACGATATGACAACATCTTTGAGCTCTCTTCTGGAGGAGAATCGTTACCTGCAGATGATGCAATAGAGCAGAATCGATATTGGATGTGCTACGGATCATACCTGGCATGCTACGTGGCTATTACATTAAAATAGAGAATCGCTTCATGATGGCGGAATAAACGCTTGTCTTTATAATCACCTAAGTTCGCTATTTTTATAGATTTTTTGAAATCACTATGCACTGAATTAAATTTATGAATTACATAACCAAATCTGCAGCAAACATACATATTATCATCAATATCACGAACACGTACACGTGCACATCTTTAACCTAAGTTAACTGATATCTTCGAGTATTTTGTCTTATTAAGAATAATTTATAGTTAGATTTGAAAATTACATATTTTGTAAATGTAATACAAGCGGATAACTCCACCATTGCTAGATAAGTCTTGAAGCCATTCACTTTCCTTATTAAGTTAGCTATAATCAAATAAAACAACCAGTATGTGTCTTCCCAATTAAAAATTATATTTTTTAATATCTGTACTATCGAAAATAATAATTTACCTAATAAATACTATACACATGAATAAGATAACAGTGCTCCCATGCATCCAAACACTTATTTTGTAACGAATTCAAATAGTAAGAGCTATAAAATGTTCAATCCTTATCATACTCTGTTCCCAAAGGCAAAAAGAGTATATGTCCGTCTTGCTGTCCGCCCGTCTGTCCGTATGAGCGCAATATTTGTCGGCGCTATTAGAGCTAGAGACTTGAAATTTGGACCAAATTAATTAATAGCATTCACATGTGTCTATTCGCTAAACTACAAGTGTTTTGTATTTGAAAAGCGTTTTTTCAAATTTTCGGCGAAGGGGCGTGGCATGAAAAATCTGAAAATTACGAAATCTGCGTATCTATAATGACAATAATAGCACTTAAATGTGTTTATTTGCCGAATTGCAAGTCTCTAGTATTTGAATTACGTTTTTTTTTTTTTCAAATTTCGGGAAATGGGGGATTTGGGGTTGGGCTAAATTGTATATCTCGTTCATCTTTAGAGTTAGAGTCTTCAAGTCTTCTGCAATTTCGGTTTTGTTAAATTTTGGTCGGGATCCAAGCCACGGCAGCAACTGAATATTAATTTTTTTTTCAAGGTTCAGGGTATCTCGTAGTCGAGCCATCTTTACTAGAGCCTTCTAACTTACTTTAATTAATTTATAGTTTTATATTTATTTTAAAATGCATTCAGCTATCTTAGCAATTACTATTAAGCTATTGGTATGCACGAATTATGCAGTTGGCCACAACAAATTTTTTTGCCGCCCCCAGTGGGCGTAGACGCATAATTTTGGCCAGTTCTTAGAAAGAGCCAAGGGTAACATAACTGCAAAATTTGGTTGCTTACACTCAAAAAATTCGAAAACTACAGAGTATTTTTCGATATGTGTTTATATTTCCTATTTTAGTTTTAGAGCTAGAAGCTTCAAAATTGAATAGTTCAGTTACTAATGAGCTCCTCTATCGATAACCTAAATATAATTTTTCAGCCTCTTTGGGGGCGTGGAAGAGGCCATTGGTAACTACACCATTCAGCATTTCACCATTTGAAGCTTCTAGCTCTAAAACTTAAGGAGATATAAACGCCTTCTATGGACGTAGATATATCTAGCTTATTGATCTTGGCCAAATGCTCAAAATATAGCAGAATCACTATATATTCAGGTCCGATTTGCCACGCTCCCAATGGGCGGCGACATAACTTTTTCATTGATCTTTATAGAATCATAAACAAAACTCACATGTCAAATTTCAGCTTTAAAGCTGTAGAAGATACGTTTACTTAATTTTTTGTGCTGATCTGTCTGATTTCATAAAATCATTATATCCTGAATTCCCATTTTCAATGGGTATAACAAAACTTGAAGCCTCTAGCTCTAAAGATAACCGAGATATAATTTGCTTAATTATGTTTTTATCGATACTTTTGAAAAGATAAAAGTTATCGAATTTCTGAAACAAACTCGTACTGCGCGTGCAATATACAATATACTCTTGTATCTTGGGAAATGGACGCGTTCAAACATACGGACCGACGGACAGACGGACATGGAAATATCAACTTTTCTCGTCACCCTGATCAAGAGTATATATACTTTATGGGGTCTGCCACGCCTCCTTCTGCCTGTTACATACATTTTCACAAAAACATTATACCCTGAATTCCCATTTTCAATGGGTTCAGGATATAAAAACAAGTAAGAACGTTGCAGTTAGGCGCAACTAACTGCGAGATACTCTGTTCCCGTAGGTACATTTTATTTATTTAATAAACGAAATATTTCGGAAATTAGCAAACGTACATTGCAAGCAACAAACTATTGTACGCGCAAATTAATTTATTTTCTATGCATAATATTCTAAGAATTACGACACTAACCATACAACACATAGACTGGACAACTAGAACAAACGAATGTGCACACTTGATTTTTGACATTGACTACCACACAACTTCGTATTTTCTCGAGTTCTTACTTTTAGGTTCGGGAAACTATAATGTGGGGTTGCAAAATCATTTCGCTACGAGCGCTTGACTGTGACGGTCGATATTGTAACAAAGGCTTAACATGTGCCGCTCTTTTCCTTGCTCTCTTTTTGTTCTATGCTTTTTGCACCCTGCTCTCTTCTCTCAATTATATATATATGTATATGTATGCTGGCCAAATCAGTAGCAGCTCACAAAAATTGAAATTTCTTCGCGACGCGATTCCACATTTACATGTTTCGTGCATGGGTCTTGAATATTGGGCGTGTGGCAACCTCAACCAGTTGCACCTAAATTGTAAAGTGTATGACAATGACCATCAGTCGTATCGTTCCTCATATTGTTGACTATAAAATTAGTAACATTTCCTTAGAACGCATCCTTACAGTCAAAGATCTCGGTGTTCTCTTTAACTGTACACTCAATTTCAATCTTCATATTTCCACCATCATATATGAAGCCAAAAGTGTACTTGACTATATTAAACGTTGGTCCTTTAATTACCAATTTTTTTATTCGTCATATCTTGGAGTATTGCTCAGTTGTTTGGTCTCCGTAACATAAACTGTATCAGGATCGCATTGAATCGGTCAAAAAACAGTTTCTTCTCTTTGCCTTAAGGGATATAAATTGGCACAGTAATTTACGATTACCGATTACCATAGTCGACTTCAGCTCATTGATCTTCCATCGTTAATAAATCGTAGAACAATTTTAGGAATTGTTTTTTTGCATAAATTGATTAACGGATATATTGATTCGTCCTCTTTCTTGCAGCGTCTTAATGTGTCGGTTCCGTCCCGAACAACTAGACACTATCGTCCGCTTCATTTATCTGTGTGTATTTGAATAAATTTGCTTTAATACCTTTTTCTTATTCTAGCCACAAAAAATAGTATGAAATTGATATAGTTTTATTTTAATTTTTTCTGTTATAAAAAGTACCTATATTTAAAATACAAAGTAAAAATTCACAATTTTCGATGGAACCATCGATATTTTTGATGGTTTTAACCAGCGATGGAGAAAACATAGATGGACGTCTCTATCGATGATTTCCCGGCTCATCGTTTCCCAGTATGGTTATTGTATACGGTGATTAAAATAATCAACTATCCATTATTTCTATCGATAGTTAACCTATCATATATTTTAATATCGCATTGAATGTTTTTTATCGATAGTTTGACAGCTTTATTATGAAAGTATACACTTTTTTCACAATTTGTATATGTGTGTTCGTGTTTGAAGAAGTATATAAAATATTTTTGTTGTTTCAACCGAAATGTAATTAAAAATAAGTTCAGCAAATAGTGTAATTCATAATGTGAGAAGAAATCATTGACTATGCTGGCTTTATTATCGTTCAAATTGCACAGCACTTTTACTACGTTACTCCACTCTCTATGAAAAAACACCATTTTGAATTTACCTAACATAGAAATTAATGGTCAAAGGATTACTCGTTGTTAGAATGTTGCGGCGACTCTTCCGTCTGCATGGCGCCATTTCTATGTTGACTGCATTTCTCATATTAACTTTGCAAATGCGTTGTGAAATTCATTGCATTAAAGTTGAGCATGGACATACACAAACACGTTCGTATCTAGACTTGAGGAATGTTGAATCAACGTCATCGAAGCTGTTCTCTTCAGCTGACATAGTCGCTCAGTTTGTTCTACCACCTATCAACAATGGAGGCGTGGCTGGAGGTCAATTCGATGGTAGCTCTACATCAACATCGACGGAAGCTAGCTTTGGCAATCGCACAAATGCTGCCAATGCCTTGAATGTTGGCCAATCGAAAAACTATTTCACTCATCTTACCTTTGATTGTACTCATGATGTTCTTTATGCGGGAGCCACAAACAAAATACTAAAGTTAAATGAAAATCTAAGAGTTCTTTCGGAGGCTGTTACCGGTCCCAAGCTCGATGCACCACAGTGCCATGCTGGTGGTTGTCCGGAGGATGTGGAAACGTCGCTGGTTAATAACTATAATAAGATATTGGTAGTTAGCTATGCTCACAACGACGGCATTCTCATCTCATGCGGTAGTATACGGCAAGGTATGACAAAAAGCAATGACGTTTCCTCTGGTTATTTGTTTATTTTTATACCCAGGGCAAATTGAAAATAGGATATCAGCGCATAGTGGTTTTGTTCAAAGTATGTAACCGGCAGAAAGAGGTGTGGCAGAACACACAAAGTATATATATTCTTGATCAGGGTGACGAGAAAAGTCGATATAGCTCTGTCCGTCTCTCCGTCCGTATGTATGAACGCGTCGATCTCAGCAACCATAAGAGCTAGAGAGTTTATTCTTATTTTGTTAGGTTTGTGTATTGCACGCGGTTGTTTGTTTGTTTCAGAAAATGGATAACTTTTTTGTTTCAGAGTTGTCGATTTTAACATTTATCGAGAATCAGTTGTAAAAATATGTCTCGTTCATCTTTACAGTTATAGTATCCAAGTCTTCTGCATATATACAGTAGCGAGCAAAAGTGAGCGAATGTTTGCAAATTTTGACTTTGACGATGCATAAAAAAAACTACAAGCAAATCAAGAATTTTTTATTTTTTGTTTATTATACTATTCTTAACAAATAAAACAAAACTTCAAGGAAAAATTAGATATAGATATTAATTTAATACAATAGATATTAATTTAATATAATTTCGGTTTTTGTTAGATTTTGAATATCGGCCACAAATTCGCCCCCATCCCCCAAATTTGCAAAAAATGTAATTCAAATACTAGAGACTATAAATGGAGTTCTAAGCGTCCAAAGTTCATCCCATCCCACCCCCGAGCTACGATAGCAACCGAGCAGTTAGCAGAGCTTGCGCTTATACGTGCGAAAAGAAGAAGAGTATCATATTTTTTTTGCAGGGCTCAGGGTATCTCGCAGTCGAGCCGTCTCGACTAGAGCAAATTTGAAGAAGTTATGCTCGAAAAACGTAAAAAAGGTAAACGAATTTTCGACTTTGTATCGATAATTAAGGAATGGGATGAATTACCGAAAAAACAAAATAAACTTGTACTGCGTAACTAAGATACGAATATTCATGTAAAATTTCAGCTCTCTAGCTTATGTAGTTTCCGAAATCTCGACGTACATACGGACGGGTAGACGGACATGGCTATATCAACTTATTTTTTTGTGCTGATCAAGAATATATATACTTTATGGGGTCTGCGACGTCTCCTTCTGCCCGTTACATACATTTTCACAAAACCATTATACCCTGAATTCCCATTTTCAATGGGTGCAGGGTATAATAAGCGGAGTATGAACGCGTCGATCTCGGAAACTATAAGAGCTAGACTCTGTATTCTTTTTTTGTTAGGTTAGGTAGTTTATTTTAGAAAATGAATAACTATTTCCGTTTCAGAGTTATCGATAATCAGTTATAAAATTATATTTTGTTCGTCTTTAGAGTTTGTCTTCAAGTCTTCTGCATATATATAGAAATTAATTTAATACAATTTCGATTTTTGTTAGATTGTGGACACCGGCTCCAAATTCGCACCCATCCCCCAAATTCGGGAAAAACGTATTTCAAATACTAGAGACTTGGAATTTGAGAGATAGACACATTTTTAGTGATATTATTATATTCTGAAAGTTTCATGAATATCATCCTTCTAGAAATGGAGTTATAATCGTTTGAAGTATAGCCCAAGCCACGGCAGCATCTGCGTGGTTAGCAGAGCGTGCGCTTATACGTGCTTAAAGAAGAATTTTTTTTGCAGGGTTCAGGGTATCCCGTAGTCGAGCAGTCTCGATTAGAGCCTTACTTGTTTTTTTATACCCTAAGCCGATTGAATATGGAAAATCAGGGTATAATGGTTAGGTTAAAAGTATGTAACAGGCAGAAGGAGGCGTGGCAGACAAAGTATATATATTTTTGATATGGGCGACGAGAAAAGTTGATTTAGCCCTGTCCGTCCGTATGTACGCGTCGATCTCAGCAACTATAAGAGCTAGAGACTCATTCTTTTTTTTGTTAGGTTCGTGTATTGCACGCGGTATACGATTTTGTTTCAGAAAATCGATCACTTTTTTCGTTTCAGAGTTATCGATTTTAATATTTTTCGAGAATCAGTTCTAAAATTATATCTCGTTCATCTTTAGAGTTATAGTCTCCAAGTTTTCTGCACGTATATATTATTTGAATACAATTTCGGGTTTTGTTAGATTTTGGATACCGGCGCCAAATACTAGGGACTTGCAACTCGCCAACTAGTGCTATTATTATATTCTGAAAGTTTCATAAAGATCGTCCGTCTAGAAATGGAGTTATAAGCGTCCAAAATATAGCCCAACCCACCCCCAAGCCACGGCAGCAACTGCGCGTCACATTTGAATGCTATTAATATATTCCGAAAGTTTCATAAGGATCGTCCATCTAGAAATGGAGTTATAAGAGTCCAAAGTTCAGCCCAACCCACCTCCAAGGCACGGCAGCAACTTTGCGGTTAGCAGAGGGCGAGTTTATACGTGCATAAAGGAGAAGAATATTAATTTGTTTTTGCGGGGTTCAGGGTATCTCGTAGTCAAGCCGTCTCGACTAGAGCCATCTTACTTGTTATAATGTTTTTGTGAAAATGTTTGAAACAGGCAGAAGGAGACGTCGCAGATCCCATAAAGAATATATATTATTCTTGATAAGCACGAAAAAATAAGTTGATATAGCCCTGTCCGTCTGTCCGTCCGTCCGTCCATCCATCCGTCCGTATGAACGTCGAGATTTCGGAAACTACAAAAGCTAGAGAGCTGAAATTTTACATGAATACTCGTATCTTAGTTACGCAGTACAAGTTTATTTTGTTTTTTCGATAACTCATCCCATTCCTTAATTATCGATAAAAATCGGAAATTCGTTTACCTTTTTTACGTTTTTCGAGCATAACTTCTACACCGTTTTAGCTAGAGACTTCAAATTTGTATATTTAGATAGATATTATGGATATGCAGATTTTGTAATTTTCAGATTTTAGATGCCACGCTCCCTTCACCACCAATTTAAAAAAAAACGTATTTTAAATACTAGAGATTTGTTATTTGGCAAATAGACAAATTTGAATGCAATTAATATATTTTGAAAGTTTCATGAAGATGGTCCATCTAGAAATGGAGTTATTAGCGTTCTAAATACAGCCCATCCCACCCCCAACCGTCGGCAGCAATTGCGCGGTTAGTAGAGCGCGCGCTTATACGTGCGTAAAGAAGAAGAATATTAATTTTTTTGCAGGGTTCAGGGTATCTCGTAGTCGAGCCGTCTCGACTAGAGCCTTCTTACTTGTTTTCTTATATTTTGGCGTTCTTCCTTTCAGGTGCCTGTGAGATTTACAATCTTTTGCGATTTCCATCAGCTCCTCAATTTGTGGCAGTACCATTGGCTGCTAATGATGAATATGCATCGACTTATGCATTTGTTGGTCCGTCGCGTTATTCATGGAAAGAAGAGGATATACTCTATGTGGGCACTACATTCACTAATGTTGGCGACTATCGGCATGATGTGCCGGCGATATCTTCTCGACGCTTGGACGACTTAAATTATGCGGAATTTTCCATACAGCAGTCAATTATTAACATCGATGTGAAATATCGTGATCACTTTCTAGTTAATTATGTTTATGGATTTAATTCATCAGAGTATGCATACTTTGTGCTTGTCCAAAAAAAATCACATCTGGCTGAGGAAGCAGGCTATGTGACGCGATTGGCACGGATCTGCATTACAGATCCCAATTATGACAGCTACACAGAGATAACCATTCAGTGCACTGCTACGGATGAGCACATTGATTATAATATATTGCGAGATGCAAAGATTACGCATGCCAGTCAAAAATTGGCCCATCAAATGGGCATAAAACGAGATGATCATGTGCTGGTGACTGTGTTCTCACCATCAAAAGAAATAAGTGATCAGCCAGAGAACAGGTCAGCCATGTGCATTTATAGTTTGAAGGACATTGAAGATGTTTTTATTGAGAATATACATATGTGCTTCAATGGCACCAATAAGGATCGGAATCTTGGCTATATATCTGGTACGATCAATGATGGGAAATGCCCAAATGCTGGCTCTTTGGGCAATATTTACAATTTCTGCAGTGTAGGACTTAAAATTAGCGGTGTTGCACCAATATCGGCACATGCTTTATTCCATTTTGATAACGTGTCGGTTACCTCGGTGACAGCAACAACAACAACTGATCAACAGCATTCACTGGCGTTTCTAGGAACCGAAGTCGGTACCATTAAAAAAGTCTTGTTGTCCGGTCAGAGACCCGGTGAGTATGAGGAAATTGTAGTAGATGCCGGCAATCGTATACTACCCAACACAATGATGTCACCGAAAAAAGATTTTCTTTATGTCCTGTCATTGCGTAAAATAACAAAACTGCGTATTGAACATTGTTCCGTATATTCAAATTGTTCAGCCTGTCTGGAGTCTAGGGATCCATTCTGTGGCTGGTGTTCCTTGGAAAAACGCTGCACAGTGCGTTCCACATGTCAACGGGATACATCGGCATCGCGCTGGCTCTCACTGGGTAGCGGTCAACAATGCATTGATTTCGAATCAATTGTGCCCGACAAAATTCCCATTTCGGAATTAACGCGAGTACAGCTTGTAATACGTACTTTACCTGAGCCGTTTAATGCCAAATATCGTTGTGTATTTGGGAATTCGACACCAATTGATGCTGAAATACTGGAAAATGGTTTATCCTGTGGTACGCCGCCAATCGATCAAAGACCAATCATTGCGTCAAATATGGATCATGTGTTGGTACCACTGTCTGTGCGTAGCTCAGAGACTAATAAAGATTTCGTGTCGCGATCTTTTGCATTTTTCGATTGTTCGCATCATGGTAATTGCCAGTCATGCGTTCGAAGTTCGTGGGGTTGCAATTGGTGCATTTTTGATAACAAGTGTGTTCACAAATTGGAACAGTGTCGTAACACGGAAAATGCAATTAGTGGAGAGGATCAATGTCCACACTTAAAGCGTAATCGTCAACCAATTTTGCTACCAGTTCGCGTGCCAAAAGAGATAAGATTAGAAATTGAGAATTTGCCAAAGCCAAAAAGTGCGCATGCTGGATATTTATGTACTATACAAATTGAGGCAGCTCAAATGCTCCTGCCGGCTCACATTGAGTCCAACAAGATTGTTGTGTGCGAAAAGACGCCGTATTTTTATGAGACGAATACTCACGAATACGAGGCCAAGGTCGAGGTAACTTGGAATCGTCAACATTATGTAGACACTGCCACGGTCATATTGTACAAGTGCGATGTTCTAGGTTCCCATCGAGACCACGCTGATTGCAGTTTGTGTGTAACACGTGATCCCAAATACCAATGTGCGTGGTGTGGCAGTTCATGTGTGTATAATGAGACTTGTGGATCGTCGACAGCAACAATTCATGGTCATGGTCATGGCTATAATGCGGGTTCTGTTTCAAATAATGTTCTTATTCAAAATGAATGCCCGCGTCCCCGAATCGATATCATAAAACCATTGTCGGGCCCTGTGGAGGGCGGAACTTTGGTTACTATCGAGGGCAGCAATTTGGGCATTCGCGAGGAAGATGTAAGAGGCAAAATATCTATTGGAATAGTGCCATGTATCTTAGTGAATTATCAAATTTCTGTTAAGATTGAATGCCGTACGGGAGCAGCATTACATGAGATGTCTGCACCCATTAAGGTTGCTAATGATGCTGGATTTACGGAGTCGAGTGTTCAATTTCATTTTAAAAATGTCCAACTGACCGGCTTACATCCTACTGTTGGGCCAAAATCGGGAGGTACCCAATTGTCCCTTTTGGGAAAGTATCTAAATATCGGCTCCAGCATTCGAGCGTTTCTTGATGAGTACGAATGCCATATAAATGTAACGCAAGCCTCATCATCTCGCCTATCGTGCATAACATCAGAGGCAACGCAGCCCGAGCCCATTCGTTCTCTACGTTTGGTTATCGACGGAGCTAATCGAACATTTACTTGCAATAATTCAGATTCGGGAGAGGAAAAGCAACTGATAAGTACATCTCGTAGCTATTATGGAGTATATCATTACAATATGCCACCACCGCCGTGCTCGATATTTAATTATACACAGGATCCGCGCATAATGCAAATAAAGCCATTGCGCAGCTTTGCCAGTGGTGGTCGCATTTTAACTGTACATGGCATGTACTTGGACTCAATACAAAATCCTGAGTTGGAGGTTTTTCTGGATAATGAGCGTATAAACAAAACTTCTTGCACCGTCATCAATTCCAGCCAAATGGAGTGCCCATCTCCGCCAGTAAATAAACAATTTTTATTATTGAAAAATGCCATGGAAAAGAAATCGGATTATAAATTCACACGAAAGCGCAATGCAATATTCAATGATAGTTTAAAGATTTACGCAACAGGCTCAACAGTATCTAGCTATTTTGCTAGCAATACTATGGATGTAGCAGCCTTTGTAAAGGTACATGAGACTCAATTGAATTTGCAGCTTAGTTTTGTCATGGATAATGTGCAGTTGGTGCGTGACTTGAATAAATATTTTCATGAAATTCGCAGCACAATTGTATACTTGAGTGATCCAAAATATTTTCCATTCCCAAATGATGGTATTAAGCTTTATAAAGGTGACAGCCTGGTCATCGAGGGTGAAATGCTTAATTTAGCGGCTGATGAGTATGATGTTAATGTAACAATCGGCACTGTCCAGTGCAATATAACTAGCTTAGCTCTTACACAACTATTATGCATACCGCCCGAACAACAGCCGCCCTCGACCGATGAAAATGGTATTGATCAGTCAGCAGATCTGCCGCTGGTTGTTGTTAAAGTTGGTCGTAATTTGCGCTTTGTAATTGGTTATCTAAGATATGATTTGAACAAACCTTATTCGGTCTCACATGCCATGCTAGGTATCATATTGACTGTGACCGCAGTGATTATTATACTTGTAATTGTATTGATTATATTTAGACGAAAGTCAACGCAAGCTGAACGTGAATATAAGCGTATACAAATCCAAATGATCACCTTGGAGAGTAATGTAAGATCTGAATGCAAACAAGCGTTTGCCGAACTACAAACGGATATGACGGACCTGACAGCGGACCTTGAGAGTAGTGGCATACCAACGCTCGATCATGTCAACTATATTATGAAAGTATTCTTTCCCGGCGTGTCGGATCATCCAATATTAAATTCGCCAAAAATACGTGGCAATAGCCAGCACACAAATTACGATACGGCTATGATGCAATTTGAGCAGTTGGTAAGCAATAAATACTTCCTGTTAACGTTCATCGAAACTTTAGAGACACAGCGATCATCATTTTCAATACGCGATCGTGTAAATGTTGCCTCACTTATAATGATTGTTCTTATGAACAAAATGGAGTATGCTACGGAGATTTTAAAGTCGCTTTTATTGCGGCTCATCGACAAATCACTGGCTAGCAAGCATCCGCAGTTGATGCTGCGCCGAACAGAGAGTGTCGTAGAAAAGATGTTAACAAATTATCTTGCAATTTGTATGTACGACTATCTGAAAGAATATGCCGGTTCAAGTTTATTCCTGTTGTTCAAAGCAATTAAGCATCAAGTAGAGAAAGGGCTTGTTGATGCTATAACGCACGATGCACGGTATTCACTGTCCGAGGAACGTTTACTTCATGAACAGGTCACACATTCCGTTGTTATTTTGCATATTCTACAGGACGATCTGGACGAAAAGGTTCAATGTCGCGTCAATGACTGGGATACAATATCTCAAGTCAAGTTAAAGATACTCGATGCCATCTTTAAAAATACACCATTCTCAATGAGACCATCAGTGCACGAAGTGGACCTTGAGTGGCGTCACGGTCGCGGTGGTCATTTAACCCTCCAGGATGAGGACCTTACTACAAAGACAATTAACGGCTGGAAACGCTTGAATACATTATTCCATTACGGGGTTAAAGAGTCCGCGGTTATGTCTCTTATAGCCAGACAGAACGAGAGCTACAATATGCCTTACAGTAAACAGCAGGCTCCTTATCACAACTGTAAGTTTTATTTTAATAATTTGTTCCCACATAATAATTGTCACCACATATAAAATTTAGAGAAACCTTAAATTTTACTCGCTTTTCAAAACGCGAAACATACGTGAACTTAGCGAAACTGTCTACAATAGTAACAGTTAATATAATTTCTTTGGTTATCAATCCCATTTTCAAATTTATGTATAGTGTTTGTTGTTTACGATATTTCATTGTTCAACGGACGCATGACGGCTGTATCAATATGGACATGGCTAAATTGACTCACATACAAGCGTTTTACCCTGAAATCTCGTTGTCAATGAGTTCAGGTGTTATACGCCTGCGACGCGATTTGTAAACCGCACCGTTAACTGAGTATAGATATTGTTTGGTTTGTATGTACAGTGAATAACATTAATATTCGGTTTTTTGTTTTTCAACTTCAAACGCAAATAAAACATACACTATTTATAAATAATAGATTACCAAACTACCTTTTCAGAGAGGGATACATAAATAAAACACATAATTTAGCGTTACATTAATATTCGTTTTTTTTTCTAAACCAACTATTAAAATTCAAGTTTTACTGAAAAATGGATCATATATAATACTTGCTTGGTATGGTATCCATTTTTTCTCTAAGTTTCCTTAGAAATTTTAACATTGTTAATAATTTTTGTTGTGTCCTTGTATGTATCTGTATCTTTAGAAGGGATATTGTTGATGTCGGCATTCTATAAGCTTGGCGGTCCAACTTGATCCATAAATCTATAGGTTTGAGATCTGGGGATTGGGCCTGCGTTTCCAAGAGTTTTGGGCAATTGAAAAGCCACAAGGACCTTTGTGGTTTTTATGGTTAGGTTCATTGTCCTGGTACAGCTTAAATGTGTCTACAATGTGGATTTTTCATAGCATTTAGGCTTTTAATTCTGATTACTTTCCTTACAATCTCGGTATATCCTCGGAGAGTTATTTTTTTGATTGTGTAGTTTGCTTAATCGAGGCGATCCTTTACCCGTTTCGATTCGGAGGATGTCCCACAGTATTTAGCTTATTTTTCAGAATTCAAACAATTTCAGCTAAACTCTGTCCTCTAAATGCAACTGAAGTCCAAGTTTTCGCTGGTCCAATGATGACTTTGGTAATTTTTGACCTATTGTATATTTCAGCTAAGGAATCCAGTTTTGCGCTGCTTTGTTATTAAAAAATGTGAGTTATATATTGCTTTTTCGATAAAAACACTTAAATGTGTCATTTGCGGCTTTCAGAGTTGCACTGCTTTGTATTACAATTTTGCTAAAAACCCGAATATTAATGTAACGCCAAATTTTGTGTTTTTCTTGTTTTGTATAATTTCTTTTAATTATGTTAAACATATGAATACCTCTGAAAACGTAATTTTTCAATCTATAACTTACCATTTACACTGTTTTATTTTAACAAATAGTGTCTGTTTTATTAGCGGGTGAAGTCGAAAAAATAAAAAACCGGATATTAATGTGACACACTGTATAAGGGAAGATATATACGCAGAGTTCAGAATATTTTCTAGTTGGGCATTACTGACTAGAGCACTCTTGTTTACACAATCAATAAGTGATATACTATTTTTTTTTTTCTTTTTTCAGTTTATTATATTAATAATTCTCAGACTCATATAATAATCAATAACGATATTGAATCGGGTCTTCAGCAACCGAGGCTTTATCACTTAGTTAAGCCAATAATACCCGATCACTATATGAATATAAAAAACTCGGCACTATCGGGAGTATTGGCATCAGCGCAGGGGGGCGCTCACTACATTGGAAATGGAAACGAGAGAGTTAACAAAACTATACCAGAAGTATATTTAACCCGCTTGCTTGCTACGAAGGGTACCATACAGAAATTTGTTGATGATTTCTTTTCGATTATATTGACTGTAAACGAAGAGCTTCCGCCGGCAGTTAAATGGCTGTTTGACCTGCTCGATGAGGCAGCTAGGCGTCATGACATTGCCGACTCTGATATTTTACACGCATGGAAATCGAATAGTTTGCCATTGAGATTTTGGGTTAACTTCATAAAGAATCCAGACTTTATATTTGACGTAAACAAAACATACTCTGTAGACTCCTGCTTAAGTGTCATTGCACAGACTTTTATGGATTCATGCTCAACAGCGGAACACAGATTGGGCAAGGACTCGCCATCCAATAAACTTTTATTTGCAAAGGTAATTGCCTTAAGCTAATATTGCAAATATTATGAACTAAAGAGAATGTACTCTTTAATTATAATTTGCTTTATTCTAAATAGGATATTCCTAACTATAGAAGGATGGTTAAGGAATTCTATCGAGACGTGGCAAAGCTTCCACAAATTAGTGATCAAGAAATGAGCACAGCAATGCAACAATTGTCAGTTCAACAAAATACAGAATTTGACACAATTTCTGCTTTAAAAGAGCTGTATATTTATATAACTAAGTACAGAGAGCAGGTGTGTAAAGTAATTTAATTTCATAAGAAAGTTGTTTCATTTAAAAGATTTTTCATAGATCATGGACGCACTGGACTCGGATCCCAATTGTAAAAAAATGCATTTATCTAGTAAACTTGAAAGTGTTGCCTGTACACTAGATGGCGAGGATACATCAAACTGCTGACAAGAATGTGTGTTTTATTATATGATTAATGACGTTACTGACCTGGCCTTTATCATTTCCAGCATCTCAATTCTAATTTAAATTAATAAATTAGGTCAGATAAAATCTACGTTCCATATAATAATTCTATTAAGTGCCAATAAGAGCAAAAAATCATGATACATAATATAATTTAAACGTACTTTTCCTTTATTTACATTCATTATTGACTCGACGACATAAGAATTTAAATATATTGCACCTTATGCAATAAGTTTTTACGTTTATAACGTTTGATAACTCAAAAACCACAATAACAGACAAACCAAAATCTTAAAACGAAAAGTATACTATCTTACACTACGAACGAATAATTTACACACAAAATAATCTTTTTATTTCCGTAATTATATACAAATTGAAAAACTAAGATTTATCTCATATTAAGTGAAGTAAATAAAAGAACACATGTAGATATAAAATAAATGTAGTTCTTTAAGATAATTTCAGGATTATCGTGGAGTTATTATTAAGTATAATAGATGTAAGACGATTTTACACGAACATCTATAAAGTTACTCTGAAATATTCGTGTTGATGATTTGGGTTCGTATTAGTTATAATGTAAAATAGTATGCATTACATCGACATATGCTATGACTGAATTGTAAAAAAAAAACATTTAAAAATTGAAAGTCTGCTAGTTATTGAGCAAATATTAATTACTAAAAAAATAGTTCGTTTTCTAATAATATTTTATGGTACGGTAATGTTAGGATGTATATGTATTTAAAAGATTATTTGTAATACTATCAAGTATTTTATAACTTAATTGTATTTGGAATTGAAGTTTAAGGGAGCTTCATTAAAATTTATTTTGCATTTGTATCTAAAGTTGAAAACTAGACAACATATTATTTTTTGGCAATCTAATAGTTTTTATTCTTATGTAACTAGCCTTCATGGCTTTTAACTTTAGAATGTTCGTACTTCGATATATATTGCAAACTAGATCACAGTATGCTACACCCATTCATTTGGTTCAATAAAGAGCCTAGTACTTTAGAACATGTGATATATATTTGTATTAAGTATTCTTACAGTTTTATAAGCATACGAAATGACTTTTAATGTATACTTCTAAATCAGAGCCAACGATTTATAGTAAAATTGCATACAGCTCCAAAGTACACATACAATTTGTACTGTGTCGATGCACTTTTTTTTTAAAGATATATATATATCTATATATATATATATATATATATATATATATATATGTATGCAATTTTAGTATAAAACGTTGGCTCGTATATGTATTATATATGTATTATATATGATTTATATATATATATATATATATATATATATATATATATATATATATCATATCATATCATATATAAGTCTTCTGTCTTCTGACGAAATATCAATTTTTATTTCAACCATCGCAATATACAGTCGAAATTATCAAAAAATATGCAATTAAAATTACATTTGCATTATTACTTCGATTGAATAAAAATTAAGAAAAGTAATAAATATTAAAGAGTATGTTATATGTATATTTCTTAACTCTACTTTTTTAACCTGGCTACTGTATATATAAAGAAATATATGATTGGCAATACAGAAATAAATAAATAAAATAAAATATATATAGGCAAAATAGTCCATACATTATGTATATACCATTAAGTCTATATAATAATAAATAAATGTACTCCTATAATATTTTGAATAAAATTTATTAGTTTATTTAAGATAATATAATATAAATTTTTAATTAAATTACATTAAAGTTGGATAGTAACAAGTAAGAGTGCTCTTGTCGAGCTCTGCTAATTACGTAGTAATTAGTTGATGCATTGACTTGGGGTAGTATGGGCTATACTTTGTTTTTTTTACAAAAAGAATTAGGTCGCTAGCTCTTATATCTTCGGAAATCGACGCGTTCAAGCATGCGGACAAACGGGCATGTCTATATCAACTTTTCTCGTCACCCTGATCAAAAATATATATAATTTATGGACTGCCACGCCTCCTTCTGCCTGTTACATACTTTTAACAAAACCATTATACCTAAATTCCCATTTTCAATGGGTATAACCATTAAGAAAGCTCTAGTCGAGAGTGCTCGACTACGAGATCCCCTGAACCAACCAAAGAACCAATAATATTACAAGCGTAACAAACTATACATGCACAAACACGCACGCAGCTACTAGCTGATATAGGCATGAACGCATGTATTGGCATACGCATTGCAGGCGTCTTGCTGCCTCGCTTGCTCTCCCACGTGGGTTATGTTGCAAGAACTTATTTGATTAATAATTCTGTTTCTAGACGGAACAAACTGTATATCTCTAATATTTGAAATACATATTTTACACATTTAGGGGTGAATAAGGAACTGGACTCCAAAATTTGACAAAAACGAATTTATTATCCATATATATGCAGAAGACTTGGAAACTCTAACTCTAAAGATTAACGAGATATAATTTCATAACTGCTTCTCGATAAATGTTTTTTCGATAACTCTGGAAATATAAAAGTTATCATATTTCTGAAACAAACTCGTACTGTGCGTGCAATATACGAACCTAACACAAATACAATTAAGTTTCTAGCTCTTACATCTTCGGAAATCGACGCGTTTAAACATACGGACAGACGGACATGGCTATATCAACTTTTCTCGCCATTGTGATTAAGAATATATATACTTTATGGGGTCTGCCACGCCTCCTTCTTCTGGCTGTTGTATACTTTTAAGAAATCCATTATACCCTGATCAAGAAATGTGATGAGCAGCTGCCTTAAAACGATAATCAAGTTTATTAAAACATTACACACACACACACACACAAATTCAAATTCAAATTCAAATTCATTAAACTACGTCTAACAAAAAAAAAAAAAAAAAAATTAGGAATAGTAGATTTCCATCTTTCTTTTGAAAAAAATTCTTTCTTTTTATATACATATATATGTATATATTGCCCAATTTCGATTAAATAGAACGTAAGAACGTAAAATTATTTTTAAAAAATAATTAAAATTAGATAAGTTAAATGCAAATAGGAAAAATAAGACTAGGACTGTACCCACTTATGAGATATAGTGTTTGTCGGAAACAATAGTAAAAACAAACTAGATGAGACCGAAGAATTTTATACTTTTAATAAGCTTCCTCACAAAAAGCATTACAACGTTTGGGAAAGCGTGGTGTAATCGTCAGAAAATCCTTGGTTGCCAAGAACTATTTCGAAGACATGGCTACAAAGAAATATATTGGACGAACCCATGGAATCTGATTGTTTTCATCAATTTGGAAATGGGATTTTAATATAAAGGAATAATATTTGGAGTCGAATGATGCGAATCAACTTGGAATCGATTATTCTCATTATGCTACTCCATGAAACAATAACATTGGAAACCTTAATTGTTCTTGATAGGGAATTTGGAGACAAAAATGCTTGTTAACGGATTATCTTCAAATCGCATTCTATGTGAACAAATGCACCCTGATCTATAGATTTTTCAATGGGAAGGAGTTAAGGATTCGTAGTAGGCTGGGTTCTCTAATCAGACATTCGAGAGGAGATCAGAACCTACGGAGCTGATTCTGTTCTGCTTATATTCGGACGAGGCAGTGAATAGAATTGTTCATAAATTATACAAAATTATATAAAATATGTTATTTCATTGAATCCAAGACCATCATGCCAAGTATCGCGGTTCAAATACGTGCCGTAAGTTCTATAATAAAATAAATTTGTTGGCAAGTGTTTTCACAAATATTATAAAACAACATAAAAGACATTTGTAGGTTAAGTGGTGGTACAAAGTTACCAAGGTTCAAATCCTTACCGTAAGACAGATATAACAACTTATAAAAAAAGCGTCTTTCACTTGCTTCGAATGATTGATGATTGATGATAATAAACACCGCGACATTTTAGTGCGGGTGGTCATATAAAACAAGAACGTTGCAGTTAGACGCAACTTACAAGCAACAAGCTGTTGTGCGCGCAAATTAATTGATTTTCTATGCATACATACAAAGGTTGCATGCTATAATCTAAGAATTGCGATAGAATTGTGTTGTGTAACAATGAGGTTTAGGTTTAGCTAATGATAACATGTTATTGTAAAATGACATGGATTCAAATCCCGCTGGTAACTTTTTGTTTTTTAATCGAAGACTTGTAAATTTAATTTTTTTTAATTCATTAGTATTTTTATAAATATGTTAAAATGCTTACTGCCATCTTAGCAATTACTACAAAGCTATTTGTAAGCATGAATGATGCAGTTGGCCACAACAAACTTCTTTGCCGATTTGCCACGCCCCCAGTGGGCGTAGACGGGTAATTTTTGGCCAGTTCTTAGAAAGAGCCAACTGCAAATTTGGTTGCTTACACTCCAAAAATGCAAAAAATACAGGGTATTTTTCGATATGGCACGCCCCAAAAGAGAATGAAAAATATTTTATTGGTCATCGATAGAGGAGGCCATTAGTAACTGAACAATTTAATTTTGAAGCTTCTAGCTCAAAAATGTAGGAGATATAAATTTTTGCGGCTTGTAACTGAACAATTTAATTTTGAAGCTTCTAGCTCAAAAATGTAGGAGATATAAACTTTTGCGGCTTGCTACGCCCCCTGTGGGCGTAGATATATCTACCATAGCTTATTGATCTTGGGTAGTCAATCCGAGTATACATGCCAAATTTCAAGTCTCTAGCTCTAATAGCGCCGAAATATATTGCGGTCAGACAGACAGGCGGACGGACAGCAAGACGGATATTGCACAAAGTCAATATACTCTTTTCCCCTTTAGGAACAGAGTATAAAAATTAAGGCGGTTGTCTGGAAGCGTCGCGAATCGCAACATACGGATCAATATAAATTTTTGTGCGCTGCTGGCTTGTGTATATATGTATATATAAAAGGCATAGAGAGAGTGAGAGTAAGCAAATAATAGCATATAGTGATTCTTCATATGAGAATAGAACCATTTCGTTCGAGCGCTGGCAGCGAACTGATTATCAAGTAATATATTATCGCTGCCCAACCCGAAAACGACACAGCCGAGCAAATACGAAGATGACCAGTACTTAAAACACAAATCTGGTACGTGGAAAAAATTTGTTCTCTATTGTATGATTAGTGATACTGACCTAACATAAAGGAATGAAGTCTCTAGCTCTTATATCTTCTGAATTCGACACGGACATATGGACAGACGAAGATATATCGACTCATTGAAGCTGTGAGCAAGCTCATCAACCGACATATACACACATATGTATGTATGTATGTATATAACACATTGAAGGTAAATTTTTATAGATATTTACACAGTGACAGGATTTGTAAGAGTATGCGTACATATGTACTATATATACATGAATGGATATGCATGAATGGAAATTTATGATGGTGTACGACTTATTAACTCTCACAAAGACTGTTTACAATTCTATCCTACTTTCACAGAAGAGTCGCTCTTTGTAGCTTGAAGTTGTAACAAAAATAAGTACATATCTATATACATATGTACACATTTATTTATGTAAGCACATGCACGTATGCATATGTATATACCAGTGTTGAACGATTATCATATTTCAAGCTAAATCTAGCATATTTTAAAATCCAATAGCTTATACAATATTTTAAATAGCTTATAGTCATAAACCTAAAATATTATTAAGTCCATATACCATATTTATAAGTTAAAAATTTGTCGCAGGATATAAATATCGGAACTTGTTTATAACCGGTCATTTCGAGTGCTTTCGTATGATCTCTAAGCATACAACACAGATAGATGGGATACCCAGTGTTACCAACTTATCATATTACAGGATTGAAGTCGTCTAGCTGAAAATGGAATAGCTTATAAATTTGTAAGTATATATATGTAAGTATATATATATAAGTTTATATTTATATGTAAGTATATATATATATATATATGTTATACTTTGAACCTTATACCTTGAACCCGTTGAAAATTTGAATTCAGAGTATAATGGTTTTGTGAAAATGTATGTAACAAGGAGGCGTCGCACACCTCATAAAGTATATTATTCTTGATCTGGGCGAATAGCTGAGTCGATATATTCCTGGCCGTCTATCCGTATGAGCCCAGAAAATACTCGCGTGTTAGATTCCCAGTGTGACTCTATTCTGTTTTTTTTTTCGATAACTCATCCCATTTCTTTTTTATCGATAAAAATAGAAAATTCGTGTGTTTTTTTTTCGTTTTTCAAGCGTAGCTTCTACATCGTTTATATATGTATTTATTATGGATATGGGGATTTTTTTTTTTATTTACAATCAAGCAAAAAGCACACAAATACATACTTAGAATGATTGCGTTTAAAAATATTTACCCATTGGATGCATGGGGGGTAATGTTACCACCAAACTCTTGTGGAGATGCCTCAGAATATTTTAGTAGAGCAAATGGATGTACATATGAATATAAATATGAATATAAATATGAATATATGAATTATGAAAATCAAATTATGTCAACAGAAGTGTTTAAGAATTTTCAGTATTTGTTATTGAATGATATGAATATGAGGAAAACTGTAATCCCAGTTTATTAGTCAAAAAAAAAAAATAAATAAAACTGAATGCACAATATAATAAAATTAAATTTATTTATTGAGCACTAATAGCGTTTCTAATTAAATGACGCGCACTGTACATATCCACTGTTATGTGGGTGTGCGTGTGTGTATAAGCAAACAAGAGAATGCTTATATTGTGGTTGGGGGGTTGTTGAGTAAGCATTTTACTTCGTAGTATTTTAGTCGCATATGAAGTGCTAAACAAACAGGTTTTCGTCTATGCTCGCTGCACATTAAATCAATGGATACGGCACGGATGTTGATCGCGAATTCCAAATATTAACAAAATAAAAATAATATTCAGAATTTTGTTTAGAAGCATACAAAGAAATTAAACTGTGATCTTTAAAAATACTCTATAATTTAATACTAAAAACTGAACAGTATTTTGTGCTAATTTAACTGAATCTCATCACACACGCCATATACCAACATACATACATACATACATACATATATGCATTTCGACATGCATATGCGTGACTGTATTAGGATTAATAGCTTGCTGCGTTGGAAATGAGCATTTAAATTAGTTAAGAGTGTGAGAGAATCCCTCTTAAAAGAACGAGATATCGAAAGACCGACAGATCGAGAAATTAAACAACAAACTCATTCTGATAGGTAGTTCAAGTTATTTCTGTGTCAGCTATCTATAGAGGCCATGTGGTATAAAAATGAAAATACGTATAAAATCTGAATATTTTGCAACTACATTCCAAAGTATTTTCAACTGGAATGATATTAAAATAACAACAAAAAGGGTCAACATAACAAAACACAACTTTTTCGAATATAACGACAAAAGAAGGGAGTTACGATGCAGTTTGAGGCAAAATATGTTTGATGACGTCTACAGCATATTAGCTTTGTGCAATAATTGTTATTGTCATCACAATGATGCTGAGCGGATTCAAAAGGATGCGAACGGATCTTCAAAACGTCGGGTCTTCTCTGCAATATTGCCGAAATTAACACAATTATGTTTCGTGCTTATTTTGTTGTTGCCATTATTATGTACCTGCACTACATTGATACAGGAAGCCAGTGGCGAGAATGTTAAGGCGATCCCAACAATATCATCAAGCCCAAAGAAGTTGTGGCTCAGTTTCACTTATACGAAATACATGCAGCAAAGGCCAAAAGCAAATAAATTATGCCAAAATAAATGGAATTTCAAACTAAAATTTAATAACCTCACAAATAATAAACAAATTAATGTCATGAATAGCCATAGCATAATAAAAGGCATGCGCCGCACATATTCATCTAATCACAGCTTAAATGAACATAGTCTGATAATTGTAAGTCATTTTGATAGTAAAATAAACCAAACAACGAAGATAAATACAGGAGCACAAATCAGTTTACACGTCCCGGTTCACTCCGGTCCCAAACGTAGCAAAAGAAGTATTGATTACACTCCACAAACCTCGCGTCTACGTAAATCTGGCAGTCAAAAATTAGACGTCGAGGTCGAGAAAAATTATTACCAAATAAATAAACAGAAGTTAACGGAACTAGTTATGAACGGACTTGGATTAAAGAAATTGCCTGACATGAGAAAGGTAATACCTCTCCTCTCCTCTCCTCTTCTCCTCTCTTAATAAAAGATTAAAGAAATTGCCTGACATGAGAGAGGTAATACCTCTCCTCTCCTCTCCTCTCCTCTTCTCTTCTCTTCTCTTCTCTTCTCTTCTCTTCTCTTCTCTTCTCTTCTCTTCTCTTCTCTTCTCTTCTCTTCTCTTCTCTTCTCTTCTCTTCTCTTCTCTTCTCTTCTCTTCTCTTCTCTTCTCTTCTCTTCTCTTCTCTTCTCTTCTCTTCTCTTCTCTTCTCTTCTCTTCTCTTCTCTTCTCTTCTCTTCTCTTCTCTTCTCTTCTCTTCTCTTCTCTTCTCTTCTCTTCTCTTCTCTTCTCTTCTCTTCTCTTCTCTTCTCTTCTCTTCTCTTCTCTTCTCTTCTCTTCTCTTCTCTTCTCTTCTCTTCTCTTCTCTTCTCTCTCTCTTCTCTTCTCTTCTCTTCTCTTCTCTTCTCTTCTCTTCTCTTCTCTTCTCTTCTCTTCTCTTCTCTTCTCTTCTCTTCTCTTCTCTTCTCTTCTCTTCTCTTCTCTTCTCTTCTCTTCTCTTCTCTTCTCTTCTCTTCTCTTCTCTTCTCTTCTCTTCTCTTCTCTTCTCTTCTCTTCTCTTCTCTTCTCTTCTCTTCTCTTCTCTTCTCTTCTCTTCTCTTCTCTTCTCTTCTCTTCTCTTCTCTTCTCTTCTCTTCTCTTCTCTTCTCTTCTCTTCTCTTCTCTTCTCTTCTCTTCTCTTCTCTTCTCTTCTCTTCTCTTCTCTTCTACTCTTCTCTTCTCTTCTACTCTTCTCTACTCTTCTCTACTCTTCTCTACTCTTCTCTACTCTTCTCTACTCTTCTCTACTCTTCTCTACTCTTCTCTACTCTTCTCTACTCTTCTCTACTCTTCTCTACTCTTCTCTACTCTTCTCTACTCTTCTCTACTCTTCTCTTCTCTTCTCTTCTCTTCTCTTCTCTTCTCTTCTCTTCTCTTCTCTTCTCTTCTCTTCTCTTCTCTTCTCTTCTCTTCTCTTCTCTTCTCTTCTCTTCTCTTCTCTTCTCTTCTCTTCTCTTCTCTTCTCTTCTCTTCTCTTCTCTTCTCTTCTCTTCTCTTCTCTTCTCTTCTCTTCTCTTCTCTTCTCTTCTCTTCTCTTCTCTTCTCTTCTCTTCTCTTCTCTTCTCTTCTCTTCTCTTCTCTTCTCTTCTCTTCTCTTCTCTTCTCTTCTCTTCTCTTCTCTTCTCTTCTCTTCTCTTCTCTTCTCTTCTCTTCTCTTCTCTTCTCTTCTCTTCTCTTCTCTTCTCTTCTCTTCTCTTCTCTTCTCTTCTCTTCTCTTCTCTTCTCTTCTCTTCTCTTCTCTTCTCTTCTCTTCTCTTCTCTTCTCTTCTCTGCTCTTCTCTTCTACTCTTCTCTACTCTTCTCTACTCTTCTCTACTCTTCTCTACTCTTCTCTACTCTTCTCTACTCTTCTCTACTCTTCTCTACTCTTCTCTACTCTTCTCTACTCTTCTCTACTCTACTCTACTCTACTCTACTCTACTCTACTCTACTCTACTCTACTCTACTCTACTCTACTCTACTCTACTCTACTCTACTCTACTCTACTCTACTCTACTCTACTCTACTCTACTCTACTCTACTCTACTCCTACTCTACTCTACTCTACTCTACTCTACTCTACTCTACTCTACTCTACTCTACTCTACTCTACTCTACTCTACTCTACTCTACTCTACTCTACTCTACTCTACTCTACTCTACTCTACTCTACTCTACTCTACTCTACTCTACTCTACTCTACTCTACTCTACTCTACTCTACTCTACTCTACTCTACTCTACTCTACTCTACTCTACTCTACTCTACTCTACTCTACTCTACTCTACTCTACTCTACTCTACTCTACTCTACTCTACTCTACTCTACTCTACTCTACTCTACTCTGCTCTACTCTACTCTACTCTACTCTACTCTACTCTACTCTACTCTACTCTACTCTACTCTACTCTACTCTACTCTACTCTACTCTACTCTACTCTACTCTACTCTACTCTACTCTACTCTACTCTACTCTACTCTACTCTACTCTACTCTACTCTACTCTACTCTACTCTACTCTACTCTACTCTACTCTACTCTACTCTACTCTACTCTACTCTACTCTACTCTACTCTACTCTACTCTACTCTACTCTACTCTACTCTACTCTACTCTACTCTACTCTACTCTACTCTACTCTACTCTACTCTACTCTACTCTACTCTACTCTACTCTACTCTACTCTACTCTACTCTACTCTACTCTACTCTACTCTACTCTACTCTACTCTACTCTACTCTACTCTACTCTACTCTACTCTACTCTACTCTACTCTACTCTACTCTACTCTACTCTACTCTACTCTACTCTACTCTACTCTACTCTACTCTACTCTACTCTACTCTACTCTACTCTACTCTACTCTACTCTACTCTACTCTACTCTACTCTACTCTACTCTACTCTACTCTACTCTACTCTACTCTACTCTACTCTACTCTACTCTACTCTACTCTACTCTACTCTACTCTACTCTACTCTACTCTACTCTACTCTACTCTACTCTACTCTACTCTACTCTACTCTACTCTACTCTACTCTACTCTACTCTACTCTACTCTACTCTACTCTACTCTACTCTACTCTACTCTACTCTACTCTACTCTACTCTACTCTACTCTACTCTACTCTACTCTACTCTACTCTACTCTACTCTACTCTACTCTACTCTACTCTACTCTACTCTACTCTACTCTACTCTACTCTACTCTACTCTACTCTACTCTACTCTACTCTACTCTACTCTACTCTACTCTACTCTACTCTACTCTACTCTACTCTACTCTACTCTACTCTACTCTACTCTACTCTACTCTACTCTACTCTACTCTACTCTACTCTACTCTACTCTACTCTACTCTACTCTACTCTACTCTACTCTACTCTACTCTACTCTACTCTACTCTACTCTACTCTACTCTACTCTACTCTACTCTACTCTACTCTACTCTACTCTACTCTTCCCTGCTTATTTTATGAACCAAGCACTTATATATACATATATTACATAGCAGCTAATGATGAGTTATGTATTTTACTAATTTCAGGCAAACATTAGCCAATTAGAATACTCAAGTAAATATCTTCAGTATTTGGAGCGTGTAAGAAAAAATCAGGGAGTTGGAGACGGTAAGGACGGCAACCTCTATTATGGAGGAAGAAGTCCACCCACAACAACACTTCGAATTTTAACAATTGTAACAAATAGTTTTAGCGACATAACCCGAAATCAATCCCGCAGTCAACGTGAACGTCGTGCTCCAAGAGGAACGAAAAGAGGCATTCAAGAGTCGCCAAAACCGTTTAGCGATAAGACAAATATTCTATTACATTTTCCATTAGGCATTGACGATGCTGATGCATTTCACTATAGGAAACTAGATGAGGCAAACGTGAGGCTAATGGTGCTATACAATCCAGCATTAGCAGCAAATTCATATCACCATAGATCAAGAAAAGAGCAAGGACTTAAAAAAAATAACATTTCAATGAATCGCAAAGGCAACTGTAATTCAGATGACCCGATTCTCGCAAACCACCAACAAAACCGTAGACTCAAAACCCATAGTCACATATTAAAACTGAGCGTTTATCAATTGCTACCAATGAACAAGCGTAAGCAGTTAGATATCCGTAAAATAGAGTTTGAAAAAGCGATGAATGATGATGAAACCCGCAGCCAGTGGCTGGAATTTGACGTCACCGAGGCGGTGCGTGGATGGTTAAACAAGAGCTGTGAGAACCTTGGCATTGAGATTCAATGTGATAAATGTCGACGCATCGGGGCTCGCATACTCAACGATGTTTTTAGTTCACATCACTCGGATGAGGATGATGATGATCGATTTCATATGTCGCCAGTGTTAAATATTATTGGGCACATCGGTCGCACCCATCGTGAAAAGGGTATACACTCGTTTAATCATAGCAACTACTCCCATCATCGAAATCCAAAGAAGGCTAAAATGTGGCCAAATAGTTGTTACAAGCCGCATCAACGGTGCTGTCGACATCAACTGAATGTAGCTTTTAAAGACATCAAAGGATTCGAGTTCATCATACAGCCGAAGATTTTCGACGCCGGCTACTGCCTTGGGCGTTGTCCTCCCAGACACAATCCCGCGCATCATCACGCCTTGCTGCAAAGCCTAATATGGCAACAGGACCATAACCGTGTACCCCGACCCTGCTGTAGTCCATCGAAACTCACGGAGCTTGAAATATTGCATGTGGATGAGGAGCATAGTGATAAACTTAAGATATCAACATGGAGCAATATGCAAGTTTCTGAATGCGCATGTTCATAAATCAATTATAAATCTTCTTCAGACGCTCTAAGTATTTATATAAATAATATCTAAATATACAATGGAATTCCTGATCATTTGAAAAAGCAATACATGTTTTTACGATTTGTCAATACTTTCATTTAGAGTAAAACCGAGCGAGATTTATTAAAACAAGTAAGAAAACTTTAGTTGTGATTTTAAAACTTACACTCCTGTAATACCAACAATAAAATTATTAAGGAAAACAAGTAAGAAGGCTCGATTACTAGATACCCCTGCAGAAAAAGTTAATATTCTTCTTTCAAAATATATTAATAGCATTCAAATTTGTCTATTTCTAAAATTACAAGTCTCTAGTATTTGAAATACGTTTTTTTCCAATTGGGGACGAATAGGGCGTGGCATCCAACATACGCAGAAGGAGACGTCGCAGACCCCATGAAGTATATATACTCTTGATCAGCATGAACGCGTCGATCTCAGCAACTATTAGAGCTAGACACTTCATTCTTTTTTTTGTGAGGTCCGTGCATTGCACGCGGTATACGAGTTTGTTTCAGAAAATCGATAGCTTTTTTCGTTTCAGAGTGATCGATTTGAACGCTACATTTTGTGGCGCTATTAGAGCTAGAGATATGAAATTTTAACCCTATACTCATGTATGCTCCCGAATCATAAAGTTTAAAAATTTTCCCAATCCGCCCACTAGGGGCGTGGCAAATTGGAATATGCATGTGCCCGTATGCCACTCAACGTACTAGTTGATAAGCTAGAGAGTTGTAATTTGAAATGTTTACTCGCGGAGACAACACAAATTCAACAAGTAAGAAGGCTCTAGTCGAGACGGCTCGACTACGAGATACCCTGAACCCTGCAAAGAAATTACTATTCTTCTTCTTTACGCACGTATAAGAGCGCGCTCTTCTAAACGCGCAGTTGCTGCCGACGGTTGGGGGTGGGATGGGCTGTACTTTGAACGTTTATAACTCCATTTCTAGATGGAAACTTCATGAAACTTTCAGAATATATTAATAGCATTCAAAATTGTTTG
The DNA here is from genome assembly GCA_035047405.1 of Drosophila stalkeri. Lineage (NCBI taxonomy): Eukaryota > Metazoa > Arthropoda > Insecta > Diptera > Drosophilidae > Drosophila > Drosophila stalkeri. The sequence continues at coordinate 1,093,779 of JAWNPR010000113.1, forward strand.
CCAAATTACAAGTCTAGTAGTTGAAATACGTTTTTTTCAAATTGGTGCCGAAGGGGGCGTATCCATAATATCTATCTAAATATACAAATTTTAAGTCTCTAGCTAAAACGGTGTGGAAGTTATGCTCAAAAAACCTAAAAAACGTAAACGAATTTTCGATTTCTTATCGATAATTAAGGAATGGGATGAGTTATCGAAAAAACAAAATAAACTTGTACTGCGTAACTAAGATAAGAGTGTTCATGTAGTTTTGTAGTTTCCGAAGTCTCGACGTTCATACGGACGGACGGACAGACGGACATGGCTATATCAACTTATTTTTTTGTGCTGATCAAGAATATATATACTTTATGGGGTCTGCGACGTCTCCTTCTGCCTGTTACATACATTTTCACAAAAACATTATACCCTGAATTCCCATCTTCAATGGGTTCAGGGTATAAAAAGCTATGGCGGATATATCTACGCACATTGTGGGCGTGTCAAATCGGGAAAAACGTATCTTCTACAACTTTAAAAGCTGAAATTTCGCATGTGAGTTAAGGTTATGATTCTATGAAGATCGATCAAAAGCCCATTGGGGGCGTGGCAAATCGGACCTGAATATATAGTGATTTTTCAAATTGAGCTATATTTTGAACACTATTGACACTAGAGACTTGAAATTTGGCATGTATACTCGGGTTGAATACCCAAGATCAATAAGCTATGGCAGATATATCTACGCCCACAGGGGGCGTAGCAAACCGCTAAAGTGTATATCTCCTACATTTTTAGAGCTAAAAGCTCCATAATTTTTCTGCCTTTTTGGGGTCGTGGCATATTGAAAAATACCCTGTAATTTTCGCATTTTTGGGGTGCAAGCAACCAAATTTTGCTCTTTCTAAGAACTGGCCAAAAATTATGCGTTTACGCCTACTGGGGGCGTGGCAAATCGGCAAAGAAGTTTTTTGTGGCCAACTGCATCATTCATGCTTACAAATAGCTTAGTAGTAATTGCTAAGATGGCAGAAAGCATTTTAACATAATTATAAAAATATTAATTAATGTTAAAAATAAAATTAATAAATTTTCGATTAAAAACAAAAAGTTTTCAGCGGGATTCGAACCCAGGTCCTTTTGATAATAACATGTAATCGTTAGCTAAACCTAAATATGTTCACGGCTACACAACACACAATTCAATCGCAATTCTTAGAATATTATAGCATGCAGCCCTTGTATGTATGCATAGAAAATCAATTAATTTGCGCGCAGAATAGTTTGTTGCTTGCCGAAATATTTCGTTTATTAAATGTTTATTAAATAAATAAAATGCACCTAAGGTAACGGAGTATCTCGCAAGTAGTTGTGCCTAACTGTAACGTTCTTACTTGTTGATACTGCGTTTCCTTAGTATTTTATTTGTAAATGAAATGAAGTCAGTTGAACGATCAAAAATAAGTAATTTAGGTTTTTATTTGGCGATATTTGTCATTCAAAAATCTCTAACACAGACGTCCAAAAGGTTATCTAAAATATCCTCATTGCGATTTAACTCATTGCTTTGTAGGTAATTATATGGGTCATCAATACAATCAATATATGGGCGAAAATTGGAGTAGTCACAATTAATAGTAACACTGCTCGGGATCTCAGAAGTGGAACTGACTGGTGTTATCAATGATAAATTAGTTTCTTTATTGGACTCCATTTTATGCGACGATATGATAACATTCTCACTAGCTGTTGGAATCTCATCCTCGGTATAGATCTAATTATGGATAATATTTATAATAAAAAACATATCAGGGCTATTATTAATAATATTGTTAAGTTTGTTAATTCAATTTTGAATCTCACCATGCTAGAACAGCCGAATTTATTGCTGATTATACTATTTAGGCACGAAGCGTCGTCGATAATTCCCGTAGTGCTAATTATAATGGTGCCCAGCTCATATTGTTGCTGTAGATGAAAGGCTTCGTTGTTTGCAGAAGCTGTGAACGAAGTGTCTGGGTATAGAAATGTGGCGTCACGATCGAGATGTCCGTTTGATAATATCAGCCCATCACAGAGGTCCGCACCCCCTACTTCAGATAAGATCAACGAATCCAATTGTGCATCATTTTTAGCAATGCAATTGTCAGGGCTTGATAGATATAGCTTCTCATTCTGCTTATAAAATGATGGCAGATCTGGAAATTGATCTTGAGTGCTTCTGTCATTTGCCGAATTTGCTAACTGCCATTTTGTTAGTAGACTTTGTTGGCTAATAGATTCTGGTGAAGTATGGTTTGACTTTAAATTAGTTGATTTACGATTGCGTATCCGTTTTCTGTCACATTTCTTTGGATCCACTCCTAGTTCCCAATATCCTCCTTTGCCTTTTTCTTCGCGTTTACGATTGCGAAAGCAATGATGCAAGGACAGATTATGCCTAATCGAATTCTACAAATAAAAATGTGTGTTTAAAATATAGTCGATTATATTAAAATTTAAGTCTTCAGCTCTTATAGTTTCTGATAAAAGGGTGAATATCACCCTTAATTCGAAAACTTATAAATAATTTTGCGATTTATGAACTAATTACGTATATTATATATAATACAATATTTCTAATTTGGATAAGGGGGAGATCAACAGAAATTCTATAATTCAGATTTAAAATTTTATAAAGACATCGATTTACAAAGATTTTGTAATCTTCATATTATATTATAATATATCTTCTTTGTTAAACTCTCTTCTCAAAGTGAAAACAAATTTTTTAGGGTTGTGCAATGTCCGTTATAATGCAATATTTTTCGACGCTATTAAAGCTAGAATCGTGGACTATATACTCAGGTATACTCCTGAACTATAAAATGTAAGCATTTTACGTTTAAATTAAATGTATATTGCATTTAAATGTATTCGCCGGTTGCCAGAAATCATAGTTAATACGCTAGAGAGTTGCAATTTGGAATGTATATCGCAGTCTCTAGTCGAGACTGCTTAACTACGAGAAACCCTGAATCTTGCAAAAAAAAAAAAAAAAAAACTAATACTCTTCTTGACGCACGTATAAGCGTATATTTTGGACGCTTAAACCTCCATTTCTAGATGGGCGAACTTCATGAAACTTTCAGAATATATTAATAAAATGTGTTTGCCAAATTGCAAGTCTCTAGTATTTGAAATGCGTTTTTTTCAAATTGGGGGCGAAGAGGGAGTGGCATTCAAAATCTGAAAATTACAAAATCTGTGTATCCATAATATCTATCTATATATACAAATTTAAAGATTCTATATCAAACGGTGTAGAAGTGTTGCTTAAAATTTTTTTTTGCCGCTTTGTTGGGGTCGTGGTATAACGACAAATACTCTGTATTATGGGTCCCCGCCTGGGGGGCGTGGCAAATCAGAAACGAAATTTTAGCGCCCAACTACGCAATACATATGCGTATGCTTATAAGTAACGGCTTAGATGTCAGGAAGCATTTAACAATAAACATACAAATATAATTTAAATAAATAAATAAAAGTTATAAATTTTTTATAAAAACAAGTAAGAAAGTTGTAGTCGAAACTGCTCGACTACGAGATCCCCTGAACCTTTCTTCGAACGAAGATAATAATTCTGCTTCGTAATCAAATTTTCAAATCTATATGCCAAACCAAACTCTATGACTTTGGTATTTGTGTGGTGGTGAATCGGCGGGACTAGAATCCGCGATGCTCTAACATTATGTATGTGCATCTGCCTAGTCATCTACACCACGACACAACCTAAGCGCGCAATTGCGAAAACGAAACAAATTCGCTGTTAGGCACCATATACGAAAATACAAACACAATTTAAATACAATTGTAACACATTTCAAAGACGTTTGTGATTCTAAGAATCTGCATGGATGGCAATATAGAAAACAGCCCAATCATTTTCTGTGTATATGTGCACACGCATAGGAAAATTGCTTTGCCAACGTTGCTTGCGCATGCATTGTTATTTAAATTGCTTTGTTTTATGGAGATTTGGGGTCACCAGTTATAGGGATTGTTGTTTAGTTGTAAAAGTATAAGACATTAATTCTCCAAATTATTTTGATAGTTTATTTCGACTAAATGATTACTACACGCGTTGATGAAAAATATGATAATGCGCTAAGCTTTCTTTGGTTTTTTTTTGTGATGATAATGTACATGATTATAGACTATCGAATATATCTATAATATATATAGAGTGTTGCCAGATCGCCACAGTACTCCCTCCTAGACTTCAAGTTGTGAAGCGAACGGGAAGTCTAATTGTGCGGCGAGGTCTCCAGCCTGTTGGTTTGTTATCTGTTGTGGTACTGGCTGGTATAGGTATAGGTATAGGCTGGTATAGGTAATGATGATGGTGTGTTCTTTTGACTCGATGTAGGCAGACTTGAGGCGGTCAATGGAAACCTTTATATCTCATCCCTTGATGATAATGTTAAAGAACTTTGACTATTTGCTTTTTACTTCAAAAGGGCCATCGTATGGTGGTTGCAATGATTCCCGTACCGTGTCATTGTGTAGGAAAACGTGTGTCGATTCTGCTAAATCCTTGAAGACGAATGGCTTAGAAGTGTCATGATTGGCTGTTGGAACTGGTCGTAAGTCGCTCATAATCCTTGTGAGTTATTGCGCGAATTCAGTTTGAGGTTGAAATTAGTCATTTATGTGGAAAAATTGTCCAGGAAGGCGTAGCGTTGTGCCATAGACAAGTTGTTAGGCTGTGGTTTGAATGTCGGGCTTATATGCTGATCGTAGACCTAACAATATGATTGGCAACTTGTTGGACCACCCGCTGCTACTTTGGCACATAATTGACGCTTTGAGAGTGCGATGCCAACGCTCGATAATTCCATTTGCTTGCGGGTGATAGGCTGTTGTGCGTAAATGATTAATGCCAAGGAGTTCCATGAAGAGTCTAGATTCAAACTGTCTTCCTTGATCTGTAGTTATGCGCGCTGGAACTCCAAACGAGAGATGTTAATTAATGCTGCTGCAACTGTTTCGGCTTGTATATCCTCAACAGGAACAGCTTCGGTCCACTTGGTGTAGCGATCGATGATTGTGAGGCAGTATCTGTATTGTCCTGATTGAGGTAAAGGTCCAATCTGATCCAAGTTGATGGGTTCGAATCGTTGAGTTGTGAGTGCGTAATGTTGAAGTGGTGAATGAACATGTCGTGTAACTTTTGATTTTTGGCATGGTATGCAGTGCCTAACGAAATTTTTGACATCTTTATCCATAGAAGGCCAAACGAAATGTGGTTTGATAATGTGAAGTGTTGATCGAACCCCTCCATGAGCAATGTTGTGCATTTTATTAATGATGGTATTTCTCAGTGGTTGAGGAATAAATGGACGTACGGTGGTAGTGGCTTTAGTTGTAAAGTTGTAGTATTGTCGTTGAGAATCGTCTTCAGTTCGGAGCAATTGATTTGTGATTGAGCAATTTTATTGTAGTCAATAATATTTGAATCTAATGCCGATATGCGAGATAATTTATCTGCTGTTGTGTTTTCAGTACCAGCTATGTGTTGAATTGATGTAGTAAATTGGCTGATAAAATCCAATTGGCGAAGTTGGCGAGGTGAAGTTTTCTCAGGCTTTTGCATAAAAGCGTAAACTTATGATCCGTGAGGACGTGGAATATTCGTCCTTCTATCATGTATCGAAAATGTTTTATGCTAAGATAGATGGCAAGCACCTCATGGTCGTAAGTGCTGTATTTGCGTTGTGCGTCTGTGAGCTTAACGCTGAAGAATCCTAATGGCTGGCGTTCTTCTTGAGGGTTGCCCAAAACAACATTTGCCAGGATTAATGGTAAGGTGATACCATCGAAGTCGTTCGAAAACCTGACGTAGATGAAGTCTGTGTCTGTAACCCAAACGTCATATATGTGAATTCATTCGAATATACATATGTGAATTCTATTCACCAAAAGGTGTGGTTATAGCTGTCTTTGGAATATCGCTTGGTTCTATTGGAATTCGATTAAAGGCACAGTTGAGATCAATTTTTGAAAATATGTTCTTGCCATAGAAAATATGGGTGCAGTCTTGTATGTGAGGTAACGGGTATCGATCTGGAACTGAATTTAGGGCTCTGTAATCGCCACATAGTCGCCAGTCACCTGTGGACTTTCGTACCATGTGTAAGGGAAATTCATATTAGCTTTTCGATGGTAGGCAAACGCCGATTTTGAGTAAATATTCTAATTCGGCTTTTACTGTTTTGTATTTGTCTGGAATTAGTCGACGTAGCTTTGCAAAATTGGAAGGACCTCTGGTGTCGATGCAGTGCGTAACATCCGATGCTGAGGGCTTGGGTGCTGCAGAGTTGAGCTGAGTGATGTCCTTAAATTCCTTGTCCTTAAATTTACGATAAAAGTTGATATAGCCCTGTTCGTCCGTCCGTCCGTCCGTATGTATGAATGCGCCGATCTCAGAAACTATAAGAGCTAGACACTTCATTCTTTTTTTATAGGTCCGTGTATTGCACGCGGTATACGAGTTTATTTCAGAAAATCGATAACTTTTTTCGTTTGGGAGTTATCGATTTTAACATTTATCGGGAATCACTTATAAAATTATATCTCGTTCATCTTTAGAGTTAGAGTCTCCAAGTCTTCTACATATATATAGATATTAATTAAATACAATTTCGGTTTTTGTTAGATTTTTTATATCGACCCCAAATTACGCAATCGATTACACCCGACTGCAGCGTTCTTACTTGTTTTGTATAGAATTAGGTAGAGTTCATTATGGACTTACATTCCATTTCTTACGCACTCGGAAAAATGCGAATTTCGATTCAATCCATGCACAAATTTGTTGAAGTGTAACTCGTCCATTTTCGAGCATAGCCATTCCTATGATATGAGAGTAGTTAAACGGCGGCTTCTGTGTTACATCTGTTTTATATTTATTAGCCGACTTCTTATACTCTGCTAAGTCGCTGTAATGATAATTTGTTGTTAGAAATATCTAAATATGTGATAAATCGATTCTTACCGTTTAATTTTGTTAATGAAAATATCGTATCTTTCCGCTGGTGTCGGACGCTTTAACAGTACCGATGCAGAGTTTTGTTTTCTAGAGTCGGGACAGTTAATAAGGTTTCGGATAAGAGATCTATTTGTTGCATTATCCAAAGAACCTTGTTCCAGCGGTTTTAGCTGTGTTTGAGCATTGATATTTTCGACCCCAGTGCTTAGGTGACGATTACCAGTTTGGATATTGATATCATCCTCAAAGTTTGTATCAATTGTTTTTGACCATGTTAGATTTTGATTACGTAATAACCAATTCAAATTTGTTAGCTCGCGCTCCTCGTCAGAATCATCAATTTCTGAAGCTTCTACGATACGCAAGTATCCAGAGATTCTCTTATCGTTTCCAATTTTTTTTCTTGAGCTGATCATGTTTTTTTTTCTATCTGTTAAAAATATCCAATGTCAATTTACGATAGCTGAAAGAACTATTAATGTCCTCTATTCTTATTGTAACAAGTAAGAAAGAAAGGGTAAGTTGGGGCCGGCCCCAATTAATGTCCTCTATTCTTACCTGTTACAATAAGAATAGAGGACATTAATAGTTCTTTGAAGATTCTATCTCTAACCCTTTATATGGCCATGTTGCATATCTGTAAAATACCGTTTAAATGGAGTTATTTCTCAATGGGTATCAAGAAGTGGTAAGTGGTATGGGAATATTTTTCGAATATTATTCGACGTGTTCAAACATGCGGATAGACAGACAGACTGACGTGGCTATATCTCCTTTGCTTGTCGACTTAATTAAGAATATAGATATATTTTTTTATAGGGTTGGCCACGCCTTCTTCTGCCTGTTACGCTACAGAGATAATTATTCTTGCTTAATTCCGTGTTTTGCATGCGCATATCGAGTTTGTTTCAGAAAATCGATAGCTATTCCCATTTCAAAGTTATAGATTAAAAATCGGTATCGAGAATCAGTTAAGAAATTATATCTCGATCATTTTTAGAGCTAGAGTCACCAAATTTGTACGTATATATAGATAATTGTTTCAAAATATCGATTTATTTTAGTTTTTGGATACTCCAATTTACACCCACCAAATGTGTGAAAAATGTATTTCAAATATCAGAAACTTTCAGTTGGGTTTGACATATGAATGGCATATGAATGTCATGATCATAATCTAAAAGTTTGATTACGAAAGTCTATCTACAAAAGGATTTACTCATCAAATAAGTTATCATAACATTTCCCATATACAGAGCAAGCGAGACATATGTACATACTTATGTATGTATTGAAGCGTTTGCAAGTGAGATATGCATGCATGCGTAAATACGTGCATATGTATGTCTGTTTGCTTGTATGTCTGTTTGCTTGTATGTCTGTTTGCTTGTATGTGCATGTACTGTTTGTTATACATACAGAAACGAAGCGTGGTATTCTAGGAATATATCAGTTCTTCGAAGGTTTATGGGGATTTCGTAGTCGAGCTACTAGAGCTTTCTTACTTATAATTATAACATTATTATAGTTATAATTATAGTAATATATCCTCACTGATTCGCAAAGTTAGTATACCGAAAATAACTTCGATTATAAAGCAATTCACAATATTTCGTTAAAAATATATATGTATTCTGTATTCTTATAAATATGTGTTTTATTACATTTTCTTTGAATACTGACAATGAGCATAACAATTAATCCTTTATTGGTAAGGACGAATGAACGTTGCTCTCATTCTCTCATATACTTGTGAGGGATGAACAGAAGCGGCACACATTACATACAAGTTGTGTGCGTGTGTGCAAAGAATACAGGTTATCTTCGTTCGGGTAGCCGGCTCTTGACTAATGCTCTATTGGCTCTTTTTTGGAGTTCAGAGAACATGGAAGGATGACGTGATTGGCTGGCACGGCTCATCGTTCGGCCGCCAAAGGGTAGCATAATATGTGCGACGGATTGGGCGCTGAATGCGGAAAGACGAATGTACGCCATTTTGTATTATAACTTTGGGGAACTTTTACTATACGTACTTGAGTATAGGTTATATATATGTATAGTGATCTCATATAAATTATTGATAATAATTTATAAATAATATAATTTGTAGAAAAAAATGACCAAGAAATTATATTACATATCAGTATCGACATATAAATATTAGCGAAAACCCAAGTGTTTTTGATATATGAATTTTAAATATCTGTATATAATTTTTTCCTATATCATGGTGGAGTCGCAACTCACAAACTACACATACATATATAAACGTAATTTCAATTAATTAATTTCCAATTACATACAACTACGGGTACACATTATAATTATTTATTGATACAAATAATATTGCAGGTGTCGAGCGTCTGTTATATTCGAATCAGACTACTCAATTTTTTTTTTTTTTTTTTTTATCAATACACATTGCTCACGCTTTTTATTGCTAACATTATCGATTAAAATCCACTTCAATATTGAAAATGAGTTTCAGGACTTAACTTTCCAAAGCCCCGTAATGTCCAACACTTAGGAATAACTATTGTGAGTCATGCAGCCTTGCTTGAGGTCAGTTATGAAATTCAACAATGGTTAAATACTATTTATTACCTTGTAACTTTTTGGACACATGCAAATTGTATACAATTTATACAGTATTATTTATGTGTCTGTAGTTTTATTATTATATATACCACAAATTTCACATGTCTCCGTAGAGTCGTGTGCAAATAAAAAATTGAACCGGTTTATATCTGTAGGTATATATCACTTAATTAAACTTTTGGACAATGAATACAATAAGTTTATATTATATTTGTACTTCCTCTAGGTTAATGAATACAATATTATAGGATTTTTACCATGCTGTTTCAGACTAACTGCTTGAATTACACTGCAGTTCGACTACACCTGTGTACCCTTTTGCCTCTCTGGTCAACGGGCTATTACTACCCCTAAAAGATTTGGAAAATTGGTCATATAGGAGAACTAAATGTATTGTATGAACGAGTGGTCAGGTACTCTCTTAGTTACATGCACGTGGTCAGAAAGTTCAGTGACGTAGCGTATATATTTCGGAACGCATAACTAACATATAAGCATTTTTCTACCCCAAATGGTGACGCCACTGCCCTACTAGTTAACTGGCATCAGCTGAACCGCTGAAAATACTATTCTATTCATATATGTACATATATACCTGTTCGTTACCAGAGCCGACAAGCAACGAGCTGACATCGACCACAGTCCGTTTAAAAAGGGATACAATCGTGACAACCCTATATCAACCCCTACACATATATATATATAAATATATACCCTGCATCAACTGGGTAATTTGTAATAGTAAGTTTTACCCAACATAAAGTACTGTTCTCTGTTTCCTATAAAATATCTGTATATAATATTATTTATTTATATAGACTGCGCGCATTAAAAATGACTCAACTCCCCAATTCCGTCTAATCTACCTGTGTCTTAGATAAATATGAGACTATATTAAGAGATAGGTGTTTACAGGGAACCTGATAGTTATAGTTATGGGCAAACTCTATTGTAGATTTCTCTCCCTCACCCCCATTAATATATATTTCAACACATAACATTCGAAAGGGTAGGAGCTTACCAAATGGAGTTTAGGTACAGTCCACTTTTTACACAAACTGTACATATATATTTAATTAAATACCAGAAGACAATTAGTCATTTACATATGGATTCGCAGATAGGATGTGGTTTAGGGAGTGTTTTACTCGATACCGTTTGTTCTAGTCTTAAATCGTTTCGTTTTGATTCACTTATTAGGAATATTTACTATCCAGGACTGCGTTTTATGAAAATCCCTGAATGAAATTTGGTAGATTAAAAAAATTAATTAATTGTGTGTTATACTTAACTCGTTTCAATTCAAATGACCCTGTAAATTTTCTCTAGATATTTACTGTTCTTCAGATGATTCACAATGCCGATGGATTTTCTTCATCCTGAAAGTTTGATATAGAAGTCTGCATGCTAGCATAATTTAAGAATTGCAATTGAATTGTGAATTTTTCTATCGTTATTTTAGTTTTGTCAAAAGCCGCTTTAGCAGTATCTTATTTGGTTGTAGCTACAAAAATTTAGTTCAGGGCAGTGACGCTGTTGGTAAGTACTGTGCAAGTTGAACTTAGTTGCGTGGGTTCGATTTACCGAATGTTTATATAATTGTATATTTATTATAGAATACATGCTGTCAGGTTAGCAATTTATAATACGCAATTTATAAACATACGCATATGAATTGTGAATTTAAGTTTAAATCCAGCTGAAGCATTTTTATACCCTGAACCCATTGAAAATGGGAAATCATGTATGTAACAGGCAGAAGGAGATGTCGCAGACCCCATAAAGTATATACATTCTTGATCAGGATGACGAGAAAAGTTGTCCGTCTGTCCGTATGTTTGAACGCAAGGATAGCCGAAGATACAAGAGCTAGAGACTTCATTCTTTTTGTGTTAGGTCCGTATATTGCACGCGCAGTACGAGTCTTTTTATCGATATAACAATTTATCGAGAATCAGTTATAAAATTATATATCGTTTATCTATAGAGTTAGTCTCCAAGTCTTCTGCATATATGTATATAGATATTAATTTAATACAATTTCGGTTTTTGTCAGATTTTGGATTCCGGTCTCCAATTCACCTCCACACCCCCAAATGTGTAAAAAATGCATTTTAAATACAAGAGACATACAGTTTGGTTTGGCATATAGATATGAATGTTATGATCGTAATCTGAACGTGTGATTACAAATGTCCATCTAGAAGAAGAATTATTAATCAAAGAATTTCTCGCAACGCAACCCACGTGGCAGAGCAAGCTAGGCAGCGCGTCAGCAAGACGCCTGCAATGCGTACATACATACATATACATATGTATGTATATATGCGTGCAAGCGTAGATCAGCGTTTGGCTGCGTGCGTATTTGTACATTTGGAAGTAAAGCTAATTGTAAAAGAGTTGTTGTTGGAAGCTGCTGAGCCTTTTCAGCAACTCTGGCTCCAATCATTTACGAAGGCAAAAATAAAAGCCAATACGTTTTAATTTAGCTTATTATTTATTAATTTAATGTCGAGTCCGTGGTGTCCGTTTAGGTAAAACTGATAGGCGAAAACGATTAGATAGGTGTTGCTCGCTTGCAGACAATTTTTGTACAGACAAGAGAATTTAAAAAATCGAAGTTAGAAGTACAAGCAAGTAAAAGAAACCGAAAATTACATTACATGTATGTGTTATGCTTTCTTATTTGCATGAGTGCACTAACAGAGAATGAGAATGACATAGAGAACAGACTAACTTAAGAGAATTTTATTTAAGAGCAATTATTAGCTGCTGCGCCGAACATCCTCCCCCTCGTTGAAAGACCAAGTCTTTTAACAGGATCATCAACCGGAAGGACGCACAGCTTATTGGCAGCTCTACGTGTAGTTCCAGTGGGCGTACGCAGAACAGCAACTCTCACGACGCCATCAGCTCCAGCAATGATCTCAACGACCCGGGCTAATGGCCATTTCAAAGGTGGCAAGTTTTCATCTTTCACGCATACGACATCGTTGACTTTGATAGAAGGCTGCGGGCTTCGCCATTTTCCACGCTGTTGGAGAATGGTTAGCTAGTCATCACTCCAGCGCTTCCAAAGCAACTGCTGTATGTAAGTCATGCGTTGCCAGCGATCGAGGCGATTGTGGTCAAGCCCAGTTACGTCTGGTTCGGGGAAACCAATGAGCGGTCGACCAATCAGGAAATGTCCTGGAGTGAGAACTCCAAGATTATCGGGATTTTCTGAAATTGGAATAAGAGGACGAGAATTTATTATAGCCTGAATTTGGCATACCAATGTGCGCAGTTCGTCGAAGCCAAGACGTGCCGATCCCATAGAGAGATATAAGTGTTTTTTAGCTGTCTTCACTGCTGCTTCCCATAGGCCTCCGAAATGTGGTGAACGAGGAGGTATGAACTTCCAATCGAAGCTGTTGTTGATGCAGTAATTGTGGACTTCAATGCGATGTTCCTTGCTCAACAATAGACGCCGCAGATCCGCCAACTCGTTCCGTGCACCCACAAAGTTAGTGGCATTGTCAGACCAAATACATTTTGGAATGCCGCGCGTACCAATGAAACGCTTGAGGGCACCCAAAAAAGCAGCTGTCGAAAGATCCTTTGCGAGTTCTAGCCATACAGCCTTGGTTGCGAAGCAAACGAACACGCAGATGTAGCATTTTACTGAGGCTTTGTTCCGTCCCTCAGGCTTGTAGTAAAAAGGACCACAATAGTCCACTCCAGTGACTGTAAATGCCGGTAAGCACTGTGCACGATCCTTGGGCAAGTCGGCTCGACAAGACGAGGCCGGGATCTGCAGCAAATTGTACATTTCCGCAGTGCTCGGGCAACAGTTTTCATGCCGCCTATGGGCCAAAACTGCAGTCGAATTACTCCAAGCAAAGCCTTTTCCTTTTGCAAGAAGGAAGGTCCATGCATCCATAATTTTGAGTGCAAAAGCTCCAACGGTGCTGCTCCTTTGGATAACATATCCGCCGGATTCATCTCAGTTGGCACGTAATGCCACTCCATGCCGATCGTGAGCTGTTGTATGGCACTAATCTTGTTAGCGACAAACACGTTGAATTTGGATGGCTCTTCCTTTAACCAAGACAAAACCACGGCCGAATCTGACCAACAATGCAGTTCACATTCGAACAAGTTCATTTTATTTATTTCGCTTACCAAGTTCGCAAGCAGAAATGCAGCGCAGAACTCAAGCTTAGGCACCGTAAGAGTCTTTAGTGGAGCAACCCTAGCTTTGGAACAGAGCAATTGAACTTGAACAGCATTCTTCGATGAGCGAACATAAACACAAGAGCCATAGGCCTGAAGACTAGCATCACAGAAGGCATGTAGTTCGACCCTTGCTTTAAGTTGGAGTACATAACGAGGAAATATTGCATGGCTCACTTGATGAAAGTCCTTACAAAATTTGCTCCAAGTCGTCTTCAATGGTTGCGGTAAGCTCTCATCCCATTGCAGCTTGTCTCTCCACATGCGTTGCAAGATGATATTGGCCCTAGTTAAAGTTGGTCCGATCAAACCTAATGGATCGTAACACCGCGCAATGGTTGATAAAACCGAGCGTTTTTTGTGTTTGCGAGTGCTAATTTTAGGCTCGAAAGTAAACACGATTTTCGAGGCTCCCAGATGAGACCGATGGTTTTTGTCACATCGCTGCCGTCGTCGAGTTTGAGGAAACACTCCTGCTCAGTTTCTGGAACTCCGCGAAGTGTATCAGTTGAGTTGGAGCACCATTTTCTCAATTTGAAATTTCCTCGGTCAAGAAGATTTGTGGTTTGCCGCATTATGTCGCGAACTTCTTCAACTGAATTGCCTCCTGAAATCAAATCGTCAACGTAGAAATCACGCAAGACAGTTTTAGATCCTAATGTGTACGACGACGACTCATCCATTGCTAGTTGATGCATTGCACGAATTGCCAAAAAGGAAGCGGGTTTTGTCCCATACGTGACGGTATTCAATTTGATAACTTGAATATCATCGTCTGCAGAGTCTCTCCACAAAATGCACTGGAGCATAGAATCAGGCCCTGAGACTTTTACTCACCTGTACATTTTACCAATATCTCCTGTAAGTGCAATGGAAAATGTGCGAAAACGAACGAGCGTGTGAAACAATGTAGCTTGAATTGTCGGCCCTGACATCAACAAATCGTTTAATGAGAGCCCAGAGGTGGTAACTGCTGAGCCATCAAAGACAACTCTCAGCTTTGTTGTCGAACTCTCTTCTTTGTATACGCAATGATGAGGTAAGAAATATTTGCATTTATTGAAATCTGCACTGGGCACCAGTGACATATGTTTGAGATCAATATATTCCTTTATAAATGCTGAATATTTCTCCTTGAGAGTTTGATTTCGAGCGAATTTACGTTCCAAGTTTATGAGCCGACGCTTGGCCTGCAAATAGGAGTCGCCCAAAGATTCGACGCTTATCTTTTTTGGCAAACAAACTGACTATTCCCCTGAAGACAATCGACGATGGTTTGCGATGAAATGCTGCTGACAATGGAGCTCTTCGGTTGTTACCTTGGCGATAGGCTCGAAGACGTGCTCTACTTCCCAAAATTGACGCACCAAATCATCAAGCCGAGTGCTGTGATTGGTGCCATCCAAGGCTCTTTGGGTTGCGATGAACGATGAGAGTTTGGGGGCCGATAGCCCGCCACCTGACATGATCCAGCCGAGTTGAGTTTTCTGCAAAATTGGTAATCCAGGTGCCAACAGAATTTGGCCAACGCATAACAGCTCGAAGAAGAGACCAGCTCCGATGAGAAGATCAATACGTTGTGATTTATGGAATAAGGGATCAGCTAGCTGTATGTTTGAGGGTATATTCCAACTGCTAGACATTGACATTGACAGCCCAGGCTGATTGTCAGTAATCATCTGGGCAACGATTGCAGTGATGGTAGTGGAATAATCTGAAATCCGCGATTTCAAAACGAGATCGACTGAGTATCCTTCAGTTGAAAAGTTGGCATCTCCAATGCCAGAAACTGCAGTGAGCGATTTGCTTTTTCGAAGCTGAAGCTGATTTGCGAAGCGACTGGTGACGAAGTGAAGCTGAGATCCTGAGTCCAAGAGTACATGACACGGAACGAATGTTCCAGCTCGGTTCTTGATAAGGATTATAGCAGTGGCTAGAAGCACAACATCAGTGGAATTAGGTGATATGTGGGCTTGAGGCAGAGAAGGGGACATTGCAACCATGGCAGTGGGATGTATTGCATGTGCTTGTTGATCAGGTTTCCACGCAACGTTGGATGGGGCTATCGAAGACTGACTGTAATGCAATAAAGTATGGTGCTTCGATTGGCAAGTACGACAGGAGCTAGATTTACAATCCTTTAATATATGCCCTTTTCTCAGACAATTGAGGCAAAGTGCGAGTCTCTTGGCCTCTTTATGTCTTGCAATTGGCGACAATTGCTCAAAGCGCTCATGTGACTTGTGACTTCGCAAAAGACACAACAATTAGGAATCTTGGAAGCAAAAAATGATTTTCTGAAATGTGTACTCACGATCTTCCCTGACTTGCCAACCTGACCATCCTGCAAAACTTGATCCACATTTTCAAGCATTCCACATCGTCCTTGCAAGAAAGTTGACAATTTAACCAACGATGGTAACTCATTAGCAGATGAGCTTTCCTCCCATTTGACCTGAGTGGACTTATCCAATTTCTGCAGCACTGTTTGCACGATGATAATATCAGCCACTTCTTCCCTCGATGCTAAAGAATCCATAGCACGAATGTGAGATGTCACTTTATCTGTTAATTGCCTCAGCCTACCCACAGATACATCAGCCTTCTCAAGCCCAAATATCGCTCTGATGTGTGCCTGTAAGATAAAACGTTTGTTATCAAAACGACGTTGAAGAATATCCAGAGCGACGATATAGTTAGCCTTGTTGATTTCCAATGAGCAGAACCATTTATGCAGGATCTAAGATGCTGGAACTTCTCAACAGGATTGAGATCAGGATCAGTATCTATGATCGTTTTGAACATAGAGTAAAAGTTTTCCCAATCAGTGTAGATTCCACTAAATTTTGGCAGCTCCAACTGCGGCAAACGCGATCGATTAGCCATAACGAGCATTGGATGATCATTTGTAAAACTTGTATTGAGCGTTGAAGAGAGCTGTAGATTCGGCCGACTTCCCAGCTCACGCTGAAGCAAGGCCTTAAACTTTAGAAGAGTTGATTCAAATTTCGCAGGTAAATCACTAGATATGGATTCAAAATCCGATTCCTCTAAGCTAGTGTGAACCGCTTCAAAATTTGACTCTAACTTGTTGATCGAGTAAGCACACGAGAAAAGCACACGTATCTCACACGAATCCATATTACTTAGTTTATCCACGTCCAATTCGGCTATAACCTTTCAAGTCTATCGAAAAGAGCTTTCGTTTTAAGCCTTAAATAAGTGACCTGAGATGCAGGCACTTGATCAGCATTAGATTCTGAGTTATTCATTTTAATAAGTCACAAATTAATTTAAGTTATGCTCAGTTCAGAAAAAAAAAAAACACTTTCATTTACAAGGTTAATGCACAAGCTAATAGACTCACTAATGCACTTCAAATTTAGCACCTTTTGTATGCAAGTCCACTATGTGTGTATGTTTCTAGGTGTGTGATCTACACAGCTATTTTCGGATTAGTGGGCCTTCTATGCAGACACTGCACACGACGAGCAAACGACGAAAAAAGGAATGCTAAAGATGCATGCAAGATTATCTGAGCTTTGCCTATGTATGTATGTATGTGTGTCTTCTACGAGTGACACAGCCCTTTTCGGTGACGCGAGCTTTCTAAGCAGATGCTGCAGAGAAGGCGCCAACCGCAACGAACGAAGCAAACGATTAAAAGAGAATGAGAAAGCTCAAGATAATGCACGCACAATTTCATACATTGCAGTATGCAATTTGAATAAAATGATTTATGCACAAATGCTAATGTTTTACACTGTTGTGTTACGATGAAATTGATTGTTAATTTGAATGCACTATTTTGCAAAAATGTTTATAAATTTCACTGTTGAGTGACGACGAAATAGATTATTGATTTTAGCGCATCAAACAGACATCACAAAGTGTATAGAATCACGTCGGGGTCACCAAAATGTTGGAAGCTGCTGAGCCTTTTCAGCAACTCTGGATCCAATCATTTACGAAGGCAAAAATAATTTTAATTTAGCTTATTATTTATTCATTTAATGCCGAGTCCGTGGTGTCCGAAGTTAGAAGTACAAGCAAGTAAAAGAAACCGAAAATTACATATGTATGTGTTATGCTTTCTTATTTGCATGAGTGCACTAACAGAGAATGAGAATGACATAGAGAACAGACTAACTTAAGAGAAGTTTATTTTAGCTGCTGCGCCGAACAGTTGTGATTTTTAAAAAATCGGAAAATGTTCAATAGAAGAATTAGATCATATGCTGAAACTTTCAATACATTTCATTAAATACTTTCATATTTATTAAACAAAATAAAGCAATTAAAATAGCAATGCAAATGCAAGCAACATTGGCAACGCAAAGCAATTTTTCTATGCGTGTGCACATATGCACACAAAACAGCTTTGGCTGTTTTTTATGTTCCCATACATGCAGATTTTTAGAATTGTCTTTGAATTGTGTTTAGCATTGTCTTTGTATTTTCAGCCACTGCTTTAGTTTTTTTTCTGTTTTATATATGACGCCTAGCAGTGAATTTCATTCCTTTTCGCTATTGCAAGTTTAAGTTGTGCCGTGGTGTAGATGGCTAGACTGTTGCATGTAATGGGGTGCAGTTCGACTCTACTTTGTATCCTTATAACTCGAGTTATAAATTGACGATCTTTATTAAACTTTCAGAACAACTTCATTCAAATGTGTCTATTTGCAATTTGCTTAAAATAAATTTGGGTTTTAATTTGGAGAGAAGGGGGCGTGGTATGCATCTGAAAATTACAAAGTCGTCATATCTCAGTCGCCGCTATCTCCTGCTGTCTGTAACATACTGTGAGGAGAAATATAGATATGCAAGTATTTGGTGTATATAAACAGATGTAGTTGCTGTGTGTTTATATGCACATAAGTGCATATATATGTTGTTTCACACAGCGACGCGAGTATCGTAGGAGCGACCCTCGCGACTGGAAGGGGTCAGAGACCGGGTTATGGTCCCTTTCTGTCGCTCGTATGCCGATCATCGGGCACCGGTGGCGTCATATGGGGAGATGTGGAAAAAGAGAGTGAACAAAGTAGAGACTGCAACAACACAGAATCAACGTTAGTGAAGTGCAAATTAGTAAGATTGCCGAGAGTCAGCGCGAGTAAAAATCACTCAAAAATATCAAAGGAGGATATTTTGGACACCTATTCAGGACAGTAGGCATCCCAGGAGCAACAGCGGCCATCAATGAGGTAATTGGTGCGGGTCAGCTGCACCAGGAGTGAGTAAGTTCGCGCAGCTGTACGAAAAGGGCGTGGCATTGTGTGCGAAATGAACTAGGTGTGCCAAAAGTGAGTATAGCTGTAGGAGTGGCCTGCAGAATATTCAAGCGAACCGCCGGAGCATACAGAGCGAATCCTAGAATCGAGCGAATTCTAGTGCCCCTGAACCACAATCGCTCACCCAGCCCGAGTGCACTGAACACATACTTGACGATCCTGTGTATAGGTGGGCATTGAGGAGGCGATTCCTTGCACATAGCAGGAGTCCCCGAGCAGGCACAACATTGTATATCGAGAAGAGAATTATATTCATGAAAAATAACAGAAAACACAAGTGACTATTTAGTTATCACAGGAGGTTCAACAAATGAATTTGTTGGCACGAACACACAGTCGACTGAAACTGGCCTGGCTTAGACTCGACTGAAGCCGAGGGTTCACAAAACCATTATATCCTCAATTTCCATTTCTATGGGTTCTGGGTATTATAAGCGAGTTCGTAGAATATCAGGAATCTCCCCCTGTTCGATATTCTAATTTGTTTTAACTTAGGTTATACAACACTACAATAGCCAAAAATATCATATTTACTTTGGAGCTGCGTGTAATAAATAAGTTCCCTTAATATAATGGACTCGACAACTGGTTAGTTTGTTAAAATTTTATTTTATTTTTGAAAACATATTTTACAATACATATCTTACATTAAATTAATTTAGAGCTGGCACAAAATTTACAGATTACATATATGTATGATATTCAAACGACTAAGAAATGTAAATTGATTAATTTCAATTTAATTTGTTAAATTTTCATTATATATATATATATATATATATATATATATATATATATATATATATATATATATATATATATATATATATATATATAGATATATATATATATTGTAATATATAACAAAATTATAATAAATAATATATAAATAAATAAATAAAGTTTTAAAATAATTATACTCTGAGCCCATTGAAAATGGGAAATTGTAAAAATGTAACAGGCAGATGCAGACGTCGCAGACCCCATAAAGTATTTACATACTTGATCAGCACAAACAGCTCTAGTCAAGACGGCTCGAGATACCCTGAACCCTGCAATAAAAAATTTATATTCTTCTTCTTTACAGACGTATAAGCGAGCGCTCTGTTAACCGCGCAGTTGCTGCCGTGGCTTGGGCTCAACATTGAACGCTTATAACTCCATTTCTAGATGGACGAACTTCGTGAAACTTTCGAAATATATTATTAGCATTCAAATGTGTCTATTTGCCAAAATTCAAGTCTAGTATTTGAAAAGCGTTTTTTTCAAATTGGGGGCAAAGGGGGCGTGGCACCCAAAATCTAAAAATTACAAAATCTGCGTATCCATAATATCTATATAAACATATAAAATTTGAAGTCTTTAGCTAAAACGATGTAGAAGTTATGCTCAAAAAACGTAAAACAGTAAACGAATTTTCGATTTTTTATCAATAAATAAGAAATGGGATGAGTTATCGAAAGATAAGATACGAGTATTCATGTAAAATTTCAGCTCTCTAGCTTTTGTAGTTTCCGAAATCTCGACGTTCATACGGACGGACAGATGGACAGGGCTACATCAACTTATTTTTTTATGCTGATCAAGAATATTTATACTTTATGGAGTCTGCGACGTCTCCTTCTGCCTGTTATATACATTTTCACAAACCCATTATACCCTGAATTCGCATTTTCAATGGGTTCAGAAAATCTATCACTTTTTTCGTTTCAGAGTTATCGACTTAAACATTGATCGAGAATCAGTTATAAAATTATATCTCGTTCATATTTAGAGTTAGACTCTCCAAATCTTCTGCATATATATAGATATTATATTAATACAATTTTTGTTTTTGTTAGATTTTGGATACCGGCCCCAAATTCACCCCCATACCCCTAATTTTGGACAAAACGTAATTCAAATACTAGAAACTTGAAATTTTTGCAAACAGGCACAGTTTAGTGCTATTATTTTATTTAAGTTTCATGACGATAGTCCATCTGGAAATGGAGCTATAAGCGTCCAAAATTTAGCCCATCCCACCCCTAAGCTGTAGCACCAACTGCACGGTTAGCAAAGCGCGCGCTTATACGTGCGTAAAGAAGAGTATCATATTTTTTGCAGGGCTCAGGGTATCTCGTAGTCGAGCGGTCTCGACTAGAGGTTTCTTATTTGTTTTTTATACCCTGAACCCATTGAAAATGGGAATTCAGGGTATAATGTTTTGTGAAAATGTATGTAACAGGCAGAAGGAGACGTCGTAGACCCCATAAAGTATATATATTCTTGATCAGCACAAAAAAATAAGTTGATATAGCCCGTCTGTTCGTCTGTCTGTCCGTCCGTCCGTCCGTATGAGTCGAGATTTCGGAAACTACAAAAGCTAGAGAGCTGAAATTTTACATGAATACTCGTATCTTAGTTACTCATCCCATGCCTTAATTATCGGTAAAAAATCTAAAATTCGTTTACCTTTTTTACGTTTTTCGAGTATAACTTCTACACCGTTTTAGCTAGAAACTTCAAATTTATTTAATTATTTAGATAGATAATATGGATACGCAGATTTTGTAATTTTCAGATTTTAGATGCCCCGCGCCCTTCGCCCCCAATTTGAAATAACGTATTTCAACTACTAGAGACTTGTAATTGGGCAAATATGCAAATTTGAATGCAATTAATATATTCTGAAAGTTTCATGAAGATAGTCTATCTAGAAATGGAGTTATAAGCGTTCAAAGTTCATCCCAACCCACCGCCAAGCCACGGTAGCAACTGCGCTTTTTTTTCCGAGTTCAGGATATCTCGTAGTCGAGCCGTCTCGACTAGAAATGAAATTCAAGTGTATAATTTAACTGGCAAGAGTAGAAGAAAGAGAATTAAAATTGATGTGGTGACACTATTCAATAAAATAAAAACGTTTTAGAAATAATCTTGAATTCAATTGATCAAGCCTTAAATACTCATATACATTTTATAAGGAGTCAAAGCCGGACAGATCACTCTCCAGCTGCAATGAATCAAATGTTTTCATATTAGCTTTGTGAGGGTAGAGAAATTTAAATTTTATTGAAAATATATAACCTTCTCTGTCTTGTAAAGATGTGTATGAGGCAGTAAAAACGTAGAGGCAAGGTCTCGCTCAGCCATTGTGTTCGCCTCCTATACAAAAATAATTAATTATTATGTTTATTATATCTAAAATATTTTAAATAATATTTGAATGACCCTTCCCCACAACTTTACCTCAATTGTATTGCTTACCGTACAATTTTCAAAACATATATGAACCGATTTGGTAACAGCTTGAACTGTTGTTTCGTCGAATGAGCGTATATCAGTCGAACTGAAAATAAAGAATAAAGAGAGTTAAGGAAGACGACTTCACATTTCACGAATTCAAAATCTGATCTATGAACTCTTTGAATTAAAAAATTGAACTGTTTATTATACCCTGAACCCATTGAAAATGGGAATTCAGGGTATAATGGTTTTGTGAAAATGTATGTAACAGCCAGAAGGAGAGGTCGCAGACCCCATAAAGTATATATATTCCTGATCAGAACAAATAAATAAGTTGATATAGCCCTGTCCGTCCGTTCGTACGTATGAACATCGAGATTTCGGAAACTACAAAAGCTAGAGAGCTGAAATTTTATGAAGATAGGTGAAATTGTTAATGCCTACGCCTTTTGAGGGTATGGTAATTATAAAATCCGAATTATAAAATTATAAAATTTAAAAATTTTCCTGATCCGCCCACTAGGGGCATGGCAAATTGGAATATGCATGTGTCCGTATGCCAGTAATCGTACTAGTTGATGAGCTAGAGAGTCGCAATTTGGAATGTATACTCGCGAAGACAACCCAAATTCAACAAGTAAGGAAGCTCTAGTCGAGACTGCTCGTCTACGAGATACTCTGAGCCCTGCAAAAAATATGATACTCTTCTTCTTTACTCACGTATAAGCGTGTGCTCTGCTAACTTCGCAGTTGCTACCGTGGCTTGGGGGTGGGATGGACTGAACTTTGGACACTTATAACTCCATTTCTAAATGGACTATCTTCATGAAACTTTGAGAATATAATAATAGCACTAAACTGTGCCTATTTGCCTAGTTGCAAGACTCTAATATTTGAATTACGTTTTTTCAAAATTTGTGGGTATGGGGGCGAATTTGGGGCCGGTATCCTAAATCTAACAAAAACAGAAATTGTATTAAAATAATATCTATATATATGCAGAAGACTTGGAGACTCTAACTTTAAAGATGAACGAGCTATAATTTTATAACTAATTCTCGATAAATGTTTATATCGATAACTTTGAAACGAAAAAAGTGATAGATTTTCAGAAATAAACTAGTAAACCGCGTGCAATACACGGACCTAACAAAAAAAGAATGAAGTCTCTAGCTCTTATAGTTGCTGAGATCGACGTGTTCATACATACGGACGGAGAGACGGACAGGGCTATATCGACTTTTTTCCCTGATCAAGAATATATATACTTTGTGGGGTCTGCCACGCCTCCTTCTGCCTGTTACATAATGTTAACACAACCATTATACCCTGATTTCCCATTTTCAATGGGCTCAGGGTATAATAAGTAAGAAGGCCTAGTCGAGACAGCTCGACTATGAGATACCCTGAACCCTGAAAAAAAATTAATTTTCTTCTTCAGAGCGAGCGCTCTGCTAACCGCGCAGTTACTGTTCTGGCTTGGGGGTGGGTTGGGATGAACTTTGAACGCTTATAACTCCATTTCTAGATGGATTATTTTATGGAACTTTCAGAATATATTAATAGCATTCAAATTTGTCCATTTGCCAGATTACAAGTCTCTAGTATTTGAAGTCAAATTGGGTGCGAAGGGGGCGCGGCATCCAAAATCTGAAAATTACAAAATCTGCGTATCCATAATATCTATCTAAATATATATGTCTATATAAAACGGTGTAGAAGTTATGCTAGAAATACCTAAAAAACGTAAACGAATTTTCGATTTTTTATCGATAATTAAGAAATGTGATTAGGTAACGATTAGTTAACTGCGTAACTAAGATACGAGTATTCATGCAAAATTTCAGCTATATTTTATTACTTAGTATTTTGCTGATCAAAAATATATATACTTTATGGGGTCTGCGACATCTCCTTCTGCCTGTTACATACATTTTCACAAAACCATAATACCCTGAATTCGCATTTTCAATGGGTTCAGGGTACCTAAAGTTGAATTTATAATTCAACACATTAAGAATAACAAGAAAGCTGTAGTCGAGACTGCTCGACTACGAAATCCCCTGAACCCCTCTTCAAACGAATAATATTCCAAGAATTATTCGATTCGTTTCTGCACGCATAACAAAGTACACAATCACACACACGCTTATCTACGCTTGTATGCATGTATGTGTGTATGCATTGCAGGCGTCTTGCTGACTCGCTGTCTCGCTTGTTCTGCTACGTGTGTGTTATGCTGCGAGAACTTATTTGATTAATAGTTATGTTTCGTAATCAAACTTTCAGATCTATATGTCAAACCAAACTGTATGACTTTAAAATACATTTTTTACACATTTTGGGGTTAATTGGTATTAAATTAGTATATATGTATATCTATATATAAAAAATAAATAAATAACAAGCAAAAAGGCTCTAGTCGAGACGGCTCGACTACGAGATACCCTGAACCCTGCAAAAAAATTAATATTCTTCTTCTTTACGGACGTATAGCGCGCGCACTGCTAACCGCGCAGTTGCTGCCGACGGTTGGGGGTGGGATGGGCTGTACTTTGAACGCTTTTAACTCCATTTCTAGATGGACTATCTTCATGAAACTTTCAGAATATATTAATAGCATTCAAATCTGTCCATTTGCAAAATTACAAGTCTCTAGTATTTGAAATACATTTTTTTCAAATTGGGGGCGAAGGGGGCGTGGCATCCAAAACCTGAAAATTACATAATCTGCGTATCCATAATATCTATCTAAATATACATTTATAATTTGAAGTCTCTAGCTAAAACCGTGTAGAAGTTATGCTCAAAAAACCTAAAAAACGTAAACGAATTTTCGATTTTTTATCGATAATTAAGGAATGGGATGAGTTATCGAAAAAACAAAATAATCTTGTACTGCGTAACTAAGATACGAGTATTCATGTAAAATTTCAGCTCTCTAGCTTTTGTAGTTTCCGAAATCTCGACGTTCATACGGACGGACGGACGGACGGACAGACGGACAGACGGACAGGGCTATATCAACTTATTTTTTTGTGCTGATCAAGAATATATATCTTTATGGGGTCTCCGACGTCTCCTTCTGCCTGTTACATACATTTTCACAAAAACATTATACCCTGAATTCCCATTTTCAATGGGTTCAGGGTATAATAAAACGCATTTCCAAAAGGTCGCCTCTTTATTTAAGTGAGCTGTGGCAAACTCCAAGCGCAAAATCCGATCCTTTTCGGAAATTAAAGGTTTCTTCCGTGGAACTCGGCTTTTGAAACCATCCTTTTGTAGCTAATTGGCAATTGTTTTTGGATCCACAATGACTACTAAACATATTTCTGTTCCGTCATGTTGGTGCGCTTATTTTCGGCTTTTTCTTCACTTCTGTGAGAATGCTCCTCTAGTCCCGACTGATACCTTCTTTGGCCTTCCTGATCTCCTCTTATTTTCTGTGGAATTCTTGTTGTTGCGAATGATGGTCTGGACGGTTGAACGACTTAATTTAACTATCTCCGCGATTTTACCATATGATTTTTTATTCATTTCGAAGGCTGATAATTAAATTTCGAACAGAAGACTGCATTTCCTGCTTTTTAATTTTTTTAATAAAAAGAGATTAACAATACTTCTGCCAACTTATTACCCACACTTGATACGCAATGAAGCTAGGTCTAACAAGTAAGAAGGCTCTAGTCGACGCGGCTCGACTACGAGATACCCTGAACCCTGCAAAAAAATAAATATTCTTCTTCTTGACGCACGTATAAAAGCACGCTCTGCTAACCGTGCAGTTGCTGCCGACGGTTGGAGGTGGGATGGGCTGTACTTTGAACGCTTATAACTCCATTTCTAGATGGAGTAACGGTGTAGAAGTTATGCTCAAAAAACTTAAAAAACGTAAACGAATTTTCGAATTTTTGATCGATAATTAAGGGATGGGATGAGTTATCGAAAAAATAAAATAAACTTGTACTGCGTAACTAAGATACGAGTGTTCATGTGAAATGTCAGCTCTCTAGATTTTGTAGTTTCCGAAATCTCGACGTTCATACGGACGGACAGACGGACGGACGGACAGACGGAAAGGGCTATATCAACTTATTCTTTTGTGCTGATCAAGAATATATATACTTTATGGGGTCTGCGACGTCTCCTTCTGCCTCTTACATACATTTTCACAAAAACATTATACCCTGAATTCCCATTTTCAATGGGTTCAGGGTATAAAAAGAGGGAAACCTTTAGTCGGTGATGATCGAGTTGGAGACTCCCTGAACCATATCCAATCATATCTAAAATCTATCATACTTGTTTAATTATTAAATTGTTTCGTTTTTATGCCACTTACATTTCAGTATTAGGAATATTTATCATCCAGGACTGTGTTCTATGAAAAAAAGTAATTTGGTGTAAGTTTTTAATGAATTGTGTGTTATAAACTTACTCGCTTGAATTCAAATTGGCCTTTAAACTTTCTCTACATATTTGCTGTCCATGAGATGATTCACAATCAGTTGCATTTGGATTTTCCTTGCAGTCGAATGTTTTTCTATTCAAATATATTGGACAATCGCTGACAATTGCAGAGACCTCAAATCCAGCTGAGACTAATTCGCCACACTCTTTACTAGAGGCCTTTGCCGATGATTTAAATGAAAGACTGTTATCGACCTCGTCTAACGTTTGGTCGTATTGTTTCACTTGTGTATGCGGCACGACCGATGGATGGTAGTATTTAGCTCGTGGAATCATTACAGTGAGTGATCGATCTGATTGAACAGGTTCGAATGTATCCGATGACTCCTATTAGAATACAAAATCCCTCGAAAATAAGTTCACAATAAATATGAATGAGAGAAAATTAAAATCAAATAAAAGTCACCTTAAATGTTGAATACTGTTCAGTATTTTGACTCGATTCGCTATTTGAATCATTCAAAATGTTTTGCTTGTCCGTGGTGAATTTGCGTATAAGAGCTGCAGAGGACAATCCCGATTTGTTGCTAGATGATGTTAACATAGTTGGATGATAATTGGATGTGTTGATAAATATAGGCCTCGCCATAGTTACTCCATAAGGTTTACGCTTTGTATAGATCAGTAGTATGCAGACCAGCAACAAGACAAAAATAGTGCCAAATGCAATCAGGCTAATCAATAATATCTTCAAATTTAGTTGACACGTTGCACCCGCATGCCAAGCAAAACATTTACAAACTGAAGTGTCATTCAAGATTCTATTTGACGTCACGCAATCGCCATGGTAGTTGCACTTGTCGCATCCAATTATCCCATCTGAGCAATGGCGACCAGGATAAATGAGATTATCGGATGTATCCACATAACCATCTGGGCAACTGCAGGTGTAGCTGCCTACCAAATTGAAACAATGTGCGTGGACGGAACAATCGTTGAAGTCATCGTGCGCACACTCATTAAAATCTAAACATAGAATTGGAGATGACGCAATAACTTTTAGGCTGTATCAGATGAAGTTCGAATATTTTATGCTTTACAGTACATTATATATCTACGCAATGGAAGAAAGATACTTCTGCGAAGGGGGCGTGGTATCCAAAACATGCAACTTACTTTTAAATCTCTAGCTTTAACGGTGTAAAACCTACGCTTAAAAAACGAAGTCAAATTTTCAATTTTTATCGATACAAAATAAATGAGATGAGTTTTCGAAAAAAATTAACTCGTATTTCGTATGTAAAATTTAAATCTCTAAATTTTTTAGTTTTCGATATCTCGGCGTTCATATGCAAAGACAGACGGACATGACTATATCGACTCAGCTCATCACCCTAATCATTCCCTGATCATACACAGTTTTGGAGCAATTGAGAATGTGACACACCGGATAGCCTGTAATACCACATATTTTCAACGGAAAGCTTTGAATTTAGCAAGTAAATTACTTGCCCTTTAGATAGATTTTTTATTTAATTATGTTAAATTGAATAAATGGCATCTTTATTGTTTTCAACTTACCTTCAACTGTTAAAGAATTTATGTCATCCTTAGATGTATACAACTCTGTTCCTCCAACACTATAGTTACTTTGTCGCAAATATTTCTTAAAAACAGATTCTAAGCGTTTCACATCACTATTTTCTGACAACTAAAATATAATTATAAACAAATGTTGAATAATTAATAATTAATTATAGTTAAATACAACTTAACCTGTAGCAAAAAGTTTCCCAGTACAGCAGCGACTTTTTGAGAGTTCAATTCTCTTGACTGGATTCCATAGTATACATCCCGAAAATCGGATTGCATAACCATGCGATCGATAGCATCCACAATAACTGATCTTAGATATCGATTTTGACTTGACGAACTGCTTAAAAACTCATCGTTTAACTTAAGATAGTAGCTCCCGACTCTAGCGATTGGTATATGCAACTCAAAAGTATATGTAGCTGTGGATTTGTATGAAGACACAATGAAAACTCAATTTATTAGTTTATATTATACATTTATATTATATTCATATATTTTTTATTATTGTATTGTATTGTATATAGTTTAATGTTTATTTTATACAGCTAGCCTGTTAAGCCAATTAGTAAAAACACGTGACAGCAGATCCAAGTGAACTTACAGCTGATACTGTAGTTTAAATTTGATAAAGGACGTCTGAGCAATGAAGTAGCTTAATAGATAAAGGCTATACACAGAGTAATAATTACTTGAACTCATTGTAAATGGCACATCAGGGTTATTTTAAAAAGTAGGTAAGCAAAAGAAGGCGTGGTAGACCCCAGATCAGGGCGACAAGCTGAGTCGATTTAGCCACTTTCGTCTGTCCGTCCGTTTCTTCTCCTTTCAGAGATATTGATTAAAAAACTTATTAGAAATCATTTATAAAATCATAACTCTCATATATTTAGGACTAGAGTCCTATTGAAGATGAGAATTCAGGGTGACATGGTTTTATGAAAATATATGTAACAGGCCAAAAGCATTCGTGGAAAACCCCATAAAGACCCCATGTCGGGCTGTCCATCCGTTCGAATAACTCATCCAATTTCATTATCAATGAAAATGGAGAGTTCGGCTTCGTTTGAATTCGTTTTTACGTAGATTGCGCACATTGGGCTAAAGAATTAAACAATTGTACCCCAAGATACTGCGTGAACTATCAATTAACATAGAGTGCGCTTGTGCGTGCGTAAAGAAGAAGAGTATACGTTTTTTGTTGGGTTCAGGGAATCTGGTGGGTGAGTACTCTCGAATAGAGCTTTATTACTTGTTAAGTCAGTTTTACTTACGTTTACATGGTCGATCCGGGAACATGCGAGCAAATCCCAATCTACATTCACAATGACTTGCATGTTCTGAGATAATCGTGCATATCTCGTTTTTATTGGACTTACAAGCTGGATTGCAAGCCTCAGCTGATGCAATAGGGCCTGATGGGGGTTTTCGAGGAGTAGCTGTAAGGATACCTCCAAGCAGCACACTATTAAAGTTGAGATGGGGTTCTTCGTCTCGAGTGGGTGTATCAAAAGATAAATTCGTATCAAAATCCAACTGAACGTCTTGGTCAATAATTTGGCTATTCCTATTTTGATTAGCTTTTGTCATAACAACTAAAATGCTGGACGTATAGGTTGAGGAATTTTTGGGTAATATTCCATTAGTGTCAGATTTTGATCGTATATAATCTAATACTTTTGTTTTTATTGCACCTATTGAGGTATTATTTGCTACTTGTGTAAATGTTTCCTTGTCGCTAGTAATTGTTTGCGATGAAGAAGATTTGAAAGATTTTAACAATATACTCTTGGTTTTCATGAAGTTAGTTTTATTAAGAATATTTGTTATCTTATTTGAAAATGTATTGCTATTCATGTTCCCAATAGACATTTTTATTGATGAAGTTTTCTCCATTGGCTCCGACGATTCCAATAAAAATAATGAATTTTCAATATTTTTATAGGCAATCAAGTCTGCATTATTTTTCGATTCATTATCATTATTATAAGTATTTGTTGTCACGATTGCTGAATCCCAGATGGAAGAAGGTGCTGCTTGTTGTAGTTTTCTTAATGTCGGATAAGTTGTTAATACAAACTCGGTTGTATTTGGAGGCTCGGGTGTATTTGTTGAAGCTTTCATATTATTTAACTTAATTAAATGGAAAGTATTTGGTGTCTGTGTTTTCAATACATCAACTTTCTTTGTGACCGAGATAAAGTGCTTAAAATTTTCGGCATTTTCTGTTTTGTTAGATATTAAGGATACTGCTATTTGACTGGGTATTTTCTCTTTTGATGCTAATGGAATATGCCTACTGGATTCCTTAAATATTGATGATACATCTATATCTTTTCGACTCGCAATTGTAGATTCAAGTTTAGTGGCTTTTATCATTAAATTAGATATTGTTGGCTTTTGAGTAATGTGTTCCGTTAAGATTGATGAGTCTTCTAAATCTTTACGACTCGTAACTGTATATGAGAGATTTGTGGTTTTCAACATTGTTGGTGTTGATTTATACGTAATTATTTCCTTAAATATTGATGACATTTCATGATTTCGACTCATATTTATTGATGATGATGACTTTGGTTCTGGTGTTAAAAGTGGTGGTGGCTGTAATCCAACTACACTTTGCTTAACTCCTGTTCCATAGATCAATGTTGAAACTGTTGTAGGAAATAGTTTAGTTGGTTTAATGGTAGATTCCTTATGATTTGTTGATGTTGATAATAGTAAACTATATTCCATTTTGCCCTGAGATTGTTGCCTTATGTTAAATTGTTCACCAACTGCAAGAAACACCTTTTTGGGCAAATCATTTTGTACTTTGCTTACTTTGGGTTGGCTTCGGTTTTGGTTTGCCTTAACAAACGGTTGACCCAAGCCGATAGTCTGAACAGCTGCAAATGAAAGCCATGGATTTACTGTGCTAGGGCTCACCAATGTATTTGTTAGCGATTGTAAATAAATATTAGATTCATTAAAATTATCTGGCTCAAAAGCAAAGACGCCATCTCCAACAGAAATATTTTCGTTTGGAAAATTGTATTTTGAATTGTAGGTAGTATAGTCTGCATTTTGATCCTGTTGCTCTGAATTCGTTTCTTCACTATCATCAAGTGTACTATTCTCGCTATAAATGGGTTTTAGATATACCAGACTTATCTGGGTGTTGTTATCTGATATGATTGAATTAGAAGCAACTTGACTTGAGTCAGAGTGAACGTTCCAATTTGTTAAAGTTTCGCTAAAATTCCATTTGTTATTGAGTTTTTGCGACATCACTTGACTAAATATATTTTGATTGGATGAGGATAATACATTTGTATTGGGCTTGTTTGAACTGATAGTTTTTCTACTACTGCTGCTTGCAATTGGAATAGTTATTGTCGATTTTTCAGTATTTTTATTAAAGTTCTGATTACGTTGCCTAAATATATAACCAGTATTATTTGTGGTGTTCAAGTCATGTTTGTGCTCATAGCCCGATTCAGCTGCGTTGACAGCGAACATCGTATTCTGAGGTGTTAGTCGAACCTCGACATGCGCTTTATTCAATGGTATTTTTATGAGGGGCATGTGGGGTGTGGCACTGTGACCCCGAAGTGTAGTTGCAAGTGGATAGTAAACGTTTTCTCTCTTAAAGGTCAGCGGTGGGACATGAATGTTGACATTATGATTTAGCACATCTGTCTTCAGATTTACATGATGAAGGGCAGATATCTTTGGTGATATTTGCTTGTAATAGTTACTGTCAGATATTGGATATGTTGTGATTGTTGGAAATTGTGTACTGAATATTTGGGGTATTTGTTTTATTTCTAAAATTTCATTATTTTGCAACTCCGCATTCAAATTACCAATTAATTGATGTGATCCAAAAAGATGTCCATTGCCATTATTGCTCGGCCTGTTGTATATATTTGGCAATATAAACTTGCCTGATGATGGTAATGACGGTATACTGAACTCCGAATAAATTTCACGAACTTGCGATGCTGGTGGTCGAAGTATGTGGTTGTATTTATGTGCTCGTACTCGATGTTGATTATGATTTGCGTTTAACCGTGTTGGATTATAGTCAATAGATCCCACACCGAACGGTATGATGCGTGGTGGGACTAGAGAAAATGACATAGATGGAGGAATCCAAGTTTTCTTTTTTAATGGTGGCACATAATTATTTTTGGATGTATTGTTTGTATATTCAATCGATACATCTCTGTCGCTATGAGTTCGAATTGCATTTTGTCGCAAATGCTGAATACCTATTCCGTTCGGTCGGCCAATAATGACATCAGTATTTGCATTTATTAACTCCCCAGGTCGTATTGATATTCCATTATTCAGCAAAGAATTTCCATAGGCTGATTCGACATATGCTTGAGAACCATTGCTATATTGCTGTTTTAGCCAACTGTTGTCGATTGCTCCATCCGGAAAATCAAGCTCTGCTTCCGATTCCGGTGGATTGATGTGAAGACTATATGCAGTTAGTCTCTTGAGATTTATGTTTGAACTATTTAAGTCTGACTTAAGGTTGTTTGAAGAATGTGAATTTTGTTTAGCAATTTTTGTTTGAATATCGGAATACCGGTCAGATGTTTGTAGTGGTATATAAACTGGTTTGTCTTCCAAATAATTTTGTGTTGGGAGTCTGTTGATTTGATGTTTGCTGACTACAGCGTGATCATCAGTATTCTGATTTGTCTCCTTTCGCCGATTAACAATATTTTTCTGTAATAGTTCGGCCATTACGTTAAACACTGGTCGAAAGTGTTGTAAATTTAATGAACCAATTAATTGATGTACAGTCGGCGAGGCTGACTGTGGAGGTAACTTTTTCACTGGTTGAATATATACATCATTGTGTTCCGATTCTAATAGGCTCTGATCTAATTTACTCTGGCTTTTTGTAGTTTCAATTTTATTATTATTACTTTTAACTGTAGTTGGGCTCATTAAATAGATATTATTAAAATTCTGTGCCAATAATGATTGGCTATTTGGCCCTTGATCATCAAGCAGAACTGTAGGTATTGCAGTCAACGACTGTTTTTGTATATTAACTGCAGTCACTTTCAGTGTTTCTCCGCTTACCAAGGTAGCTAATGTAATAAGAATTTTTTGATTATTTTTCCCCTTTTTTTTTATTAACTCAGTTCGGAATATAGACACAAGTTCCGGTCGCAGCAGCGAATTAGGCACAAGATCAGTCATAATATTAACAATTACCTTTGTTTGCAATTTAGTTTGAGTTTCCTTTTGGTTATTAAACAGCGATGACTGTGCTTGAGATTTAAACGCTAAAGCTGTTGACAATTGATATGTAACTGTTGTTAAATATGTTTTCGTTGCGTAGATTTGGATATCTTCATCAATTTGGCTAGCTGATGCAAGAGGCTCTTGATATTTGATCTTCGATGCACCTCGTGGCGGTATGGATTCCGTGATGACGATTTGAGTCAAAATATTTTCATCTACTAGAACTTTCGTTGACTCTAAATCATCCAAACGCGTCCTCAATATATTCAGAGGGCTGTAGTAAGTGTTTGTATCTAATAGGGGAGTTGCATCTTCTGATGGCTGCAGAAACGATATGTAATCCTCAGGCCCAGTTACTGTATTAATGATCGTGTAACTCGATCTTATAACAAAGTCGTTGTCTTTTATAGAATTATAATAGTGGTATGTTGTTGGAAATATTCCCACTACTAGATCGGGTGTCTAAATAGGGTATATGATTAAAAATCTATTAGCAAATCAATTTATCTACCCTGAAGTCATTGTTTCATTGTTTAGTAGGAATAATGGTTTTGTGAAAATTTATGTATACTTGATTAAGACAACAAGCTTAGTGACTGTCCGCATATCAAATCTCTAACCACAGTTTGAGGCTTGAAGACTTTAGTCTTTAGTCTAAAAATGTTAAGTATAACCACGCAGTTGCTGCCGTGGTTTGGGGGTGAGTTGGCTTAAACTTTGGACGCTTATAACTCCACTTCTAAATGGACAATCTTCATGAATCTTTCGGAATATATGTATTGCATTCAAATGTGTCTATTTGCCAAATTATAAGTCTCTAGTATTTGAAACAACTGCGTGGTTAGCAGAGGTCGCGCTTTTACGTGTGTAAAGAAGAAGAATATTAGTTTTTTTTTCGCAGGGTTCAGGGTATCTCGTAGTCGAGCCGTCACATCTAAAGCCTTCTTACTTGTTATACCCTGAGCCCATTGAAAATGGGAAATCAGGGTATATTGCTTTTGTTAAAAGTATGTAACAGGTAGAAGGAGATGTCGTAGTCTTCATAAAGTATATATACTCTTGATCAGCACAAAAAAAATAAGTAGGTATAGCCCTGTCCGACCGTCTCTCCGTCCGTACGTCCATATGTATGAACACGTCGATCTCAGCAACTATGAGTTAGAGACTTCATTCTTTTTTTGCTAGATCCGTGTATTGCACACGTTATACGAGTTTATTTCAGAAAATCGATAACTTTAAGAGTTATCGATTTTAATATTTATCAGGAATCAGTTATATTATATATCTCGTTCATCTTTAGAGTTAGAGTCTCCAAGTCTTCTGCATATATATATAGATATTAATTTAATACAATTTCGGTTTTTGTTAGATTTTGGATACCGGCGCTAAGTTTGACCCCCCCCCCCCAAATTTGGAAAAAACGTAATACTAATACTAGAGACTTGCAATTTGGCAAATATATAAATTTTAGTGCTATTATTATCTTCTGAAAGTTTCATAAAGATCGTTCGTCTAGAAATGCAGTTACAAACGTCCAAATTATAGCCCAACCCAACTCCAAGCCACGGCAGCAACTGTGCAGTTAGCAGACCGCTCTTATACGTGCGTCAAGAAGAAGAGTATTTGCTTTTTTTTTTTTTTTTTTTTTTTTTTTGCAGGGCTCAGGGTATCTCGTAGTCGAACAGTCTCGATTAGACCTTTTTTAGTTGTTTTGTTCTTGTTTTTTTTTTTATATAAAGAAATGACAGGAACTGATTGTTGTAATGGTTATTGATCTCTATACTTACATTTGAAAGTGTTACGCCCAGGGAAATTGGGTTACTTGCATGCAAAAATTTGCGTTCTTCCGTTTGCCGATTTAATACTACCTTCTCTCTACTCTCCACTGTAGTGCTTCCCTTATTAAGGTATGTTGTATGATATGTGTAGGTGGTCAGGCAGGTCTTTGTAATGAATTGGTTCTCTTCAATTGGAACTGAGAAATTCTCCTATGGCGAACAATTAACAGTAATGAATGATCATAATATACATTAATTTTTACCTGTCTAACAGTAGGAAGTGCCAGGATCATATGATTTTTAAGTGTACTGGGTGCAAGAGTGACAGGTTTCTGTTGCACATTCCTGGAAACCACACTGATCGACGGACTATAAGTTGATGGCGCTTGTTTATCATGCTTTATTTTGTCGCTTGCAATGATTAGTTCTACTCCATTTGACATAATATGTGTGGCTAAATTGAATCTCGCTTGATCCAAACTCTCATTCGACACATCGTCGGAATTGATCGCATTTAATTGGTTAGCTTCATCAAGCATACGGATATTCTGATGGCAAGACATTGTGTCAGTTGTTGATTCAGTTTTACTACTATGTGTTGTTTCGTGTTTAACATGTCTTATATTATAGCCTGCATCGATTACAAAAATTGTATGTAGACATTTAGTGTCTGAAGCAAATTGCAAAAAACTACCATTTTACATTTTTTTTGTTAAATATTTTTGAGCTGTGTATATACATTGACTATATTCAAAGATAATAGTTTTGTTAAAAATATGTAACAGGCAGGCAGAGGTGGGGCAGACCCCGCAAAGTATATATATTGATCAGCACAAAAAATAATTTTATATAACCCTGTCCGCCTGTCCGTCAGTCCGTTCGTCCGTTTGTATGAACGCTGAAATTTCGAAAACTACAATAGCCAGAAAGCTGAAAATTTAAATGAATACTACTCGTATTTTAGTAACGTAGCACGAGATAATTTTGTTTTTTTTCGATAACTCATCCCATTTCCTTATTATCGATCAAAAAATCGTTTACTTTTTTTTACGTTTTTTTTAATTGTAGCTTCTGCACCGTTAGCTGAGCTATAGACTTAAAATTAGTATATTTAGATATATATCATGGAATACGAATAATTTTCAGATTTATACACCCCCCACCCCTCCTCCTTCACCACCCCCATCCAACCCTTTTGGAACAAAAATCATTTTAACTATTAGAGACTTGCAACTTGGCAAATTGACATTTGGATGCTATTATTACGTTCCGAAAGTTTCAAGAAGATCCTCCGTTTAAAGTATAGCACAACTCACCCACAACCCACGGCAACTGCGTGGTTAGAGCGAGCGCTTGCAGTATTCGTTTATTTGCAGTATTCAGGTTCTCGTAGCGAGCAGTCTCGACTAGAGCTTTCTTACTTGTTAAAACTAAATTCTCAAACTTACACATTTCCTCTACTGCGACAAAGAAGAATATATACATTATATAATATTGCTAAAATCATATATTTTATTAACAAAAATATGAAGATACAGAAATACGTACAACTTGATTATAGTTATTTTATGCTTTAAGAATAAGTAATATTTTTACATTTAATGTATATTCGCATTTGTTATACATACAAAAAAAAAAAAAATATATATATATATAAGTATATAATTCAACTCACTTTACACAAATTCTTAAGAATATGTTGATAATATCATTAAATTAGCTTGATTATTATTGTATGTTATATATTATATATAATATATCATTAATAATAAATAATATATAATATATAATATATAATATATAATATATAATATATAATATATAATATATAATATATAATTATATATTATATAATATATAATATATAATATATAATATATAATATATAATATATAATATATAATATATAATATATAATATATAATTATATATTATATATTACATATGTATATATAATAATAACAGATATTCTTTTTTCATAACATACAAATTATTTATTATTCATAATAACTAAAACAAGGTATGTAAGCTGCAGCAATAATAGACTTATGTATGCCCATCAATAAAAAAAATAAATCATTTTTAAAGTATATATATTATTTAATGTGCTTCTGTGTGTGTATATGGATGTACATTTTTAAAAGGTACATACATGCATGTGTTATATACAGTTTACTCTCAACTAACAGAATTATTAAAAAACCAAAATTCACGCCTGCCATTCGAACGTATTGACATTATTTAGGATTGTTTAGAGTGTAACATTATTTAAGACAGTATACATATGGTTTCTTGTGAGTGTGACAGTACTCACGCGGGTAAATGTAGAAATAGACTGCCGTTGCTCGGTCTGTCCATTATGCACTCGTTCTACAACATAGTTATAGATACGTGTATATAACAATTTACTGTTATAGTCGGATCCAATATCCTTCCTGAAGACCCCATAAACAACATTGTGGGTTGCTAATCGCCGAACTTTTAACAGACTCGTAGGTGTCGATGGTTGATTCTGTTGTCGATAGTATTGTACCGTGTATTTTAAATGTAGTGTCTGTATGCCTTTCATTTGATAGTGTATATTTCAAAATTACAACACGTTGTTTCTTTGGTTGCGTTGTCTCTGATTTCATTACTAAGCTGCCGTTTGTTTCGCTTATGTTATTAATATTTTTGACTAGTGATGGGCGTATAGAATTAAGAGGCTTACGTCGCACAATCACCTTACGCACTAGTGGTTTCTAAGAGCCCATTATTTCACGCATGTATTTGCGTATAATGCTGTGAGGGCATTGTTTAAGGTTAATATACAAATGGGTATTTCTGACCTACATCTGTAGTGAGAACAACTCAGGGAGGTCATTTAGACTAAAAAATATATTGAATTTGAATGATTACTGTTATCGAAAGATCCCTTAGTATTCAAAGATACTGGCTGAATGTTTTGCTTTGTTGCCTTGGCATGCCACAACTCGACATTCCCAATGATGCTCTCTAAGCTAGTTGTTCGATCCTCCCATGTAAAACCGTTACCCGCCCCACAGTCATCCGAATCACAGTTGACCAAGTTCTCACCCAGGTGATATGGCTGCATATATGATAGTACCCGTTCGCTCTCCCCAAATATATACATATCCGCGGGATTATGTAAAGAAGCAGTTTCGTCCTGGTTATTGATGTGTCTTTTGTGTAAACTAGTCGCGAAGGGCTCATAGCTACTGTATACAGTGGATAGAATTGTGCTAAATTCTCCTGGCCGTCGTCCAGAAACATATAGCGTGACTACACTGCTTTCTTTCACAGAACTCGTTTGTTGCTGTTTGTTGCGCTTGTGAGCTTTGTTCGATTTCCTTGACTTTTTACGGTTCTTATTAGTATGCACTTGCTGATCATCGATGACTATGATGTCATCGATATTATCGTTTGAGTTTATAGACTCCCCATCAAATCGCGTACTATCTTCCAAGTCTTGCAAATTTTCACTCAATAGTATTTGAGGTGAAGCCGTTTGCGTTATATGAACTTGAGCTTGCAGTTGCTGTTGTTGCTGTTGCTGCTGAAGCAGTAATTGCTGTAACAGCAGGCTATTCACCTGAGGCACCTGACTAGATGGCGGTATCATCTGTGGACTGGGCGTATTAACTATTGTATCTACGCTATATTCGGTTGCGGTTATTGTCTGAGCTGTAGTATCAAAAACGGTTGTTAGGATTTTCTTCCCCTGAAAAGTAATTGGCAAAATTGTAGATTTGCCATCATATATAGTTGTCACATACGTTGAGGTATGTGTACGATATTCCGTAACTGGAGCTGACGGCTCAATAACTCCAATGGCGGTCGTTACTTGTGGCTGACCAATCGCCCCCAATAGTGGGTTGCTTGCCAAATTGATGTTGCCTAACAGAAGCTGGGACAGCAAAATATTGGCCAAAGGTGCATTGGCTACTATCTGCGGCTGCACTGTCGACACCAGACTCTCTACAGAATATACTGTAGAGGGTAGAACGTGCGAGAATGATGTTTTACGGCCACGAATCGTTGTTGGTGTGAATGTAACGGTCGATGTTAAAGAGTCATGCAGCACATAACGTGTTAACTCCGTGGCACCAGCAGCATTAATGGCGGATTCTTCACGAGTTAGGAACAACGATAGTTGTCCATTGTTTCCCAAAATTTGGGTATACTGATGAGGGCCAAGCACCTCGAGACTTGTTTTGGCAGTCACAATGTTTTTGTATTCAGTCACCTGACCGTTAATAACGGGCACCGTTACTTCCGCTGGTATTAAATGCGTAACCGTGATAGTAACGCTGCCTAACTCTGTAGATTTTGAATCCGAGTTGTATTCATTTCGAATTCTTCCACGCGTAGTAGTGCGGCCTCTTGCCGACGCATTGCCATTACGAGAGCGTATTGAGGTTGAGGAGCGGTGACCAGACTTTTCCACATTATTATTATGCTTACTGTAGCCCTTAAGTCGGCGCGATGGACTGGTTGAACTGGAAATAGTCGGATTGCGCCGTGCAGTCGGCTGTTGGCGACGAAAATTTGAGGATGTGCCACTCTGTCTACTCTTTATGGGGACATCCTTCTCTCTCAATGTAAATTGGGTTCGAGGCGATGTGGGCCTGGTTGGCCGTATCGACTTATGGCTTGAGATGGCCGGAGCGCTTGTGTTTGTTTGTGGATTATGCGCCAACGGGTATCTGGAACCGAAACGCGAATTAATTTTCGGCCGTGCTGAATTAATGGCGTGGGTTGTAGATTCTATTCGCTCATCGATACTTGAAAGGATTGGCTCTTCCGTAGTGACGGCTTTAGGACGTCGAAATCGAAATCGATTTCTATTTAAAGTATCCGCTTCACGACGTCTACGTGAATGCATTCCATGAGTGCTGACTTTTGCTGCGTTTTTATTAGACCTCCGGCGACGTCGGGCTTCATTTTGAATCTCACCATCATCATCTTCATCTTCATCATCATCATTATAATCGGAATCATTTTCCATATCATTTATATTCTGACTGGCTTCCTTATTATGATTATTTTGCTGTTGAAATAGTCCCCGTGGTGGGAAAAGATTGTTTTGTGGTCTAGCTCGAGCTAACAGACTGGAAATTGTCGGTCGCTGAAAGCTTCTTGGTCGTGGCTTAGCTGTTGTCGTTGTTGTTGTTGTTGTGGCTGTAGATGTTTTGACACGTCCCGTTAACGGATTTCTTCTGGGTGCAATAGTAGCTGGATTAGCATTAGCCCGTGGAGCCGTAGTAAATCCACTGGGCCGACTTAGCGGCCGACGAAAACGCAATAAGGGGTTCTGATTACGTCTAGAAATTTGATCATTTTTCACTTCATCAAAATTGCCTTGAATCGGCTCCTCTGAGGAAGTTTCTTCGTCAGTATCGACATTAGCTGGACTTGGTTGCTTAAGCGTTGAGGTTGTCGGACTATAAGCCTGCACAATTACTGACGCTGGCCTAATGCGTTGTCTTGAGGTGCCAACACTCAGTGCAGAAGCTCGAAAATTGAGGCTGCTTGATGGCCGATATGAAACATTTATGCTTAACCGCCTTGAACCGGATACAGGCGCAGTACGCGAAGAGGACACAAAACGATTTTTAGATGGGGCAAACCCTGTGTTGGCCAAATTAAAATTTGAACCGGATTGACTAGCATCGGCACTTGACCCAGCACTGTTCGAGGACTTTATTGGGCGACCAAATAGACGTCTAGTGGATGTTGATATCGAACCACCGTCCGGTAGATTTATTGGCGCATTCGATATAGTCGCCCTTCGAGATGAGCTAAATCGCAACACAGACTTTAGGGCCGGCGTTGCTGTTATTGTTGGTGTTATATCAGATCTTGTGATAATAGTTGCACTACTTGGATTTAAAGTTTTTTGCTTTGGAGCAAAGGTTGGCCTATTGCGCGAAGCAAACGGTCTAATCACAGGTGCAAATGTTCGCTTTTTTGTTTGCACCGATAAGTTAGCACTATTATTCCCGTCATCATTAACATCTATACTATCAGTAGAACTTGATTTCTCGGTAGGATCGGTATTCATGCTACCTTCAAATTCTGGCATTAAAGTCTGCGGATTTACCACTTGAGTGGTAATATCAACAGATATTTCAGTAGGTTGTACTGTGGCTGTTGCTACTGGTTTTTTGAAAATAAAACTTGAGGTACTCTCAATAATCTGCGCATAACGATTATCAATAACCGTGCCAATCACTTTTGACTGATACAAAGTAGTTGTACTATTTCCAATTCGCGTTCCCTCTATTAGTCTAACCAAGCCAGTTTTGTATTGTCGGGATACTCCTGATTCTAATGTCTGCTCAGCTGTAAGTAAATTGGATTTCTTTACTTCAT
The DNA here is from genome assembly GCA_035047405.1 of Drosophila stalkeri. Lineage (NCBI taxonomy): Eukaryota > Metazoa > Arthropoda > Insecta > Diptera > Drosophilidae > Drosophila > Drosophila stalkeri. The sequence continues at coordinate 1,135,532 of JAWNPR010000113.1, forward strand.
CGATATACAGACTCGATGTACTAGAGGTGATCTCTATGGGAATACCTTCACTGTCGACTGTTGACAGCACTTGATTTGTAAAATACAACGTACTAATTCCATCTGCATCAATTATATGCTTATAGTCGAAGAAAATTATATCTTTTGTTTTATCCTCGTAATTATTTTCTGAAATATATATGGGCTGCGGCTGGGTCATTGATATTGTTGGTTCTGTATTCGATGTTGAGATTTTTGAAATCTTATGAGTCAAAGGCATTATTACATTTGTAACGGTCTCGAATCGGGAATCTGTAACAGTTTTATTAGCTTCATATGAGGTTGTGTAATATGTATACGTTGTATAAAAGGTTGTTAGTTCCGAGACTTTACTTGCGCTGAAATTTATGGAGTTATTGACATGAATACCTGGACTAAGTTGAATGCTCTCATTATTATCATTGCTAATATTATTATTTGATTTGTCCTCTTCGTTTGACTTGGATAGCAAGTCGGAAATGGGAATTGAATTCGAATTCAACTCAACGTCGAAGACAAAACTACTTGTCGGCTCTATCACGTTTGATATGGTTTCCTCCCTGCTAATTGTTATGATCTCCCCGTCTTTAGCCAACTTCGTCCAATAAGTAAATGTGGTGAAATAAGTTATGGGAAGAGTAGCCTCATCCTGGATTACCATCTTTGTTGGCTGTAGCGTTTCCGTGGCAATATTCGTAACAGTTTCCAGGCGGCTGACAACATTCGTGCTATCCGAAACATACATCGTTGTGTAGAATGTAAATGTAGTAAAGCTTGTCTGTAACAGCAACGTTGCTGATGGTATTATTTCTTCAGTATTGCTCTCTGAACTAATTTGATCATCGTCACGGATTTTTCCAATGACTTGTTGTTCTCCATTCGAACTGCTTGATCGGATGTCGGTTACCAATTTTAATTTTTTTTCCTCAATTTGCGATTTTTCAGTACCTTTTTCATCTTCTACCTTAGGAATATTCGATTGGCTTTGAGACTCAGACACGGAAAGTGTTATAGCATGATCAAAAGTTTCAGATGTAGTAGTTGGTAATATATCAACAACTGTTTCAGTAATTCCTACCAATTCTGTAACAAAATTGGTGAAGATTTCAGTTCTAGACATTATTTCTGTTTCAGTATCAGCGAAAATGGTTGTGTAGTATGTGTAAGTCGTATAAAATGTTTTCGTATATTTTGTATCATCCAAGTATTTGCTTTGTAGGACAACTTCCTTCGAATTGGAAGGTTCATCGTTAGAACTACCATGCAATATGCTTTCAATTTCATCTGGAATCATATAACGGGATTGTATGACTTGAGTGCTGGGTGAAACTGTAATCTTCATATCCATAGTTTTAGTTTGTGTAGCAGAGATTTCAATATCATTTATCATTTCAGCGTCTTTGTCAATGCCCAACGTAGAAGTAATAATATTTGTAATAATCTCTGTATGGCTAGATACAATTGTGGACTGGCCTTGAAAGAATGTCGTTAAATAGGTATAGGTTGTATATAGTGTTTTGTATATAAGATCAATTTCATCCAAATCGTTATCACCATCATAATCATCATTATCGTTATAATTTTCATTTACAGATTCGGTGACGCCTTCATTATTAACAGCATCTGTTGTCGTCTCCGCATTTGCGACGTTTTCTTCCTTGACTGCAGGAACTTGGGCCACAACCTCTGTTTGCCTGTCTTCCATTTTACCATCTGGGCTGTTTTCGTTACTTATATATGACGTACTTGATTGAATTGACGGCTCTTGCGAAAATATTGTGGGTTTTTCTAATTGTGGCGATTCATTTATTAGCGTTGGTTCAATACAATAGGGTTTAGTTGTTTCCTTTATATCAGAGGGAAGGTGTTCTTTGTTGATGTTTTCGTTATTTTTTGTGCTCAAAATCATACCTGACTTTGGCAATTGGGTAAGAAATACTTGTGACGTTATATGTGTGCAATTTCCTTCGACGGTATCATTCAGACTACTTACTTCCATAATATTCGGTGATGTTGACGACGAAAGTTCTGTTATTGATGGAGGTTCGGATGTATCTTCCGCGATCTGGGGATCGAAAGTAGATGTCTTTTCTTCGTCCTCTAAGCTAGTAGTGGACAGTTCTGCCTCCTCCGCAGAAGTGACCCCCATTGTAGTTTCTTCCTCTTTTGATGTTGCTGTTGCTACTGAAAACTGATTAGTTTTCACAGAAGTAGGTTCAACAAAGTTGGCAAAGGGATCATCATCAATGAATATAGTTGTGGCTCCTTCATGTACCTTATTTGATTCCACTACTTGTGAACGCGAAATACCACTATCTTTAATGATCTCGCTGGAAAAACGTAATAATTCGGTTGGGTGAGACTGCGCTTTGGCCAACGACGCATATATTTGCAATATTTCTTGATCAGTAGGCAAAGAAAACATGGGCTTAGCTTGAATTGTGCCTATATCTTGAGACACTACTTTCTTGACGGCTATAGAATCTAGAGTGGGTGTTGCAGTTAAGAGCGTGCTAACTTCTGACATTATGAACTCTGAAGTTTTTGAAATTAGAATTTCTGCCATATCGCTTCTTGTTAGCTCAACAAAGCTAGCATTTATTTTTGTACTAGTACTTTCGGCCATTTCCACGGTCTTTGTAGACTGAGTTAAAGTTTTCATGGACGTCAAAGCTAAATTATCTTTACTGATTCGAAGCGTAGCCATACCTTTTATTAATGTTACATGACTAACAGAAGGGCCAGGCTGCAATGTTTTTGGCAGGAAAACGATTAAGCTGTCGCCCACAAGTGTTGTGAAATCAGCGAAACCATAATATGTGACAGTCGATAGTTGTCTCTTTGGTACATTAAATGGTTGATGATGATACGTTTTATCCTCCTTCTTATTTATCTCTAAATTTTGGTGATAAATCTTCGCGGAACGCCCTTCTTCACTTGGATTATCATTTAAATCAGCTGAAATTTGTGTATTTTGTCCTTCATTTATCTGGTATCCACTAGGCTCAAAATAATTTTTGACCGTAAACGTTGGCAAATCACCAATCGGTAAAACTTTATCAACAGATAATTTGCGGGCACTTTCCTCTATATTCTCTGAATGAGTCACAAACGTAACACCCTCTTTAATGATAGAAGGTAAAGCAAGGGGCTCTGAAGCCAACTGACTGATCGACTTTAACATGATAAAGTCAGTGTTACCAACAAATTCATGGCCTTTGCTATTCAAAGACCCCGCAACAGGTTCAAGAACCAGTCTATCATCAATTTCCTGCCAATCCGGAGAATCGGCATTCAGTAAATCATTGTGGCTTTGTAAATAGGATCGTGTTTGCGATGACTGAATACTATCCCCCACCCAACTGGTGACGACCGATGGTGACAAAGTATTGGGCCCATTTTCAAAGAGCACTCGCGAAGTTTTTTTTAGGTACTGGGCATATAGTCGCCCATTATTTAAAGTAGTTCCCACGACCTGAGTGGCATATTCAGTTGTGACACCCTCTTGTATGAATGTTCGGGCTGTTGAAGTCAAGAGGCCAACTTCTGGACGTACGGACAGAAATCGGCCGTGACTATCACCTAATCGTCCCACTCCATTATTGTTTACCAACAATACAGTAGTTAATTCTAATATGATGAATAATAACACACATACACACAGAGAAACATTAATAGTGTTTTGAATAGATATTTGAATATAGTGTATATAATGTTGATAGGCAATAGCGAATGACAGAAACATGGTACCAATATGTACATAAGCATAAAAAAAAATAAAAGAAAGGTTATTAAAGATTATGTCATTATGTCCAGAATGTACAGCATAGAGAGATGGAGAAATCATTTACATAAAAAGAAATAAAGAAAACGGGGATCAAAAGAGGTAAGTAAGATTATACATATAGAAATTAATAACAACACTTGATTTTTATTTACGATTACAATACATATACATATGTATGTATGTATGTTTGTCAGTATATACGTATGTATATATGCGTGAGCTATGAGGCTTTTTCGTCTTATGAAAACATTTATTTATGTTCTGTACATGGTGCCTACTCTGTAATCGAACTCGAAGTAGCTTCATATATTTAAAATGAACATAGTAACAGTATGATTAATATGACTTATACATACATACACAACATCTATATATATATATATATATATATATATATACATATATACAAAGCAATCTCGATCTTACTATAATCCAATATATATGTATATCAAGGATATTCTGCTTACCCCTTGTTCCTGTCCCTCCTAAAATTGGCGTTGGTTTCGTAAGATACGGCTCATCTGAAAAATAGACATATATGTAAATAATCAACAAAACAAGTAATAACTGATACAGTTCAAAAATTATTCAATATACACACATATCTGTGTATAAAATTTTATATTTACTACTACTACTCCACAATGAGCGGACTATAATAATTATAGTTTGAGAATATCATCCATTTGGCAAGTTTAGCCATATATGTAGATATGTATGTATACAATTTACACTTACCATACAACACATAGACTGGACAACTAAAACAAAGATTTTCAACGCTCAAATTAGGGACTACTCATCTTCGTATTTGCTCGGGTCTGTATATTTCGGCTCGGGTAGCGTAAATTTAAATTTATATACATACATATACATATACATATACATATACATATACATATACATATACATATACATATACATATACATATACATATACATATACATATACATATACATATACATATACATATACATATACATATACATATACATATATACAAAATTGATCAAAATAAAAGCGAAAGGTATCTTTCCACCTGAAGCTACAGAACATCAAGAGATATTGGCACTGGTTACTTAGGACAGGTTTTGGGTGAATGTATTTTCAATACAAATTTCGAACCTTGGATTGTTAAGTTTCCCCAAACTAATTTATTTCGAGCCAACCTTTGTTGTTGCTGGGCGTACAACTTACTAAGCTCACGATTACATCTTTTTTTCTTAGACGAAAATATAATACAACGTTAATAATATATAATTTAAACGAGTATGAAAGCTTTCGTCGACTCTGCTCGATTACGAGATTCCCAGAACGCTACCAAAAACTTTTTGTGAAAACGTATGTAACAGGCAGAAGGAGACGTCGCAGACCCCATAAAGTATATATATTCTTGATCAGCACAAAAAAATAAGTTGATATAGCCCTGTCCGTCCGTCCGTCCGTATGAACGTCTAGATTTCGGAAACTACATAAGCTAGAGAGCTGAAATTTTACATGAATACTCGTATCTTAGTTACGCAGTACGAATTTATTTTGTTTTTTCAATAACTAATCACATTTCTTAATTATCGATAAAAAATCGAAAATACGTTTACGTTTTTTAGGTTTTTCAATCAAAACTTCTACACCATTTTAGCTAGACACTTCAACTTTATATATTTAGATAGATATTATGGATACGCAGATTTAGTAATTTTCAGATTTTGGATGCCACGCCCCCTTCGCAACCAATTTGAGAAAAACGTATTTCAAATACTAGAGACTTGTAATTTGGCAAATGGACAAATTTGAATATTTGATACTTGAATATTAATATATTCTGAAAATTTCATTAAGATAATCCTTCTAGAAGTGGAGTTATACGCGTTCAAAATTCAGCCCAACCCACCCCCAAGCCAGGGCAGCAACTGCGCGGTTAGCAGAGCGCTCGCTTATACGTGCGTAAAGAAGAAGAAAATTAATTTTTTCCAGGGTTCAGGGTAGTTCGTAATCGAGCAATGTCGACTTGAGCTTTCTTACTTGTTCTTTATGCACGCATAACCTCTGCTCAATGCGTAGTTGATGCCTTGGATTGGGGTGCAGTTGGGCTATACTTTGGAACTTATAACTAGATTTATAGAGGGACGATCATTATGAAACTTTTAGAATATAATAATGGCACTAAAATGTGTCTATTTACCAAGTTGGAAGTCTCTAGTATTAGAATTACGTTTTCTTTCCAAATTTCGAGGGATAGGGGCGAATTTGGCGCCGGTATCCACAATCTAACAAAAACCGAAATTGTATTAAATTAATATCTATATATATGCGGAAGACTTGGAGACTCTAACTCTAAAGATGAACGAGATATATAATATAACTGATTCCCGATAAATATTAAAATCGATAACTCTTAAACGAAAAAAGTTATCGATTTTCTAAAATAAACTCGTATATCGCGTGCAATACACGAACCTAACAAAAAAGATTGAAGTCTCGAGCTGAGATCGACGCGGTCATACGTACGGACGTGCGGACGGACGGACAGATGGGCAGGGCTATAACGATTTTTCTCGTCGCCATGATCAAGAATATATATACTTTGTAGGGTCTACCACGCCTGCCTGCCTGTTACATACTTTTAACAAAACCATTATACCCTGATTTCCCATTTTTAATGGGCTCAGGGTATAACAAGTAAGAAGGCTCTAGTCGAGACGGCTCGACTACGAGATACCCTGAACCCTGCAAAAAAGTTAATATTCTTCTTCTTTACGCACGTATAAGCGCGCGCTCTGCTAACCGCGCAGTTGCTGCCGACGGTTGGGGGTGGGATGGGGTGCTCTTTGAACGCTTATAACTCCATTTCTAGATGGAATATCTTCATGAATCTTTCAAAATATATTAATATTCAAGTATCAAATATTCAAATTTGCCTATTTGCCAAATAACATGTCTCTAGTATTTAAAATAGGTTTTTTTCAAACTGGGATCGAAGGGGGCGTAGCATCTAAAATCTGAAAATTGCAAAATCTGCGTATCCATAATATCTATCTAAATATATAAATTTGAATTCTTTAGCTAAAACGGTGTAGTTTTGCTCGAAAAACGTAAAAAAGGTAAACGAGTTTTCGATTTCTTATCGTTAATTAAGGAATGGGATGAGTTATCGAAAAAACAATATAAACTTGTACTGCGTAACTAAGAAGGATGGACGGGCGGACAGACGGACAGACGGACATGGCTATATCAACTTTTTTTTTTGCTGATCAAGAATATATACACTTTATGGGGTCTGCGACGTCTCCTTCTGCCTGTTACATACATTTTCACAAAAACATACCCTAAATTCCCATTTTCAATGGGTTCAGGGTATAAAAAGACCACAAATTTTCAACGTTCTTGCTTGTTAGACTCATTCACGAAGTGAAATGAGTATATTGTTTTTCTGCAATATCCGTCTTGCTGACCGTCCGTCCGCCTGTCCCTCTGTCCCTGGCAAATCGGAAAATGCATTTTCCGAAATTCCAGTAATCATATTAGTTGGTGAGCTAGAGCGTTGCAATTTGGAATGTACACTCGCGGTGACAACCCAAGTTCAAAAAGATATGGCAGATATATCTACGCCCATTGGGCGAGGCAAACCGGTAAAAAGTTGCTTTCACAGCTTTAAAGCTAGAACGCTGAAATTCGGTATGTAAGTTAGTATTATGAAAAAGTTATATGTCTACGACAATTGGGGGCATGGCAAATCGGACTTGAATATATAGTGATTTTTCAAATTGTACTCTATTTTGGACACTATCGACACTAGAGGTTTGAAATTTGGCATATATACTGGGGTTAACAACCTCAGACTAAAAAGCTATGGATGATTCAGTTACTAATGACCTCCTCTATCGATGACCCAAAAATAATTGTTCCTCCTCTTTGGGGACGGGCAAAAAAATACCTCGTAATTTTCGCAATTTTGGAGCGTAAGTATGCAGTTATGTTACCTTCGACTCCTTCTAAGAACTGTCCGAAAACTATGCGTCTACGCCCACTGGGGGCGTGGCAAATCGATAATGAAGTTTTTTAGTGCCCAACTGCATAATTCATGTGCGTGTGCACACTGCTATAGCGCCGTGTAATGAAACTAAAATAACGGCTGAAAAATTAACAATTGAATCTCTGGAATGCAGACTTTTACCTCTGTGCAAGGAACCAACGGTTAATATGTGAATACTTACATACATACATCTGTATGTATGTATGCGTGTATATATAGGAAAAGCGCTTACCACGTGCTGTATGTATATATAGGATGTATGTATATATAGCTTGCCACGTGCTATTACTAATTACCCAAATATTTCGGTTACTAAATTCGAAATTAAATATGACAACGTTGGGACCGTGAATGAGTCTTCTACAATCAGTAACGTCCGAGTGCAATGTTCTTGTTTTAATTTGAATATCTCATCTTAGGTTGATTCTAGAATTTATTAATAAATACATACATTCAGCCGATGTTTAAAACATAGAAATTGAAGTAGAGTAATAGAATATGATTTTGCATTCTGTTATTATGATATTGAGCACATTCCTTTCTTTTTCGTCTTGTTCATTCAACGTTGACCCAAATTTTGACATTGCTTTCAATTTGATCTCAGTCTGTCCCCCTTTCTAGAGTGATAATGCCGATGATAATGTGACTATATAACTATGGCCGTGCATGTTTGCTTGTTTCTTTTTTCTTTTGCTTTCGGCTTTCGTATTGTAAGTTTTTCTTCGGCTTCATTGTGAAAGCTGCTTTTATTCTTGTTTTCGCGGAGCTCGTGAGTCGAGTCTCCACTACGATCAGACTAAATATGTATGTATGTATTTTGTTATGTATACATGTGTTATTGTAACTGGTAACTGGCCTTTACAGTAAAGCGGACATGAAAGAGGACGTCAATAGTGATGGGCCAACACTGTTTTATAGGAGATATACACAAGTCCAATGACGTTTCCCTCCCATTGAGTCGATATTCTCAATGGAGTGCCCCACATCGATTAATATGCTGTAATGCGGACTTTTTAAAGTTAATTTAAGTTTTATAGCCATGAATCAAACTTATTCAAAGTCTTCCATTTTTATACCCTGAATCCATTGAAAATGGAAATTCAGGGTATAATGTTTTTGTGAAAATGTATGTAACAGGCAGAAGGAGACGTCGCAGACCCCATAAAGTATATATATTCTTGATCAGCACAAAAAAATAAGTTGATATAGCCCTGTCCGTCTGTCCGTCCGTCCGTCCGTCCGTCCGTCCGTCCGTCCGTCCGTCCGTCCGTCCGTCCGTCCGTCCGTCTGTCCCTCCGTCCGTATGAACGTCGAGATTTCGGAAACTACAAAAGCTAGAGAGCTGAAATTTTACATGAACACTCGTATCTTAGTTACGCAGTACAAGTTTATTTTGTTTTTTCGATAACTCATCCCATTCCTTAATTATCGATAAAAAATCGAAAATTCGTTTACGTTTTTTAGGTTTTTTGAGCATAACTTCTACACCGTTTTAGCTAGAGACTTCAAATTTGTATATTTAGATAGATATTATGGATACGCAGATTATGTAATTTTCAGATTTTGGATGCCACGCCCCCTTCGCCCCCAATTTGAAAAAAACGTATTTCAAATACTAGAGACTTGTAATTTTGCAAATGGACAGATTTGAATGCTATTAATATATTCTGAAAGTTTCATGAAGATAGTCCATCTAGAAATGGAGTTATAAGCGTTCAAAGTACAGCCCATCCCACCCCCAACCGTCGGCAGCAACTGCGCGGTTAGCAGAGCGTGCGCCTATACGTGCGTAAAGAAGAAGAATATTAATTTTTTTGTCAGGGTTCAGGGTATCTCGTAGTCGAGCCGTCTCGACTAGAGCCTTCTTACTTGTTTATGTTTGTTACGTGCTCACTCAGAATCAGGATCAGGATCCAAGAAAGGGGAATCACTGATACTTAGAATACAAAAGGGAGTGAAGGGAAAGAATCACGTAGTTATTCATCTTATTATGAGCACTTTCTTAATCTTATTGTAAATTTATTATGAAAATATGACCAAACGGCAGAAAGTGTCAGTTGACACTTCGATTCGCAATTTTCATTGAATTCTCAATTAATACACATATGCAAATTTAAAATAAATAATATAAAAATAATAATATATAAAAAAAATATTTCCATTTTCTCTCAAGATAGTTCTTTTTAGATAGTTAAAATTTGCCTATATATATTACAAATACTACTAAGTATAGTTGTATTTGTGTATACATATGGCCAAAATGTATAAATCTATAATAATCTATACTATTGACAATGCGATTTACATACCAAGTGATTGCGCAGATCCAAAAGACGGTGATCCTATTAGCGCCATAACTAGCACCAACTGGCACAATATTCGCCATAGCCTCAACTTAGACATTTCAGGTGAAATGTAACGCCCACGTTCACCTTTCGGAAAACAGCTAGTGCAAGAGTTTCCCTTTCTATATCCGTTTCTGCTTTCAATGGATGGATAATGTAAATTGTGTTTATCTGTGCACTTAGGAGATTTTCGCATATTAGGCTCCTCCTTTAATCGATTAGATACCGTATCTATGCACATAATATATTTGTGCATGCATGCATATATACGTAAAAATATCAATCCATATATTATTTATTGACGATATGCATGTGATGATGATTACGCAGATTCGATCGAATTTCACCCAAGATCTGAATTTCAATAAATATACATACATAAACTTTATAGTATTCATTTTTGTTTGTTGCCTAAGACTGGCTAACAAAAATTGTCAATTCATTTTTGTCAATCCGATAACTAATTCAATTTCATTGTGAAGCTGCGATGAATGTTTTTAAAACTGGAATTGGTTTTTTGTTATACCATGATGATCAAACACGAAATGCTACATTTTAGGCAAAAACGTTCATCGGCATCTGCCCCATACTTCGGATAACATCAAAGTTAGACTCAGCCACGCACTCTCGAATTAATTTTATTTGCGAACACTGGTACATACATATATCATCACTGAGTATGTAGTGTATCGCAACGTCGGCTGTGCACGCCTACAGCACTTATTTCTTTAACAATCGGTGACGTCTTCATAACTATACATATTTATTTCTTACGAATAATTATGCTAATTTTAATGTTGCATAAATTTTCGCAGTGAACATACACACACACCCAAACATACATACACACATATGCTCACATACATACACAAACATTGTTTCTTCAGATTGTAAAGTATCCAGCTGCTTATAATCTCTTAGGTCCGCTTATATAAAATATGTATGTATATGTAAACCACTTATAAAATACGTACATCTTTAAGCTATTTGCTGATGCGCACTCGATCATGCCATGCAGACGAAAGCCACAGAACTGACTTGGTCAACTCAAAGGCCACAAGTTGATGGCCCAAACCCGAACCGCCAATTCGAAATCCCGAGCTCCAATCCGAACCTTCGTGAAGACTTTTGGCGCGCCCGTGTTTTGCTTAATTTTTTATAGTGCGCACACAGAAAAGGTGTTTGGCTGGTTCAGGTGAACCAAAACGAGGTACTAGCCAATAGCTCGTTTGACAGCGTTTGTTGTTGCCTCTATTGCTGATGGCGTTGTGTGAGAGCGTAATATATACTTGTATGTCTGTAGATCAACAAAGATCTGTAAATGTCAGCAGTATACTCTCATCTCAAGCTTGCCTTGGACCTATGGTATAAACGAAATCGCATTACAAATGCATTTTTCCCATGGATCAGACATGCGCACACGAACGTAAATGTATAATGCATATATGTATATATTTGTAAATCGTGTAATTATATGAGTAAAAAATATTTTTAAAATGTTTTTAAATTTAACAAGCTAGACTTTAGTCGATACTGCGCGACTTGGAGATCACCGGATAGACTAACAAGGCTATATCGACTCAGCCTGTCGGGCTGATCAAGAATATATATACTTTAATTAACATACATACATACAAAAAGTAAAAACGTTTCAGTTGGATCATCACATAAAACTCGTTCACGGTTCTCAAGCAGGTAAATTATTTTTAAAAGTTTTTCTAGCTAGCGGACAGAAAAATCGACTCAGACCGTCACCCTGATCAATAATATATATAATTAATAGAACCAATACATCAGTTAATCTGAGATTAAGTTTTAATTTTCGTGAATCAAGATACTTAATCAACTGATCTGATAATCGAATACTATCCAACTGAATAAGTAAGTTCAATTTGTATATACATATAAATAGATCTTTTCGTAGGACCAATAAAGCAAAGTAATCTAATATTAAGATTTAATAAGTATATATATATATATATATATATATATAGTTTTTTATAAATAATAACAATATTGTTCAGGATTTACAAAAATTCTTTATTAAATACTTATGTTATAGCAATTTAATTACCTTAGTATACTCATAATTTTTTAAAGCTACCTGCACTGCCAACTCATAAGGAAATATTATTACATATATATAGGGTATATTAGCTATACGTGTATTCTCCGTCCACACTTGACTTAATCACATGAACAATCGTAAAGCTATTTATTTTATACTTCTGAATTATAGACAGTAATACGTTTTTTAAACACTTTACCTAATAAGCAGTTAATAGGTACATTTGGTATACCCAGTATCTTAGATGCGATCAACAAGTTCAAAAAAAGTAACAGTGCCTGCATATCTATTATTAATCCTAGTCTAAACGTGTATGTACATTATATGAATGGATGCATAAAATTAAGCAAATGTATCCATTGTATTTATTGATATTTCTTTTTTTTCATTTTAATTATTATTGGTTTTATTACTATTGGAGACTCCTTAACTAGTATATTTAATCTTCAGCTATGCTGTGCACCCGAATCAGATATATCAGATTTCAGCATCGAAAAGTGATTACCGGGATCTCCACTATTTTCAGATGCCTCAAAAAATCCAGGAAAAGCATTATGGTGGGCATCTAAATTTTGCTCCGCACCTAAATTGAAATATGTCGGCTGTACCTCGCACAATAGATCTGCTGGATTGTACAGATCACATACCTCAGTTATGGGAGGCCAGTTATCAAACGATTTTATATTATATCCCAATCGCATATATTTTCGCGTTGATGTGCGTACATTTTGATCACGTCGCACTTGGAATCGTTTAAATACCAAATACTCGACTACAAAATTCTCGAGAAATACATGACAGATAAATGCTGCCGCTCCATATAAGACCATAATGTAACGAAATGTCATATCGGGCGGCACAATAATTTGAAAAAAGTTAGCTATCCATTCACTTGGATAAAGAACCAAATAAACAACAATGCAAGCGTTTATAATAAGAGTCAAGCATAATGGCCAGTTAGACCATATCGGCTTTCGGTATGGGGCTCCTTTTGAAAATACAAATGCAAGTATAATATACTGAAAGCTGGATATAGCAAACATCGTGTAGTTTTCATAACAACCCAAATGATCTTTTCCCGCTGACCGAAAAGGTGTGAACCAAGACTGCTGATGTAGTTGGAACCAGCCTGCAAAATGGTGAATAATTATGTCTTTATACTTAATATAGATTAAAAAAACAAACGTACCAGAGACCTGAAAGATAACCACTACAGCTAGGTGAAGCAGAAGAGATGTTAAAGGCGTTGGCGATGTGAGGGAATTAAGTGGCACTTGTTTATTTAGTTGGCCATCATAGGCCTCAGTTTTGCCAAAGAAGAATGCAAATATTGATATTAAGCCAAGGTCGATATAGAGATATTGTTTATCTGTTAAATTCGAATCGATCGAGTAAAGTATCATTACGGATACAAACTGTACTAGCGAATAAGCGGCCATATATTTGAATATTCCAAATGATGTAACCAAAGCGGCGCGGCCCTCCTTTATAACATTTGGTACGGCTGCAATGGTGGGGTTACGGGATGTGAATGGCGATGCAATTGATGATTCACTATCACTCAATGATATACCCGTGTGTGCTACCTTTAAAGCACCACAGTCGTTGGCCCCATCTCCACACATTGCAACATAATAATCTAAATTCTGTAGCTCCATCACTAGCGATTGCTTTTGTTCCGGTGACATGCGCGCATAAATTGCTCCCCGTGTCAGAATTATTTCCATTTGTTGTGGAAATTGATTCTTTACAATTTGCCATGTCTTGCCATCCATGGCATATATATATTGACAACGCCAATTGTCATCATTACGTATGACAGTTCCTGTTCCAAGTTCCACATCATCGCCATCGACATCATTATGTGTCCACGTATCAATAGTTTTTACACTAGCCAGGCTATTGCTATTGGGTAATACACTGGAGGCACAACTTAAACCACCATTTACCAATGAATTAGTTGACTTTGATAGATGATCCATATTTATTACGATTTCACCGGCAGAAAATGTTCTATTGTCAGTAAGTGCGGGTGAGCACGTTTTACTACTACCCAGCTCAAGTGTATACTGAAGTTCATATTGAGAAACATGTTCTTCATTATTTAATTTGTCAAAGGCACTTGGCAGGGGAACAGCATGGACTGTGATAACAGCTTGCGTAGCGCTCACAATGCCACAGTCTCGAGCAACACTCATTGCAGTTAATATGTTGTCACCCGTAACCATAATGGTTCGAATATTTGCCAGATTGAGTGAATTTATAACCGCCGATGTGTCGGGTTTGAGACGATTTTCAAGAATCACAAAGCCCAGAAATTCCAAACTGACCTCGACCTCTTCACGAGAAAGCCTCTGTATCTTTGTGTAGTTCACCTTTGGGTTGAAGCTCTTGTACGCCACAGCAATGATGCGAAAACCTTTCTTGGCGAAAATTGATAGCTGTTGACTATAGTCGTTCGGTATACTCTGTGGCAGACATAATTGTTGCAACATTTCAGGAGAACCTTTGCAGTAAACATTGAATCCTTGTGCGCTAAGACAACGCGTTATTACCGACATACGCTGTAGAGTGGATGTAAATGGGAATTCTCTTACGATTCCATGATCGAAATTTATCTCAGTTTTAAATAATCCAACGTTGGCCAATAGATCATCTACCGAACTCTGTCGCAATACAGATGCTTTTATTGACATTTCCTGCATTGATGATAACTGGGTCTCGTTATGAGGCGGCTGCCGCAGTATAGTCGGATATATCAGTCCATACTTCTCGTTTTCAGGAATATTACTTGAATCTTCAAGTATCCAACCAGTCGATTCAAACATTTTAAGATCCAAGGGATCACCCATCATTGTACCATTCATAAAAGTAATTGAGTGACACGTGACCATGCCAAAAAGAAAATGGTTGTATGGTAGTCGCTTAACATCTTTTAGGGGGATTTGAAACTGATTTGTGGAAGACTTTGGAACAACGCCCCACATATCCAAACCGTCCTCTGTTAATGTTCCAGTCTGCACATACAAAATAATTTTTTAAAAGTTATAATTTCTAAATAGTTGATCAAGTCAAACCTTATCAAAGCAACAGCAATCAATACTGCCTGCCACGTTGATGGATCGTGGAGATATACAAAATATGTTGTTCGCTTTTAAACGTTTTTGAGCATAAAAGCGACCAACGGTCATTGCCGCCGGTAATGCTGGTGGTACTACAATTGTAATAAGGTCCAACGATTCAACTACAATCTTAACAGTTTCTGTGCCCCGCAATATCTTTGAATACGGTTTATAAGTATTAAAAGGTTAAATATAATAAAACAAAATGAATAATAATTACCTTTGTAACAAGTGTATATATAAAACCAATGCAGGCAATTAGCGCTAGGAACTGAATAAACTTGTACGAATCCTGTTCAAACTTATAGTCGACCGGCGGTGGGTAGAGTATAGAACGTATTAATCCACCTTTGGCCGTTATGTTTCCAGTATTTATAACGAAGGCTAACACTTTCTTAGACCCAATATACCGCGTCTGTATAATTTTAGTGCCACAGAATAGAGTGTGACGTGCATGATCTTTTTTATCAAATATAACATCTCGCTTCATCGGCAGTGGCGTTTTCGTAACTGGTACACTTTCTCCAGTTAGCATCGATTCGTCTAGAATGCAGTTGCCGGATAATAATACTGCGTCACATTGCATTGTGCAACCTGATGATGGTATCTCAATAATATCACCGGGTACTAACATTTTCGTATTCACTTCTATCGATTCTCCTTTCGCGTTGATCATCCAAGCATTTCCCGTATTCAGAACCGTTTGTTGCAAAACATCTTGATTCTATAATTAGGTGCGAATATTAGTTGTTTTATTTATTAAAAGAATTAAATAATGATTTTACCTTTTTCGTTTGTATAATGGACATAGATATGCCAAATATGGACATTAACAGGATTACGCAAGCATAGTAGTAATAGTCATATGTAAACCAAAGAACAACCGAAAATATTTGAAACACATAAAATGGATTGAGAACTTCTAGAAACAGCAGAGTCTTCATATCTTTCAGCGGCACCGTTATCTCATTTTCACCAAATACAATACGGCGAGCGAGCTGCTCTTGCGCAGTTAAGCCCCGTTGCTGATGGTAATAGGAGCAAGGCACATTTACGTCCAATCCATTGATTTTTTGAAAGTTATTGACGCTGCTTTCCCATACATACACCAATCGCTTGCAACGGATTATTCTTAAGGATCGGTAACCTAGGATAAAAATTAAAGAATTTGTCGTCATTATGGAGTTTACTACTGTTGTCAAATGAGTTTTTTCCCGTCTCTGTCTTTTTATACCCTGAACCCATTGAAATTGGGAAATCAGGGTATAATGGTTTTGTTAAAAGTAGATAACAGGCACAAGGAGTGGCAGACCCCATAAATCTTGATCAGGGTGACGATAGAGCCCTGTCCGTATGTATATATATATATATATATATATGCATCAACTACGCAGTTAGCACAGCGCTCGGTTAAAAGAGCGTAAAGAAGAGTATCAGAGAAGAGTATCAGGGTAACTCGTAGTCGAGCAGTCTCGACTAGAGCCTTCTTATTTATTTTTATTATTTAAATTTCAGCTTCAGTAGTAAATAACGACTTTGAAATGTACATACATATGTTTATGCTTCTACACTGTGACGAATTACTATGTTGAAATTTTTTGAACTTTTTTAACGCAGAACCAACTGAAAATTCTAGGTTTACGATATATTTCCCGCTCGCAAACCAACCAAATACTTTACACAATAATGTATGCACAGAAAGACACATCTAGATTTTATTTTACCGATTAAAACATTTATCGAGAATCAGCTTTAAAATTATATCATCTTTAGAATCTCCAAGTCTTCTGCATATATATATAGTAGTTTAATACAATATTGGGCTTTGTCAAATTATGGATTCCGGCCGCCACGCCCCCAAATGTGTAAAAAATATATTTCAAATACTACACATACAGTTTGGTTTGGCATAGAGATATGATTGTCATGATCATAATCTGAAAGTTTGATTACAATTACTTTGATTACGTCTAGAAACAGAATTATTAATAAATAAGTTCTCTCAACAAAACCCACGTGGCAGAGTAAGCGAGACAGTAAGACGCCAACAATGTGTACATACATATGTATATGCGTTCAAGCATAGATCTTCGTGTGTGTGCGTGCTTTTTTGTGCACGTATAGTTTTGTAACGCATGTAACGAAGCGTAGCATTCTTTTATTATTCGTATTCAGGGGATCTCGTAGTCGAGCAGTCTCGGCTAGAGCTGTTTTACTTGTTTTTTATTTCACATACCTTTAAAATGTCCTGAAGAGATGTGAACTGGTAGCTGAAGATTACTTTCATCAATTTCCTCTCCTATTTGCTGAAATAATTTTCTATAAATGAAAAAGAAGAATTAATAACTTACAATTAATGAGGAATACTATAGTAAATAACTACTTAAACTGTTCTACGTCCAATGTGAGAACGGGTTTTACGTGATAATGCTTATGATTTCCCTGATAGTTCTCTTCGATAAGTACTTGTTGTGCTTCCTCCAAGGGACACGGCTGACATGTGGCTAGCAAATACCAATGACGCCACCAATGTAACACTAATCGTAATATTCCCCCACTTAGAATGATGCATATCCAACATAAGAATGTACGAATATACGAGCGCCGATATCCACTTATTTTCATTTGGTCTGGTTGATCGGTGTTTAAAATAGCAACGCATGGTTTCAGGTCTGAAAAATTTAATTTGGTAATAAATAATACATTAATGTAATTAGCGAAATAAAAAGTTATGATCTTAATCTTAATCATGTACACAAATTTACACCATTCACCAGAACTTTTTAAAATGATTATTATTATTTTATTTATTCAATTTTTTTTTATTTATTTATTTTTTTTTACTAGCATACCTCGTAATATTACGCTGTTCATCATCGGTTTAGCTTAAACAAATTGACAGCTTGCAATCAGGGAATGTCTGCAATGTGGCATATCATTTATTTGAAGTCTTATAATCCAGATGAAATTTTGTTGAGACCTTATTCTTATGTATATAGTCTTGCTACCAATCCATTAGTTTAACCATACTCACTCTCAATCACACACAGATATAAATACAGGTGTAGATTATAATTATTGCATGCTTGAAAGAGCACTTTAATAGAAATGTCGTCGAGGAAAATGTAATAGACAAGCAAATCTTCAATCATATATACATACATAAGTAAAAAAATAAGTGTATACGAGTTAGTACACTAATACACAAACATTTTCACGTTGATAAAATATACTTGATAAGAAATATCGTGTATTTTATTTATAAGATCATTCCTCATTTGTACGTGAACAAAATTTAAATTTGTATATCTTTATATACAGAATTATATTAAATATATAAAACATAAGAGCCTCTGCTGAATCTCGTTAGTAGACTCGAGTTAGGATTTTGTTTGAAGATTTCAATTGTTTTGCAATATCTTAAAATACCAAGAACTTTTCTATTAAAGCTCACATTAAATGATCGCAAACCCCTTTATAGTCATTATTTAATTGGTGACCTACACATATGCAAACACATCAATATTAATCAATTAATCAACAATTTTTGGTTAACAATCCTTATGTAAATACATACATATATATATATTTATCGATAAAAGTTAACAAAATGAAAAGAACTTCTGAATACTAAGAAGACTGGTTCATTATTTCAAATGTTCATTGTGAACAAATGCGTAAAAGCATGAATCGATAACAAAAATAAACACTTAAAATAGAACCACTAAAACATTGTATTAAAGATCTCATTTTAATAGCACATTTTCAGTGAGTATTTTATGTATATATTTCGTTAATTCGCTCGCCCTTTTAATGGAAGTTCAATATATATATTTACATATATAACTTTATTTTGTTAAACCACTAATGTATATATACGTATGTATGTATGTATGTATGTATGTATGTGTGTAGTCATAAGCTGAACTAAACAACAAATGAACTAAACCACACTGGAGAACAATGGCAGAACAAGGCAGTAATAACGATTACAGACACATACATATACATATATGTAGTTTCTAGACTCATTCACGAAGTGAAATGGGTATATTGGTTTTGTATGTCCGTTTTGTTGTCCGTCCGCTGTCCGTATGAACGCAATATTTTTCGGCGCTATTAGAGCTAGAGACATGAAATTTTGAACATATACTCATGTATGTTCCTAATTTATAAAGTGTACAAATTTTCCCAATCCGCCCGGTTGCAAGAATCATATTAGTTGCGCTAGAGATTTGTAACTATGAATGTACACTCGCGGTGACCAGCCTAAGTCAAAAAGATAAGGCGTTATTGTATGTAAACCCATTGAGGGCTGCTAGAAATTTAAAGCGAGAATGCTATAATTTGGCACGTGAGTTAATGTTATGATTCTTTAAAGATCGATGAAAAACTGATGTCAACGCCCACTGTGGAAGTCCTGTTGACACTAGATACTTGAAATTTGCCATTATACTCAGGCTGACAGGATATATATATATATATATATATATATATATATATATATATATATATATATATATATATATATATATATATATATATATATATATAAGTTCACCGAAGGCGTAACGCAGAAGTTTATATTTATTAGTTTTGGAGCTAGAAGCTTCAAAATTGGACGTACAAACTGGGCTAATGACCTCCTCTATCTAAGACCCAAAAATAATGTTCCGCATCTTTGGGGTATGACCTTTCGAAAAATACGTTGTAATTTTCACATCTTTGGAGTGTAAATCTCCAAGATGTACCGTTATGTTATGTTACCCTCGACTCCTGCCTTTGTCGAACTGGATAATTCAAATGCGCGTGGATATAAAAGTAGAAATTGCCCCTATTTGCACGACTTGCATATTACTTATCACTAACGCCACTGCCCTGATCTACACAGTGTAAGATAAACTTAAATAAGTTCAATGTTATAGTGCACTGTGCGAATGTCTATCGTACAACTCGCGAAATAATTCTCTTTAAAAATAGCTTAAGACTAAACTCTCAAACGAAGACAAAGCAATTGTGTACGCTACTTTTCCGTTTCTCTCATGAGTAGAACGTGAGAATTGTCGCCGATAACTATTATTTGCGAGCTATGCTCAAAACAAATAATCTGACGATATATATTATCCAACATTGAGATATTAAGGAATATTTTTTATACCCTGAACCCATTGAAAATGGGAATTCAGGGTATAATGTTTTTGTGAAAATGTATGTAACAGGCAGAAGGAGACGTCGCAGACCCCATAAAGTATATATATTCTTGATCAGCACAAAAAAATAAGTTGATATAGCCCTGTCCGTCTGTCCGTCCGTCCGTCCGTATGAGTCGAGATTTCGGAAACTACAAAAGCTAGAGAGCTGAAATTTTACTGAAAACTCGTATCTTAGTTACACAGTACGAGTTTTTTTTTTTTCAATAACTCATCCCATTTCTTAATTATCGATAGAATTTCGAAAGCTCGTTTACTATTTTTACGTTTTTTGAGCATAACTTCTACAACGTAATAGCTAGAGATTTTACATTTATATATTTAGATAGATATTATGGATACGCAGATCTTGTCATTTTCAGATTTTTGATGCCACTTTCCCCCCCCCCCCCTTCCCCACAAATTTGAAAAAAAAAAAAACGTATTTCAAATACTAGAGACTTGAAATTTTAATGCTATTAATATATTCTGAAAATTTCATGAAGATAGTCCATCTAGAAATGGAGTTATAATCGTTCAAAGTTTAGCCCAACCCACCCCCAAGCCACGGCAGCACCTGCGCGGTTAGCAGGGCGCGCGCTTATTCGTGCGTAAAGAACCAAATTAATTTTTTGTGCAGGGTTCAGGGTATCTCGTAGTCAAGCCGTCTTGACTAGAGCCTTGTTAATTGTTTCAGTTTTTGTTTCTCAGTGAAGTGCAATTGATACTACACTGCATTTCAATATACATACTTATAAATGCAAGCCAATAATATCAGTCAATTAGTATAGCTTACCAGATAGAGTACAATACTTTTACGAGAAATCTTCGCTTATGTAAATGTACTACCAATGTACTAAACTAAATGAGCTGATTTTAAAACTGCGGCATGGCAATTGCTCACTCGATATAATTTCACAGCAATTTCGGAAAAAGTTTTTTGATGATTGGAACACACCTTCACACCAGCCCATTGTTACCAACTAATTCAATTGTATGTACTTTAGTCATAATATTTACTAGTATTTAAAATAAAGCTTACAGGACACATTTTTAGATAAAATGAATTTAAATAACTCATTATATAATACGAAAGTGTAAGTCTGTAAAATTAAAACAAGTAAGAACGTTGCAGTAATAGTGATATACTCTGTTCCCGTAGGAGCATTTTATTTATTGAATAAACATTTAATAAACGAAATATTTCGGCAATTAACAAACGTACAGCGCAAGCAACAAACTGTTGTGTGCGCACATTAATTGATTTTCTATGTTTTTAGTTCTAAAAATATAGGAGATATAAAATTTTGCGGGTTGCCACGCCCTCTGTGGGCGTAGATATATCTACAAAAGCTTATTGATCTTGGGTAGTCATGCTCAAAAGTCTCTAGTGTCAATAATGCTCAAATTATAGCACAATTTCAAAAATCAATATATATTTAGATGCGATTTACCACGCCCCAATGGGCGTAGACATATAACCTTTTGATCGATCTTAATAGAATCATAACCTTAGCTCACATGCGAAATTTCAGCCTTCTAGCTTTAAAGCTGTAGAAGAAACGTTTTTCCCGATTTGCCACGCCCCCAATGGGCGTAGATATATGCGCCATAGACAGACGGACGGACGGACGGACAGGGCTAAATCGTCTTATTTTTTTATGCTGATCACGAATATATATACTTTATGGGGTCTGCGACGTCTTCTTCTGCCTGTTACATACATTTTCACAAAACCGTTATACCCTGAATTCCCAGCTGTAGAGAAGACTTGGAGACTCCTCTAAAGATGAACGAGATATAACTTTATAACTAATTCTCGATAAATTGTTATATCGATAACACTGAAAATATAAGTTTTCGAATTTCGGGAACAAACTCGTACTGCGCGTGCAATATACGGACCTAAAACAAAAAGAATGAATGTCTCTAGCTCTTGTATCTTCGGAAATCCACGCATTCAAACATACGGACAGACGGACAGACGGACATGGCTAAATCAACTTTTCTCGTCACTCTGATCAAGAATATATATACTTTATGGGGTCTGCCACGCCTCCTTCTAAACTCTAACAAAAACCGAAACTGTATTAAATTAGTGGAGTGGCTAGCTCTAAAGATGAACGAGATCTAATTTTTAACTGATTATCGATAACTATTTTAATCAATATGAAAAAGTTTTCTATTAGTTTTTTTTTGCAGGGTTCAGAGTATCTCGTAGTATAGCAGTGTAGACTAGAGTCTACTTGTTTTTTTGTGCAGAATTATTTCAGCTCTGGATGAAACTATTTTAAACTGTTTTCCATCTATATTCTTCGTTGCAAGAAGTTGAAATGTTACATTTCAATTACAGAGTTAAAAGTTTAATTTGCTTGAAAAGATATTTCTAATTATCGAGGGGACCAAAGTGTAGTCAAATGTAGTCAAAATCTAGTCAAATTGTCAAGAATCGACTGAAAGAAAAATTGTACTTAGATATATGATATACATTTATTTACCTACCCTTCTTTAATAGCTGCGAATCTTGTAGATGGAAATCTTCATCGGGTTCAAAATTTGGACCCAATCTATCAAGCGGTTGTTTAGCATTTGGACGTTTATGTGTAGGAGAAATTGATTTCGCAGGTGTATTAAGGCAGCTTTTTTTGGCCGTGTTATTGTTGTCGGCGATTATCGTTGGTTTAGTATTGGCCAAATTTGTGTCAGTATTGAGCCCCGTGGGGGATAGAAATGAGGGTTCGACATCCAGTTGCTGTGTGGGCGAATGCCACCAATTAAGCTTCAACAGATTGTTCTTCGTAGCAATACGTGGCAAGTGAAGCAACTTTTCTTGCTCAGCCTGCTGAACGTTGGTTTCTGGTAAGGGTTGCAGCACCAAAAGCTCGGGTGGCACAACTTTTGCAATAGGGCAAGCGCCATTTTTACTTTGGTTGCCAGACATTCTCGATAGGCAAATCCGATGCCGATTTATATTGATATAATTCTTAATTTGTTAACGAGTTTTGATTATTTATAGTTTTTTGCTTTAAATTAGCGTTGTTTCTTAGGCATACAATATACACTATATATATAAGCTGATTTGATTGATGTATATATCATGTGATACCTGATACAAATGACCACCTGCTATGTCAGCTGCACAGCTTTAGTACGTGCCTCTTTAACAAAAAATTTAATCGAGCATCATATTTAAGAACGGTTTAATCAGGCCCGTGTGCATCTTATCACCAATTCAGGTACGTTAAAATCAATTGAATGATATGCCATGATTTGAGACGTTTTCGTTTACGTAGACGTAACGATTGAAATCCGTAACGACAATTGCCAGGCCAGTTGAAATTAAAACAAAGTTTGCACAGCTCGCATGGATAAAAAATTAGCTTTAATCATCCAAAGTTTGCGCTGGCATTGACCAATAGGAGATGCCAGGGTGGGGTCAATAATCGTTGTTGTCCTCCACTGCCTACACTCTTTTTTAAAATGAATTGTTTGATGTACTCCTTTTGAAGTAAGGCCAAATCAAATAGTACGTCAGTCGATACTAACACGTTCGTCACAGATCTTCGTTGATAAGCGCCGCTTCCGTCGCCGTCAGCACCGTCTCTGCGTTTGCGCAACCTTCTCTTAAATGACCCGATGTGCTGCTGATGCTCGGTTGTACTTTGAACTGAATTCATTACGTTTCAACTAAAAAACAATACGTTTGGTTTTGACAAACCCACGGAGTGTCAAAGTTTCAAATATGTGTATGTGTATGCCCGTGTTGTCGCAATTTCACAACTTGTATATATGTATAAGCGTACATCCAACTAAATGCATACACTTATGTTTTTTAAATTCTTTCTTTTTTTTCGATTTCACAAAATGTTCACACACGCTGAAGTTATTTATATATTTTTTTTTTTATTGATTTTTTTTCTTTTTGTTTAAAAAAGTTAACATTCATTATTTTTATAAGAATATTTCAGTGTTTATGTAATTTTCCAGTTGATATAGTTCTAGCGACAACTTTGATTTATGAACATTTTGATGTTTAAAGACTGTTGTATTATTTTCAAGTTCTTTTATAACTAGAAAAAGACACTGTTCTTTACGCTCATTCCTTTATGAGTTACAATGAATCACATACTCATCGCGATAATGCATTAGGTGTCATTTTATACCATATTCGATATGTGCTTCTTCACGCCGCATATAATCTGAAATTAAAACCGTTCGTTATAATATAAACATAGAAATAAACATGTAAATAGAAAAGTGTTCTGTGTTGTTCCAGGTAACCTTTTTTAATTTGTTAAACTCGATTTTTGAATAATCGATAACGATGAGCCGTTAAACAGGAAATTTTTGTGGTGTCGCTCCATAAATGTTGTTGATTTGTACACATAATGTCGCATGCAGTGCATATATGTACATATTTGTGTATCGTGCACGCAAAAATACCACAGATTAGATCCAATTTTAAACTAAAAAATTAAGCTATGATATAAATAACTAATCCATACGTAACATGTGAATCTAACTTCTACTCATGTAAATGAATCATACTTACAAACATATGCGTATGTGGATACAATTTGAGCTTTGAGTCATGTGATACAAGTGACATCTAATATTTGCACCTAAATACATGCTGATGTATATGTACATATGTGTGTGACTGAATGTTTATGTATAATTATGGTATTTATATTGTCATGTATATAATTATTGCCTATAACAGTTTTAAACAAACCTTTAAATACATAAATATAAGTCCTGTGGGCATGTCCACCAAATCAAATCATGAAATCTGACCCATAATACGTTTAGTATTATCATTGAATAATTGATTTTTCTTTTTTTTACAACACGTGAACTTAAAGTTGAACCTTTTACATTACCACGCGTTTTCCTCGATTGCAATCAATGTATATATGTACATATGTATATGCATGTGTTTATCTTCGTATTGTTAAACACATGTGTACATAGTGTACATAGTATCGAAAACAATCCGATAATTCATTATGCTGTGCTATCGAGTTGCCTGCGAAAATATACCCAATATATTTTGATAGTATTTTATAAGAGCAATACATGATTATCGACTATTTAACTTATATATAGTGGCTCATAGCACTAACCATACAACCAGTAATGCCCAAGCAGCTTTTTTCCCGTTAAATCTGGCTTTTTCAAAAACACACTTGCGGGAAAAATTTCAATAAAGCGGAGAGCGGGAATTTTGGCTTTTTAAAAAAAATGTATTGATTTTGTTTCGCTTTTTTTTTTTTTACTGAGCATTTTAACATTTTTTTAGAGAGTATATGTAAATTAAATGTTCTTCATAAAATAATAAGACAAGAATAGATATTTTACTGTCGTTGTGAATGCAGTATAGCGGCCAGTTAACCACATAACCAATTTTTGCTTGAAATATTTTAGAAATGGATCTGGGAGTTCTGTGAAGATTCACAAAACCAAATTTTGTAATCATTATTAAGTTTGTTTTTCTATAACCTTGATTTCGATATTGGCGATACAAAATATAGCCTATATATAGTGATGAAACAACTTATGTTAGTTACCAAAAAAAAAAAAAAAGATTAAAATATGATTGGCACTATGGGAGAATGTGATATAGATAATAATTGTCACGAATAGGAAGAAACACTGCCCTAACTGCTCAACAATAGTTGGCAACAATACATAGACTGGACAACTAGTACAAACGTTTTTGCACCATTGTTTTTAGTGTTTAATTCCCAGAACACTTCGTATTTGCTTGGGCCTTTACTTTTAGTTTCGAGTAACGAAAATGTGGGGTAACAGAATCATTTCGCTTCGAGTGCTCGGATGGGATAGTCGATCTTCGAACAAATGCTAAACATGTTTCTCTCTCTCTCTCTCATTTGTTGGGTTAAATTGTTTCCTGGTGGTGTCGTGTAAACGATGGAAGACTTTTGTGTAATAGTTGTGTAATTGGGTAATAATTGTTAATTGTTGAGCGTTATTTAATCTTCCAAAAGAATTAGGTTGAGTTGACTATTGCTGATTTCTAAAATTTGTAAGTTGAACTTTGTTTGCTGCACGATTAGATCGATAGTTTTGGTTTTATAATTTAAAACGTAAATGTAATGCTGAAGGCAGATCAGATGGTTATTTTATGCCGAGAAGGCGTGACAAATCACCGCTTAATCCTTTGACAAAAGTATCTAACACTTTATGCCTATATAGCATAACTTGGTCATCAATTTTTATACCCTGAACCCATTGAAAATGGGAATATAGCCCTGTCCGTCCGTCCGTCCGTCCGTCCGTCCGTATGAACGTCGAGATTTCGGAAACTACAAAAGCTAGAGAGCTGAAATTTTACATGAATACTCGTATCTTAGTTACGCAGTACAAGTTTATTTTGTTTTTTCGATAACTCATCCCATTCCTTAATTATCGATAAGAAATCGAAAATTCGTTTATTCGGTTTTTTGAGCATAACTTACACCGTTTTAGCTAGAGACTTCAAATTTGTATATTTAGATAGATATTATGGATACGCAGATTATGTAATTTTCAGATTTTGGATGCCACGCCCCCTTCGCCCCCAATTTGAAAAAAACGTATTTCAAACTACTAGAGACTTGCAATTTGGCAAATGGATAAATTTAAGTGTTATTAATATATTCTGAAAGTTTCATGAAGATAATCCATCTAGAAATGGAGTTATAAGCGTTCAAAGTACAGCCCATCCCACCCCCAACCGTCGGCACCAACTGCGCGGTTAGCAGAGCGCGCGCTTATACGTGCGTAGAGAAGAAGAATATTAATTTTTTTGCAGGGTTCAGGGTATCTCGTTGTCGAGCCGTCTCGACTAGAGACTTCTTACTTGTTTTTGTTATGTTCTTGATCAGCACTGACCATACAACACCATACAACAATATGAGCATAGGTACCAGTCAACTTCGTATTTGTTCGGCTTTGGCTCTACTAGCTCAGACAGTCACTATATCATACAACGAATTCATTGCGGTTCACGCAATTTTAAGGCCGAAGTCCACCAGAACAACAAACTGCAAATGTTGGGGACCTTACAATTACTACAGGCAGCAATAGTTTCACAGGCAAATAAATCCTCATAAATGCAGCATGACACTGCAAATGTGTGTGTGCATGCTCATTGCAAACAAGTAAGAACGTTGCAGTTAGGCGCAACTAACTGCGATATACTCTGTTCCTATAGGTGAATTTTATTTATTTACAGCTGATTGATTTTCTATGCCTACATACAAAGGCATGCATGCTATAATATTCTAAGAATTGCTATTAATTGTGTGATGTGTAGCAGTGAACATATTTAGGTTTAGCTAACGATTACATGTAATTATCAAAGGGACCTGGGTTCGAATACCGATGGGAACTTTTTGTTTTTTAAATCGAAAACTTATAAATTTTTTTTAAATTCATAAATATTTTTATACCCTGAACCCATTGAAAATGGGAATTCAGGGTATAATGTTTTTGTGAAAATGTATGTAACAGGCAGAAGGAGACATCGCAGACCCCATAAAGTATATATATATTCTTGATCAGCACAAAAAAATAAGCTGATATAGCCCTGTCCGTATGTCCGTCCTTCCGTCCGTCCGTCCGTCCGTCCGTATGAACGTCGAGATTTCGGAAAGTACAAAAGCTAGAGAGCTGAAATTTTACATGAACCCTCGTATCTTAGTTACGCAGTACAAGTTTATTTTGTTTTTTCGATAACTTATCCCATTCCTTAATTATCGATAAAAAATCGAAAATTCGTTTACGTTTTTTAGTTTTTTCGAGCATAACTTCTACACCGTTTTAGCTAGAGACTTCAATTTCATTTGCATATTTAAATAGATATTATGAATACGCAGATTTTGTAATTTTCAGATTTTAGATGCCACGCCCCCTTCGCTCCCAATTTGAAAAAAAACGTATTTCAACTACTAGAGACTTGTAATTAGACAAATGGACAGATTTGAATGCTATTAATATATTCTGAAAGTTTCATGAAGATAGTCCATCTAGAAGTGGAGTTATAAGCGTTCAAAGTACATCCCATGCCACCCCCAACCGTCGGTAGCAACTGCGCGGTTAGCAGAGGGCGCGTAATATATACGTGCGGTAAGAAGAAGAATATTTTTTTTTGGCAGGGTTCAGGGTATCTCGTAGTCGAGCCGTCTCGACTAGAGCCTTCTTACTTGTTATAATTATGTTAAAATGCTTTCTGCCATTTTAGCAATTATTACTAAGCCATTTATAAGAATGAATTATGCAGTTGGCCATAACAAACTTCTTTGCCGATTTGCCACGCCCTCTGTGGGCGTAGTTCTTCCCAGTTCTTAGAAAGAGCAGAGAGTAACATAAGAGAGTAACATAAGTGCAAAATTTGGAGTGTAAGACTCCAAAAATGCGAAAATTACAGGGTATTTTTCGATATGCCACGCCCCCAAAGAGGCTGAAAATTATTTTTGTCATCGATAGAGGAGTAACTAAAGCATCCAATTTTGAAGCTTCTAGCTCTAAAAATGTAGGAGATATAAACTTTGCGGTTTGCCACGCCCCCTGTGAGCGTAGATATATCTATTATTATTGATCTTGGGTAGTCAACCCGAGTAAACATGCCAAATTTCAAGTCTCTAGTGTCAATAGTGCTCAAATTATAGCACAATTTCAAAAATCACTATATATTCAGATCCGATTTACCACGCCACCAATGGGCGTAGACATATAACCTTTTGATCGTTCATCAACTAGTACGATTACTGGCATACGGGCGCATGAATATTCCGTTTTGCCAGAGAGAAAGAGAGATCGGGAAAATTTTTACACTTTATAATTCGGCAGCAGTATATGGTTAAAATTTCAAGTCTCTAGCTCTAATAGCGCCGCTCTAATAATAGCCGACGAAATACGAAGTTGACTGGTACCGATCAGTGCTGCCAGAATTTTGAAAGCAAAAATTTCTGGAGTTTAAAAAAAGAGCTAAAATTGCTACAAATTTTACGAAAATTGCAAAAAAAAAAAATTTCTAAAATGTTTTTCTTTAAATATATATTAAAATTGTTAAATTGTTGATATTATTTTTTAAATGGTACTTAAAATGTTGTTCTTATAGATTTTCTTCGTCATCATAAACGTTTTTTGAGCTGTTGCTCATTTTAGCCAAGCAATTTTCTGGCAAGACATAAATATAGCAGCATTTGTCATGCCTTTGTAATCTATATCTGTAAGAATTATCTAAGAGACTTTATTAAAAATTACATACTGGCAGGCAAGAGCAGACTATTCAGTGTGTTGATCGAGAGTGCAAGCAAGCAAGTTTGTTGGATTTGACTATTTGTTTGCTTGCTTGCTTTTTTTTAGCTTGCTAAACTTGAGTATACATTTTTGGCATATTAAATGTATCTCTTAATAAATCCAACAAAACAGCAATTTAAAGCTTATCGGACAAATGTTTCTTGATCACTTTCAATATATTTGTGAATTATTATATATATCACATTATATATATATATCACATATAATGAACTATTGTTCACAAATTTGTGCTAACAATTGATATTGCCGACAATATATACTCTTTATGGGGTTATATACTTTTATATGTTATATGTTATGTTATATACTTTTCCCATTTTCAATGGGTATAACAAATTGCAAACTCAAATTCAAAATTGCTAAATCTAGCTTAAATCTAACTTAATTGTAAAATGGCAGCCCTGGTACCTATGCTCATATTCTGGTGCGTGAAAAATGTTTGTTCTAGTTGTCCAGTTTATGTGTTGTATGCAGTGCTGCCCGAATCTCCTAAGCAAGAATTGCTAGATTTGGGAAAAAAGTGGTTAAAAATAGCTAAAGATTTTGTGAAAATTGCTAAGAAAGTTCGTAAACCATTCAAATTTTGATATTTAACAAATAAATATATATTTATGTATTTTCAGAAACATACAAAAAAAAAATTAGAAACACTTAAATTAAAAATTAACATGACCTTTCTCTATGACATTCGCATTAAACTACATAATACTTAAAATATTATCCAGCTCCTCAACTTCACATTCAGTGACGTACATCTGCCAGTAATTTGAGTTAAGTACTCATATGGCAATCCCCGTGTGCTTAGCAATATGCAAGCATAATGCTTCCTGCTCCTCGGTTTTGGCCTATTTGCGAATAAATGGCAACTTATTCTTTTATATACATACGCCCATCACAGTCACATGTTTTTTTGAGGCACTGTGGTGGCGGATGTCAGAAAGCTTAGCGTTAATCGATGATTTGCAATACGCACAATAAGCATGCGTTGAATCAGTGCAATCCTTACAAATTAATTATTTGAGGTCATCATCTTGCAGCCAGGCATAACGAAAACTTTGTTTATATACTTTTGGCATCTTGTTCCGGTAACCATCACAAATCACATTCAAATTTGTCCATTTGCCAAATTACAAGTCTCTAGTATTTGAAATACGTTTTTTTCAAATTTGGGTCGAAGGGGGCGTGGCATCCAAAATCTGAAAATTACAAAATCTGCCTATCCATAATATCAATCCATAATATAAATTTGAAGTGTCTAGCTAAAACTTTGTAGACGTTATGCTCAAAAAAACGTAAACGAATTTTCGATCTTTATCGATAATTAAGAAATGTGATGAGTTATCGAAAAAAAAAACAAAATAATTCGTACTGCGTAACTAAGATACGAGTATTCATGTAAAATTTTAACTCTCTGGCTTTTGTAGTTTCCGAAATCTCGACGTTCATACGGACGGACGGACAGGTGGACGGACGGACGGACAGGGCTATATCAACTTATTTTTTTGTGCTGATCAAGAATAAATATACTTTATAGGGTCGGCGACGTCTCTTTCTGCCTGTAGCATACATTTTCACAAAACCATTATACCCTGAAAGCCCATTTTCAATGGGTTCAGGGTATAAATAGGTATACAAAATGCAAAATAGCTGAAGAAAAATATAAGAATTGCTAGTTATATAATAAAGTTGCTGAAATTGCTTGATAAAAATAATAATGCTAGAGTTGTGACTAATAGCATTTAAAAAATAAAAGTTTTAAATATGTTTAAAAGTTTCCAGATCTAGCCAGTAAATTGCCAAACGGGCAGCACTTGTTGTATGGTCAGTGTTTCAACTAGAGACATCAAATTTATATGTTTAGATAGATATTATGGATTCTGTACCTTTCAGATTTTGGATGCCAGGCTCCCTTTGCCACCAATTTGAAAAAAAAAAATGCATTTCAAATACTAGAGACTTGCAATTTGACAAATATACACATTTGGATGATTTTATAAATTCTATTAATATATTCCGAAAGTTTCCATCTAAAAATGGAGTTATAAGCGTTCAAAATTAAAAAAACACCATCAAATTGAGTCAGACAAGTTGACGTGATTGGCCCCGCGTTTTTGGAGTAAATGGTTTTATTCGTATTTCCCATAAGTTGATTACTTTTAGCGCCTGGTAACCCGACTTCATGAAAAGATTTTATAGTTAAAACAACTTTTTCAAAATTATGATTCAACAATTTTATTTTCGAAATACAATATTACGCCATTGCCGAGTTAAAAGTATTTAATATGTTTGTTATGTAGAAGCACACGAATGACAAATAAATTATACATTGGAATTGGCGTTACTGTTACAAAATCAAAAAGATTTCTTCAAAAATCGCAAGTAGTTGACAGATACGAGAAAATAAATGTGTTCCATTTTTATAAACTCTGATAAGAAATGATCTTAGTTTGTTGCTTTGCCAAATAAAAGTAAAGAACATACATACTTAAATAAATAAATAAGAACGTAATTTGAAATCTAGTTGCGAACACTTCAATCTTCGGATATTTTTGTTAGCAAATTGATTTTCATCTCTGGATCTAAGTTTATTATTTTTGTTTTACTATTATTTCCCTCTTGTAAATCATTTAAATCGCCCTCCAATGTAGAATCAGCTGCTGCTTTATCATCTACAAGAGCTTTTATATCTTCAGATGATTGGGGAATCTTTGTAATGTCCTTCTCGTTTAAGGCTTTAATTACTGAATAAAAAAAATATGAAATATATACAATAAATAGACTAATTAGATATCGTATTGACATCTACCTTACCCATTGGTTCTTTAATTATTTGTTGTACAATTTCAGGAATTGGCATACTAATTATTTTATTATACTGATATTCCTGCGAGTCGGTGTCGATTTCTATTGGCGTCGAAGGAGGCGTAGAACAAGAGTTATCTAAAATAACAAAAAAATATATATCAAATATATTGAATGATCGAATATTTTTTATCTGTTACCATTATTTGCTTCTCCTTTGCTTTGACCCAAATTATCATAATTACTATGCTGATCAATGTTCAATGTTTCATTTAGTCCATCCCCTAGATTTTGCATTAAAGTTTGGTCATGCTGCATTCGCACCGTAGCCAATCCACGCTCCTGTTGATCAGTGACCATTTCCAAGTTAAAGATGCACTTTTCTACAATGTCGTCACGTCTAATTTTATTTAGAGCCTGCGACATTGCATTGCCAGTGGCGCGATTGCCCTTTTGCTTTAGCCATAGACGTAGCATAACTAAGCTCTGTTGTGCAACAGGTTGATCGGCATACTCAGACTCAATTAGACTTATGTCGGTCTCGGGTACATCCAATTCTTTAGCCAGCTGCGGCCAGTCACGGCCTAGCAGGTTTGAGATATCTGATAAGCGGATATCGGCCCGCTGTATTTCCTCCTCTAACGACAGACTTATTGGATTTATAATTATATTCTCCATCGATTCTTTTTTGGCTTTTATTTCGGCATTGATTAAATCTTTGTTGTTGAGGTCATGATCATTATTGTTATTTCCATAGCTGTTGATGTCATTTTCATATAGTTGATCCAGATTTGGCTTATGTGATTCAAGGGATACATTCAGGGAACAAATTGGCTGCAATGGCGCGTCACCGGATGATACTTTCGGCTCGCTCATAAAGGAAATGCGTGCGTGTGGCTGCTCTTGATCCTTAACATATACTATGAAAGATAGGCGATTTTCCCTAAATGCTTGGAACATCATGTTCAATTGTTCGCCCGATTTCAAAACAGGCACCAGGTTTCCCGCAAATTCTAGATAAATATTTTGATTTTCCAATACCTCGACATCACGGCTCTTTGCTACTTCGCTGAAATACTCTTGCTGTTCGAGCGTCTTATCCTCCTTATCATCGGTCATGCAAAATACAGATATTTTGGCTTCCGTTGCGGATATTTGTTTTGCAAACACTACAAACTTTACCATAAACGGAACCTGAGCCATATACGTATAAAGTTCGCCAGCCATGCGCCCAGCGTCCGCAACATTGCGGCAATCCATAAGCCAAAATCGTGCCGATACCGTTGTTGTAAAGCTAACGGTATCCCTTACGAATGCCAAAGGTGTCGAACCGGTGACATCTTCCCAAATAGCTCGATTTTGTCCACCTGTTATAGAGCATAAAAGTCGCAAGGTCGGCGCATTTACATTACCATTCGTGCCGTTATAGGGTGTATTAACCATGCCTTGATTGCTAGTCTTCGGCGCCGGAATGTTTAATGTGATGGCCTTGTGAAATTTGCGCCGTCGAGGCTCGACAGTAACGACTGGTGATACTGCAACGCCCTGACCTAGTAGCTTGGAGCATCCAATTAAGTCTACTGGCTGTGCCTGAAGACCGACACGAATCTTTTTTGTCAATGCATGAGGTGGAAATATGGATTGCACCTGGGGCACAGCTATAGATGATACAGTGCCTCCATCTGGTCCAATTACATGCACCTCCTGGCGAACGCGAGATACCACAGCAAAAAAATGTGGCACATTTTGTGTGACTATTCGTATAATACGGCTGGTGTGTAAGTTTTCCAATGCATTAACATCAGTTTCTATCGTTTGTTTCAAATTGTCCAGTAAATTGCATTCGTCCTCATAGACACTATGCTCACGCCAACTTTCGCCATTGTCCGATCTTAAAATGATTATCTCACGTTCTTTGTCGCGCAACGATCCAAAGTGCGGCACCTCTATTACAATTGGGCTTCAAAATTTAATATAAAAAAATTTTATAGTTTAAATACCAACTCAAACCATTTTACGTACCTTAGAAACTTTCCCTCTACTGGGGACATTTCCAATATGCGACTAACCAATGCTTCCCCCTCCATCAAAGGCGGCGGATTGGCCACTCGGTGCGGCTTAACATAGCGGCAAGTTATGCGGGTTGGCTCCGAACACGCCTTCGGAGGCACAATTATTCGAACTCCACTGTGCCGACAACCGCGCATCGAACCGCCACGCGCATCTACTAGGAACGACACAAGAAATCTGTAAAACAAACCAAAGCGGAAACGTTATGTACAATATTCCAAATATACATATAAATATATATACCCTAAATGAATGGGCGGCCGAACGATAACTACATTATCAATACGTCGTTCCACTGAAGATGTATTTAAATTTGTTTCACTTGTCCTGCTTATTTCTGTAAAATATATTTTTATTCATTAATTTTGGATTTTATTTCATGAACTAACGAAATCTTATTTTTGTACACACCTCTTTCAATACTTCGGCTGCCATCCAATTGATCGTGCTCTGCATCAGTCGTGTCAAAATTTTGGTTATGATGATCATTGTTAGTTTTTAAGTCATCGGTCGCCATATATTTGTATTGATTGTGATCTAAAAGATCGTCTCCACCTTCGTCTTCGGAGTCGGAAAGTAGTGTTTCGTGCATAAATTCTGGTGCAACAACTTTGTATTTCTCCTCGATCACTCCGGTTGAT
This sequence comes from Drosophila stalkeri, assembly GCA_035047405.1. Classification (NCBI taxonomy): domain Eukaryota; kingdom Metazoa; phylum Arthropoda; class Insecta; order Diptera; family Drosophilidae; genus Drosophila; species Drosophila stalkeri. The sequence continues at coordinate 1,170,938 of JAWNPR010000113.1, forward strand.
GTATTAATTACCGATCTTTCCGTAACAATCTTAAGAGTCTCTACAGCAGTTACGTAGCCCAAGCTATGAGCAATATTTAAAGCTGTTTGACCATTCTAAAAATTCAACAAACGAAAATGATGAACTATTTATGTACTAGTATGGAAAACACAATAACTCTTTTTTACTAAAAAGTAAATAGAGAGTTGACAACTTTAGAAGTTATATTAAACTATTATTTTAGGTACAACGTCCGATGTTCGGAATATAATAACGCGCCTTGGCATGACTAATTGATATATTCAAGATTATTACCTAGCGCACGTCATACTTATAGAGAAAAGGAGGGAAATAGTTATGTATCTATATTTATAAATAAAGAGCACAAATATGAGATCGCGCAATACAGAGAGTAGCGGATCGATGTTCAAATAGTGAGATTTTCTATTTAGACATGAAAAAATTGTATATGTGTGTGATAATTAAGATATTATTTCTATATAATGTGTACGCATGTCAGTGTGTATATATGTATGATGTGGTACATAAAAAAAGACTATTTAAAAATAGAAATTGTTTACTTAAATACTTAAAATTGAAAAAAATAACATCAAGATTTCTTAAAAATGTATATTGATAATAATAGTATTCATTCTCAATGTAAAAGAGGTTAATAACTGTTCGCTACGAATAGGAGATACGGCATATCCGGAAATACCGTACCCATATACCTAAAATGGTGACATTTTTAACATTAGAGACTTGAAATTCGGTTTGAATAGTCCAATTTACATGTGATTTACAATTAATATATTTTACAGATCGACGAAAAGGTACATATAGTGTTTTGAAGAAATTCTCTTATATTCTGAAGATTACTAGTGCTTGATATTAAATTGGATTAGATTAAAACAAGTAAGAAGGCTCTAGTCGAGACGGCTCGACTACAAGATACCCTGAACCCTGCAAAAAAATTAATATTCTCCTTCTTTACGCACGTATAAGTGCGCGCTCTGCTAACCGCGCAGTTGCTGCTGACGGTTGAGGGTGGGATGGGCTGTACTTTGAACGCTTATAACTACATTTCTAGATGGACTATATTCATGAAACTTTCAAAATATATTAATTGCATTCAAATTTGTCTATTTGCCAAATAACAAGTCTCTAGTATTTAAAATAAGTTTTTTTTTTCAAATTGGGGGCGTGGCATCTAAAATCTGAAATTTACAAAATCTGCGTATCCATAAAATCTATCTAAATATACAAGGTAAACGAATTTTCGATTTTTTCGATAATTAAGGAATGGGATGAATTATCGAAAAAAACAAAATAAACTTGTACTGCGTAACTAAGATCCGAGTATTCATGTAAAATTTCAGCTCTCTAGCTTTTGTAGTTTCCGAAATCTCGACGTTCATACGGACAGACGGACAGGGCTATACCAACTTATTTTTTTGTGCTGATCAAGAATATATATACTTTATGGGGTCTGCGACGTCTCCTTCTGCCTATTAGATACATTTTCACAAAAACATTATATCCTGAATTCCCATTTTCAATGGGTTCAGGGTATTAAAATACTGACAATAGTTTTCAGATTTAGTGTTGTCTATAAGGATCGGCTACGTCTGCTGGGAGAATGGTGGAGTAGGATAAATATATTACGTACATCTCCTCTACCAACAGTGCCATATAACTACAGTTTTATCGGAATTTATTTGTTGAATAAATACCATTGTATATAGAGTTTCATAATTCAAATTTTCCAAATGTAATAATGGCATTGATATATGTATATGTTCCAAACCATACGTCTCTAATATTTGAAATAAGTATTTTGAAAATTTGTGGAAAATGGGATGGATTTTTAATCAGTATCCAAAAAATTAAAATTAGAAAATCTATAAAGAGATATATTTTTACCAATTTTAATCCGTTGTTATCACGAGCTATAGATTTTTGTAAACAATCTCGATCTAAGTGTGTATTCATGTCTGTGCACAAAAATTCAAGTCGCTCGCTTTTATTGATTTTGAGATTTACACGGTTATACAGGCCGGACGTACATACTAGCAGAGATCATGGCTAAATCGACTTAGTTCATCGTCCCTATCAGGAAGATATCCACTTCATGGGTTCTTTCAGGTGTCGTTCTGAATATATTTATTATTATTTATTATCCCAATTAGATGAAACTTGGTGAGCCTCTGTGTTAAATGTCAAGTCACTAATTTTAATTGTCTATGTATATGATCAAATCGGGTGGTTTAATTGATGAAATATAATTTCATTCATTCATAAATACACAATTGGTGTATTTATATGAACTAATCGGGTAGTTTATTGATTAAATGGTACTTACATTTGTTAAAGCATCGGGGTTAGCCTTGTGTCGAAGAAGTAGATTGATTACCATAGTATGACCTTGCTGTGCGGCCTGATGAAGGGGTGTATAGCCAGCATTTGTCGTCATTTCAATATTCGCATCGTTTTCAAGGAGAAATTTAATTTCATTTATTTGGTTATAGTGAGCAGCAATATGAAGAGGCGTATACCCTGCCTTTGTACGCTCCGAAATGTTAGCGCCGTAATTAAGTAAAGTCTTTGAAACTTGTACGTGTCCCTCTTGAGCAGCCAAGTGCAATGGAGTCAAACCATTTTTTGCTGAAATGTTGGCATTGGCACTCTGGTCCAGTAGTAATTGAACCATATCAACATGTCCCTCCTGCGCAGCCAAATGAACCGGTGAAAACCCCGACTTACTTATTGCATTCACATCGGCACCGTGCTGCAATAGTTCCTGCGCAATCTCTAGGTTATTCTTTTTAGCAGCGATATGAAGGGCACTATGGCCATTACGTGCACTTATTTGTGCAGATGCGCCCTTCTCTAGCAGCAGTAAAACCACAGACTGGTGATCATAGTGTGTGGCCACGTGCAAAGGTGTCACTTCGTTTTTTCCTTGACAATTAATGGCGGCACCTTTTTGTATCAACAAATCGGCCACTTTTGCTTGGCCATATTTGCTAGCCAGATGTAGCGGAGTGAAACCTTTTTTGGTTTCAGACTCCAGCCTTGCCCCATTTTCAATTAATAGCTGGCATACTTCCTCCTGGCCCTCCTTCACAGCAATATGCAAAGTCGTATACATATCCTTCGTGCTGGCATTTACTTGGGCACCATGCTGTAGCATTAGCATTATAATATCAACATTGCCTAAACGAGCAGCAACATGCAGTGGTGTTTGACCTTCGCGAGCAATAGCATCAACTTGTGCTCCATTGCGAAGCAATATCCTAATAATGTCAGTCTAAAAATGGATTTAATATTAAATATTCATATTTGGAATGTAATTAATTACATTGACATACCTGATTTGCACGCGCAGCTAAATGAAGCGGAGTCTCACCGCGTATGGTAGGCATGTCGGGGCTAGCATCGTGTTGCAGCAAGTAAATAACAATATTCATGCAACCTAAGAAGCTCATTTATATTATATAATACGTACAGGAATAGAAAATATGTCTAATTACCCATAAAGCTGGCTACGTGTAACGGCGTCAAGCCGGACTCAGTGGTGGCACGAATGTTGGCACCATGTTTAAGCAGCAATTCCACAACCTTAATGCGATTTTTCTTGCAGGCAATGTGCAAGGGTGTAAATCCATTGAGCGCTCGCGAATTTGGATTAGCTCCATAGTCCAGCAATAATTTTGCAACCCGCACATGGCCACAGTGGGCGGCTACATGGAGAGCTGTCAAATAGTCAACAGTCACTTCGTCAACGGGTGCCTTATAATCGAGTAGCAAACGGGCTGCCTCGTCATGTTCACCCTGCGCTGCCATATGAAGAGCGGATAATCCATTTTTTGTCTTTGACAATATTGGAGCGTGCTGAGACACTAAAAGCTGTATGACCTCAACATGTCCGGAACGCGACGCACAATGCAGAGGTGTAAGTCCATCTCGAGTTGTGGCATCGATTCGGGCTTGTTGCGAAAGCAAAAGTTTGCATACTGACGCTTTGCCCCATTTACACGCAACATGTAACGGCGTAATGTTATGCTTTGCTATGTAATTGACATCGGCGCCAAATTCGAGTAACAAGCTAGCAATGTCCACATTTCCATAATGGGCAGCAATGTGAAGTGGTGTAAAGCCTGACTTGGATACAATATCGGCGTTTTTATCATGTTGTAGTAGCAGCGTGGCCGCATTAATATCATTCTTTTTCGCTGCAATATGTAAGGCCGGCAAACGCACTTTGCCACGAACATCGCTTTCGAGTAGCACTGCGACCACCTTATCGTGACCCTGTTGCATGGCCACAGCGAGAGGCGTGAAACCATCTTCAGTAGCAAGAGATGGATTTGCACCTTTACTTAAAAGTAGACGGCAACAGTTATCATGATTCTCCTGTGCAGCCATATATAAAGGTGTAAAGCCATTTAGTGACTGAACATTAACATCCGCATTATATTGGATTAATTCTCTTATTACTTGTTGCTGGCCAGCCAAAGAAGCTATATGCAAGGCGGTGTTTCCTTTTTTTGTCGCACTGTCTACCATAATTCCGCGCTTCAAGAGCTCTCTGCATATATCCACAAATCCATCCTTAGCCGCAAGATGCAAAGCATTCAATCCGTTCTGGGTTTAAGACAATCGAAGGAACTCTATTTATATTACGTTTATGAGGTAGATTTTCTTTGGCATTAATCTTTAAACTCTGCTTACTATACAATCTTGTTCTTCACGAATGGTAGAAAAACTGATAATCAGCAATAAAGCCTAGACAGTTAATATGTTACCTCTTAATTTTAATTTGTTTTAAGGCTGTAATATCTTATAGCTTTTAATTAATTCAAAATAGTTAACAAATCTATAAGCATCAATCTAGCAACGTATACATACCTCAATATATATTAGAATATGCATTTAATTTGAACCTTGAATTTATTATATCCTGAACCCATTAAAAATGGGAAATCAGGATATAATGGTTTTGATAAAAGTATGTAACAGGCAGAAGGAGGAGTGTCAGACCCCAATGAGTATTCTTGATCAGGGTGACGAGAAAAGTTGATATAGCCATGTCCATCTGTCCGTCTGTACGTCCGTCTGTCTGTCTTTCCGTATGTTTGAACGAGTCGATTTCCGAAGATATAAGATGTAGAGATTTCATTCTTCTTGCGTCAGGTTCGTATATTGCACGCGTAATACGAGTTTGTTTCAGACTAATTTTAGAATTGCGATAACTGGTATCGTTCTAGAGTTATCGATCAAAACATTTATCGAGAATCAGTTTTCAAATTATATCTCGTTCATCTTTAGAGCTAGAGTGTCCATATATATAGATACTAATTTAATACAATTTCGGTTTTTGTCGAATTTTGGATTCCGGTCCCCAATTCACCCCCACACCTCCAAATGAGTAAGAAATGTATTTCAAATACTAGAGACATAAAGTTTGGTTTGTGTCATATACATATGAAAGTCATGATCATAATCTGAAAGTTTGATTACGATTATCCGTCTAGAAACAGAATTATTATTAAAAAAAGTTCTCACAACATAACACACGTGACAGAGCAAGCGGGACAGCAAGACGTCTGCAATTCTTACACACATATAGGAGTACAATCGTAGATCAGCGTGTGTATGTGCGTGTGTTTGCATGTATAGTTTGTTACGCGTGCAGAATTGAAACGATACATTCTTGGAATATTATTCGATCGAGGAAGGGTTCTAGGGATCTCGTAGTCGAGCAGTCTCTTACTTGTTTTTTAATAATATTATATTCAGAAGTGTTGCCAATTCAGTTTTTCCCGTCAAATCTGGCAGATAAATTCCTTAAAAAATGAACTACATTAGTTCTAAATTAACTTATATCTGGAATTAGTGCGCTGCGTAATTGATGCAGTGACTTGGGGTGTAGTTGGACTATATTTTGGACGCCTTTAACTTCATTTTTAAGTGAACGATCTTCATGAAACTTTCAGAACGTTTTGAACGTTTCAAGTCTCTAGTATTTGAAATGAGTTTTTTTTAAATAGGTGCGAAGGGTGTGTGGCATCCAAAATCTGAAAATTACAAATCTCCTTATCCATAATATCTACATAACTATATATGTAACTTGAAGTCTCTAGCTCAATCGGATTTTGTCCTAATAATCTTCGTTTTTGCTCGGCTCGGGCAATATAGTACTCGTTAGTCAGTTCGATGCCAGCGCTCGAACGAAATGGATCTATGCTCATAAGCACCGCTATCTGCTATTCTTTTCTTAATTTTTTGGCCAGTTCTAGAAAGACTCGGGGGTAACATAGCTGCAAAATTTAGTTGCTTACACTTCAAAAGTGCGAAATTGACAGGGTATTTTTCGATATGCCGATTTAAAGCTGTAGAAGATACGTTTTTCCCAATTTGCCATGCTTCCAATGAGCGTAGATATATCCGCCATATCTTTTTGAAATTGGGTTGTCACAGCGAGTATAAATTCCAAATTGCAAATCTCTAGCTCTTGAACTAATATGATTACTGGCATAGGGGCAAATACATTTTTCGATTTGCCACGCCCCTAATGGACGGATCCGGAAATTTTTACCATTTCCATATATCTAGTCTCTAGCTGTTCAACCATTAACATAAAGATAGGCAATAGTTGATAGCGCGCATGACGCCAAGTAATAAATATATCATCTCTTCGTTGCAGTGACAAACGCAGCGGGTAATAAAAATGAAACTTGAGCCTAGACAACGGTTTAACGATCTAAAGGGACACTTAACAAAACATATGTGCACTTGCGTGGATGTAATTAATTGTACTCTTCAAGTGACTGGAAGTAGTTTTAAGGTATATAATCACTAGGATTTAAAGAAAAACAGTTTAAATTTTTAATTCAAAGATATCCGAGTTCAATTTTTCTGCTCAAATGGTATTGATGAGTTGTTTTCTTAATTCTATAACCTTTTGAGTTCTGATGTTGGGCTCAAAAAGTTAAGTTAAGTACCACGCCTCCTTCTGCCTATTACACACTTCTAACAAAATTTCCCAATTTCAATGGGTTCAGGCTATAAATAGGCAATAGTCGATAACATGCGTGTTATCTGACGCAAAGTAATAAATATGTCATCTCCTTAGTTGCAGCGACAAAACGCAGCGAGTAAGAATAAAACGTTAGCCTAGACAACGGCATAACGATCTAAAGGGGCACTCGACATCTTTAACATCTCTGCACTTGCGTGCAGGCATTTAATTTTACCCTTCCAGTCAATGGAATTAGTTTTAAGGTATATAAGCACTAGGAGTTTAAGAAAATAAAAAGTTGAATTTCTGATGTGGAGGTATTTCTGTTACACTACCTTTAATAGCGTCAAAAAATCTCTCTAGATTTTGTGGTTTTCTAAATCTCTGCGATCATATGAACAGACGTACGGACAAACATGCAGAGCTATATCGACTCAATTTTTTGCGCTGAACTCATTTTCAATGAGTTCAGGGTATAACAAAATTTACTAATATAATTGCGAACTATTGGTGCTATATAAATTAATCAGCAAGCAACGATATCCTTTCAAAATAAGTCTTACCGCATTGCACGTGTTGATGCTCGTGATAAGTCCACTATCTATAAATTCCAATACCTTGCCCAGATTTCCACTTCGTGCAGCTCGTAGAAATGATATTGTAGCATCGTTCTTGATAAAAAAAATAATAATAATAACATATATACATATGGGTCATTATATATTTCTCATAAAAAATTCGTAATATATTATCTATATTTGTTCTAACTGTAATTTTTAGACTTTTACCACTATTTTCCGATCTGATAAATTACTAAATAAGAAACAAGTTAGGAAGCTCTAGTCGAGACTGTTTGACTACGAGATTTACTAAACCCCTCGAAGAACTGAATTTTACGCTTCGTTTCTGTTTGCATAACAAACACACACTCACAAACGTAATGCTATCGTTTCTGTCTTCGTCTGTCAGTTTTACGTTGAGCAATTCGCGTTATATTCTTGTAAAGAGACTATTTTAGAAAATTGAAAAAAAAAAAAAAAAAATGCATTTCATTTTTTTTTTTTTAAACAAGAAGGCTCTAGTCGAGACGGCTCGACTACGAGATACCCTTAACCCTGCAAAAAAACTAATGTTCTTCTTTACGCACGTATAGTTCTTTACGCTCAGTTGCAGCCGTGGTTTGGGCTGAACTTTGGACATTTCTAGATGGACGATATTCATGAAACTTTCAGAATATATTAATTATATTAGCATTCCAATGTGTCTATTTGGCAAATTACAAGAATCTAGTGTTTTTTTTTTTGCGTTTTTTTTTTTATACCCTGAACCCATTGAAAATGGCAATTCAGTGTATAATGGTTTTGCGAAAATTTATGTAACAAGCAGAAGGAGACGTCGCAGACCCCACAAAGTATATATATTCTTGATCAGCACAAAAAAATAAGTTGATATAGCCCTCTCCGTCCGTCCGCCCGTTCGTATGAACGTCGAGATTTCGGAAACTACAAAAGCTAGAGAGCTGAAATTTTACATAAATACTCATATCTTAGTTACGCAGTTTATTTTTTTATTTATTTATTTTCGATAACTCATCTCATTTCTTAATTATCGTTAAGAAATCGAAAATTCGTTTTTACGTTTTTTGAGCATAACTTCTACACCGTTTTAGCTTGTGGATACGCAGATTTTGTAATTTTCATATTTTGGATGCCACGCCCCCTTTGACCCCAATTTGAAAAACAAAACTCATTTTAAATACTAATTTGGCAAATATACACATTTGAATGCTAATAATATATTCCGAAAGTACACATTTGAATGTTAATAATATATTGCGAAAGTTTCATGAAGATCGTCCATATAGTAATGGAATTAGAAGCGGAAGAAGGGGTCTGCGACGTCTGCTTATGCCTGTTACATGCATTTTCAGAAAACCAATCTACCTTGAATTCCCATTTTCAATAGGTTCAGCGTATAAAAATTTAATCGACTGATTGAACATATTTAAATTAAATTTTTATGCACTATGTCTTTTATGGACTAAGTTCAACGTGCAACAATGTGATTAATTGTGAAGTACCAGAGGGAAGGGGCAGCTGTTAGCATTCCTCCCTCAATGTGACGTGTGCGTGTATGTGTGAGTGATCTCATCTGTGAGTGATAGTTCAACTTGTAGAGAAGCCGAAATTCGACGGCTAATTAAGTTCCAGTGGTTTAACAATTCGTGTGTATATGACGAATATTTTAAACTTTTTGGAAATTTTATTGTTTTTATTTTTAATTTAATAATTACCTGCTTTTGATGCTTTGCGGAAATTTTGTTTTTATCCAAATCCCCATTTTCAATTGGGTTCACTATGCTCTGATTTGTCTGTACCAGTACTTTTTTGTTTTCCGTTTCATTATCTTGGGATTTCGTTTGTACATCGTTTTGCGGCTCGCCTAGTGTCATTTTTGTAAAAATTGATTCTGGAAAAGCATTGATTTTTTAGTCGGAGTTAATCACAAATGGATAAGGGGTTAATGATGATTTTTACTATTTTCAAAGATACGCACACACATATGTGTACATATAAACATGAAAAAATTTAAAGCGTATTTTTATGAAAAAAATTAAAGCGTATTTTTATGTACAGCGCTATATGTATGTATTTCTGTTTAGTATATAATAATGCTTATATATATATATTTTATTTACTTACAGTTGTATATTGAACGTAATTATTTAATATGCATATAATATGACGTCATTTCTGCACCTACCTTAATTTTGTGCGAGTGAATTTCAATAATACGAAACTCTATCGGTTACCCGATAGTTATCGATGTATTTTATTGCAGCCGATTAATTTAGATTCCATAAGTCAGCAGAAATAAATTTAAATGCAATACGCCTACACTTTGTCTATTGAATGCTGTTCGTATTAAATTTACTCTATTAATTATTCAAATATTCGGACGGATACATAATTTGTTTGATTTATAAATTGCTTAGATTGATATTTAATATATAATTTTATATATTATTTGCTATGTGTCTATGGTATTTATATATTCATTGTTGCAGCTGTAATGGACCTAATAACGAATCAAATTGTTATAATATTATCTGAACTAGCAATTTCTTAGGATTTATACCGCGAATGAGTCGATAGATTCAACAAATAAATTCAGTCCATTCTTTCAGTTTATGCAAAGCGGTATTCTTAGGTAAAGCGGTCTGTTACGTTAACGTGAAACGTCACACGGAGTTGCTTGCTTAAAATTTGTATGAGAATGAGGCAATTTTGACACTGTTAACTATCTTAAAGCCAGTAGAGTAAATTAAAGCGAGTAAAGTGGCAAATTATAAGTTCTATATAGATTCACGAATCTAACAATATATATTTTCGATATTTTTGTATTCTATGCCGTTTTCTATGTAGTTATTGCTGAAGGTAATTAGATTATCCGCAAATACTTTTGGTTTATATACCTGAAACTTTATATTAAACGATTTTATTTGCAAAACTAGCACAAAAACTTAGCACAGATTAGTACATAGTAATCGTTTCTCATCAATCCGCATTATTATATCTATTATATTCATTCACCATATTAAGAATCTGTTGGCCAAAGATTGGATGCAGCATTGTTACCTTCTACCAAGTTTTCATGACATTTTAAGTAAATAAAAGTAAGCATTGATCATTTGTATGGCTCTAACTATTCGAATTCGTTGTAAAACAACTTATTTTGGATGCTTATGACCACTAGGAGGGTCTCTGCATCAGTACCCGCCAAGTATCCCATTGGATAACAGAGCATACCCAGGACCGTGTGACGTCACACGGCTTCTGTTAGTTAACTCAAAAGTTACGGAACTACTGTTTTCGTAAAGACATTGTCTTTTAACAGTGGTCTTTGGGTAACGTACAGTCTTTGAATAGTGGCTCATTTGAACTTATGCGGAACCATTCAATTGAACACAAATTGTTCGTCGGAAGTAGCACGTGTTGACATTTATTTATTTATTTTTTTTGCTTTTACTAACGCAAAAATGTCTTTCGGACGTCCTCGTGGAGGTAGTGGAAGAGGTAAGAAAATGTTCAGTGTTTACGCTGAAAAATATATTATTTTATTTGCTTTTATAAATGTTGGATAGGTTTTCGCAGTGGAAGTGGCGGCGGTGTTGGAGTACGCGGAGGTGGACGCGGTGGTGGATTCAACAGGTCTGGTGGTGGAGGTAGAGGCGGATCTCGTGGAGCCTTTGATCAGGGACCCCCCGAACGTGTTATTGCATTGGGAAAATTCAGTTATACTTGCCAGAATGATTTAGTTTGTAAAGTAGATATAGATGATGTGCCATATTTCAATGCACCAATATTCCTTGAAAATAAGGAGCAAATCGGAAAAATTGACGAAATTTTTGGAACAGTTCGTGACTACTCTGTTTCCATAAAGCTGTCTGAAAATATTTTTGCAAATAGTTTTATGCCAAATCAAACGTTGTTCATTGACCCTGGAAAACTACTGCCGATTTCAAGATTTCTCCCAAAGCCACCACAGGCAAAGGGTAAAAAAAAAAGAGGCGCTCCCAGTGGTGGTGTAAGAGGTGGACGTGGTGGTGCCATGGGTTCGTACTCAGTAAACGCAAATGTTCATAATAATATTTTATTTTTTTAATTTAGGTATTCGAGGAGGACGTGGCGGCGGTGGATTTAGAAGTGGTTCAAAACGCGGAGGCGGATTTAATAGAGGGCGCGGTGGTGGAGGAGGGGGAGTACGTGGGCGTTGGTAATACCAAATTAAATGTATAATAAAATTTGAATGAAATAAAGTAAAAGTTGAAATTTGGTTCATAAGTCGTAAATTGGTTTAATATATTTTTTAAATACTGACGATGACAAGCAATATTTTGTGATTTTATGGGTACGTATTATACATGTATATTTATGTACATTTTATAGTATTTTGTGCACTTTTTTTTGTGCTATTGCTGTTGAAATAAATCTATTATTTTAAAAAGTGTGGAAGATTTATACGCCATTAAAATTAGTTTCATTCATATTTTCCGATTTTGTATTGGAATTAAGTTGCAACGCTTTATCCATAATGCGAGAATTGTTTTTCTTTCGTGCCGAAGAAGGAGCAACCAAGTCTTGTGACTTGTGGCTTAATATATGTATCTCTGACTGCAGATTCGATTGAACTTTGTTATATATTCGATCACTATAGTTTAAATTGTAACGAAATGAACGTGTGTAAAGTCCCTCCTGCCAGAGATCAGCATCGGTTTGCCTCCGCGCTACCGAGTCTGGATAGATGTTCTACCAAGAAATTATTATTAGCATATTTCCGCATACATAAAAATATGTATATCTATATTAGTTACCGATTTGGTATTTCCTTCAGTAATTTCCATTGTATTCTTGATTATGTCTTCCGAGTGATGGTGATAATAATATTGAGGTTTTTGTGTCTGGGAATATTTTCGGGTAGTGCTGCTTACCTCGCCATGGTGCTGGCCTATATTACTGTTTGTGGAACTAATGTATTTATTGTGATTATTGTTCCCGAATATATCATCAACAAAGCTGAACGTGCTAAATTCGCTGGGATAAACGTAAAAAGTTGTAACCAACGTCATATACAAAAATAAATGGAACAGTGTGCACGTCCAAATAAGATTTATCTGGCAATAAAATAAACAATCATCAATAAAAAGCTCTCTTTAATGAAATGGTAGTAGGTATGTACCTTCTTCCTGCGTCCGTACTTGCTGAAAGACGCAAATGGTACCAACGATATTGTTAGATATATACCACATGCAAACCCAGCCAAAAGTCCAGCAAAGTTAAGTTGATACGGCAGTGTACCAATACCGAAAAAAACTGTTGTCAATAGCAACATCTTAAATAATGACATATATGGCTTATGCACATGCTTCCAGTGCATCCATATAAGGAGTGCAACCAGTGAGGATACTACCCCGCAGAGAGACGCTGCGGGTCCTACCTGCCAATATATCGAATACGAATCAAATTGAAGATTGTGTAACATGTGTTGTTTAAATGGTTCTGAATATGTACCTGAATATGAAAAATGAGCCTTAACAGTGTAAAACTTTAATATCTGATTATTTAAAGGTAATTTACAATTTATTTTTATATGATTGAATGTCATACTTTGAGCCTGCTTAAATGTCAAAATACTTGAGACACTAGTAAGCATTTATATAATCAAATTAAAAAACCTAATTCAAGCTGTTTTAAGCTTTATAAGAGGTTAACAGTAATTCAATTATCAAACTCTTAAGCTTCGAGCTTTAAACTTTAAACTTGTACGATTTCTCTACAATCGATACTTAAAATCATATTTGAATACAGGGGTTATCTACCGAATATTGGAAGTCGTTTACTTCGTGAAGAATTATACTAAAAGATTATTAGGCTTTCATATGTGAATAAATTAGTTACTGCAGAAAAACAGCTGTAACAGATGCCATCATTGAAAAAGCAGCTCTGTGGAAATATCAGTATATATTGTTGATTTTTTATAAAACAGTTTTAGAATTTGGTTACACAGAGACTGCTGAATTGCTGTGCATCTATATAAATTGATCTTTAGTTGTGTTTACATATATATATTTATAGATTGGATAATACCTCAGGTCTGTGCGGCACTAGAACTGCGCTGGTTAGATTTCCTGCCAGGCCAGACATTACGTAAACTACAGCTGTCCGTAAAGTACCAATCAATCTCTCCAAGTCAGCGAGAAAGAAATACTGAAATATAAGTGTAATCGCCAAGTGTAAAATTCCAGCATGCATGCATAGCGATGTCAGAAGTCTATATATCTGATCAGGTATTTCCACGGCAATAAATGGAAACATGCCGCAAACGTTATTTAAGCAGGATATCTATAACAAATTTTACAATATACTTTAGAAAAGTGTATATATGTATATGTAAAAATTATTGTTACTTGTGAACAGAGGGAAGCTTCTTCATGAAAATATCCATTTACGAAATCACAATATTCTCGTGTGGTTATCCTACATTCACCATAGACTCCGGTACAGCAGGGATGCCCGATTACTTCACAAACCATATGCTCGGCAGTATGATCTTTATAGCGATACCGTTGAGAAAATGAATTTGTTTTTCGACAAATTGGCCATTTAGTTATGTCATCCGGCCACTCGTATGGAGCAATTGATGCGGGTGCGTCGCAAAATTTCGGATCTAACCCACATACCGAACCAGATATGCGTCCGCCGGGGCCCGCTTCGCCAGGTGACCATTTTTTCCAAGTCGATATGGATTTCTATTAATACCAACAAAAACAAATTTATAAGTCAAAAAATTGTTAATGATGTTTGCTACTTACAGTTGGATAAAGACCCCGTATTGAGCAGTCTGCCTGTGAGCTCTGCACGCAGCCGGAATCATCATTTCGTATACAACAGGCTGTTTCGCGTTCCTGCCTTCGGGTCTTTGTTACTACTTCCATTACTTTGACATCTCTCCTCATGCATGCCGCAAATTTGGCACCCATGTGTACCAGATCATTGTTGCGAGGACCTATCCAAAGATTTCGCGGTTCAATGTGCTGCACCGTCTGCAGACTTAAGCTAGTGACCAAAACCTGTCCGGTCTTTTGTTCAGTACCAAAGCCTATCGGTGCGATGCCATAACAGGCAATAGATAGAAATAGCACAACGATTTGCACCGTATTGATCCAGTATGTGAAGAACGGCCTATGATCGCAACGATCGTCTAAATCATTAATCGAAAAGTATTTTATGTGTTGCCTCTGCGGACGACGCGAGTTCTCTAAAACACCATCAAGCAGTTGGGGATTAATTCGATTTCCACGATTCGTTGCTGACGTTGAAGTAAAATTTGATGCTAAATTGGTGCGCAACACAGATGGAACGGGATTGTTGCTGCTGGCGCCCAGAGGCATGTGATTCCCATGTGAATCGGGCATTAAATGAAGATCGTTCGCATTTCCATTGCTATTTAGAGCCGAGGTGCGCCAACCATTATGATGTCGTTCAGCCATATAAACACCAACACTACCCTCGACACCAACACCAACACCAACAGCTCCATTCTGTTTGTTGGCTTCTTCTGGGTTCTCCTCGTTAACTGGCGACTTTGAGTTCTCACATGGATAATCGAAGAAAACCTCGTCGTCGATCAACGCAGCAAGGCTATCGGCAATTACATTGTTGCAATTCCCCACGGCATCCATATCCAGATCTCTGCCATGTACATGAATTGGGGCAAAGCTGCGTGACCATTGACGGTGGCGTCGCTGGTTTATGTTGAGGGCACCAACATTTGCAGATCGTATCTGGAACACGTTAATCAAATAGCTAATGCCTGTCATTAACATATGTACCACCGAAGCTTTGCGCTCCACAAATTCATTGGAATTAAAATCGTTACTGATATAACATTTCCGCCATCTAGAAGGACCAACAGATACATCCACGTGCTGGGGATCTTGTGCTGGCAATATATCGGGACGATCGGTTGTATAGTAGCTGTTAGTACTACTGCTATTGGCGTTTGGCTCAATAATTATGCCATCTCTTCCATTGTCTCCATTACATTCATGTTCGGCATTGCTCTTCAATGGACCAAAGCGTCTGATTGCCAGACGTCGGTGGCGTCCATACCAGATAGCAAAGTCAGTTGTTTCGGTACTCGCTTCCACTCCAAAGAAACGTGAAATTTCCCGTTTAAAATAAATAATTATGCGTTTCTTGCACGAATGCCGATGAATCAATTGCTGTAGTTGTTGCTGTTGTTGTTGTATTTGGATCGGTTGCTGCTGAAGTTGCTGGAGCTGCTGCAAATGATGAGCGCTAGAAACCTGGGCAGCCTGATAGAGCTCTTGTGGATGCTGGGTTTGACGATGAAAGTTTTCGCTGATCCGTAATTGTTGTTGCGCTTGTGGCATTGCATATATTTCAGAAGAATTTGCCTCCAACACTATGGCATTGCCCTGCGTTGCCAATAACATTTCCTGTTCGGGCTGACTTAGCTTACTCAGATCTGATGCCATTGGCAGCCCAACCGGTACTGGGCTTATTGGCCCAGTCGTCTGGGTTGTCTGATGAACACCCGTTGTGCGGCGTGCCGTATTGCAATGTAAACAAGTGCCGACACTGTCTTGATCCTGAACCTGACTCTGACTTAATGCTTGACGCTGTGATTCGCTCTGAGTCATAGTTGAATGTAAGGTTATAACGACCTCGCTGTCATCCGAATTGCTGCGAATCGTGGAACGTGAGTCCGTTGCTGTAGATCTAAGCTTACTGCACGTTCCAACACTCTTTGTATTAGATACCACATTCGGTGAACAGATGCTCGGTGTAGCTATCTGTGCTTGATACGATGGGGATGAGACTGGCGATGAGAATGGACATGGACAACTAGTCGATGATGATGATACTGATATCATATTGTTGGTCTGTGCACTTTTGGAGTAACTAACTTGAGCCTGGCTAGATTCACTTTTCTGTTGTTCATTATGACAACACTTGGCTCGATAACTATATGGCATATTTACATACTGTGATTGCAGTGAAGACAAGGGAGACGTAGCTGGCAAGTCTGAAAATATATCATTAACAGGGGGTGGTGTTGGTACATAACGTTTTACTGGTGTATGCACTGTTGGGCCTAAATAGCCACCATATGAATCGCATTGCATTACTTGCTTGGGTGCTATAAAATAACGTCCAATTGATGAAGACGTACCCGAAGCAGAAGCAGAAGTCGAGGCCGAAGCTGAAGTAGGAGATTGAATTTGAGTTGAAGATGTTGAGGTTGCAACCGATGCTAAGTTTATTGATTCCATTAATTTCAATTTTTGTGACGAATCTCGATAGCGATATTTCGAAGTGGGTGACATGTCACGTGTAGAAGTTGAATGCTGCTGAATAGCATATTTGTCAACATGCTTATAATGCATATTGGCTGAATTGTTGGGCTGCATGCTTATTCCCGAATTGTTTGTACAGAGGGACGAAGTCGAGTTCGATGATGACAACGGATGACACTGCGAGTGGCCGCGATGTTGCAAATGATTTAGACTGAGCTGTTGCAATTGATTTGTTGCATTACTGTTACAAATACCAATTTTGCTATGGAAATTCGATTGACTTTGAGTGTGACTGTGACTGTGATTATGACTTATCGGCAGGCAATCGCTATGCGGAGCCGGTGACGGTGGCGGCAGACTTCCATTGATTAGCGTATCATCAAATTTGGCCAATGGTATGGTCAGTTTAACAGATTGCGTCAAGTATACGTCATTCGGATGTGGACTGAATCGACCGACTGTTGGCATTTTTGACTCATCTGCATTCGATTTTAGTGAAAGCTGTGTGTGATAGTTCAGCGACCTTCTACGTCCTCCTGCAGCACAAGTATTCCCACCGGCCCCGTTTCCCATTCCGGCTCCAGCTCCTGACGTGGTCCCTAGTCCGTTGAAATCAGTGCGTCGTTGATTGGGATGCATTTTTAATTATCTTTCACTCTTAAGTACTAATCTGAAAAATAATTGAGTACATATGGGTTAATTAATGCTTACCTGTTACTCATAAATATGATATACACACACACACACACATATATATATATATATATATATATATATATATATATATATATATATATATATATATATATATATATATATATATATATATATATATTTAAAATCATTTAAAATCAAGCTATAACTGCATACATTTTAATATGTTTTTATATATTTTTTAATACTTCAATAATACTGTAACATTTCTAATAAATAAATTTGTCTTATTGATTTTTCACGAATTAACTTAGTGCATACCTTTTGGCGCAACTTACAACAATGGATTGCATTCACATTTTCATAATTGCGTTGATATCATGTATGTTGCTGAATTTTCAGTATTTTTTTTAAATTAAATTTTCATTTACGATTTATTGGTGTTCGGTTTCAAAAAGTTCACCAAATACCGAGAGAAATCTTTCAAAGACATACATATGTATTTTCATGTATATGAAAATACGTATACATACATGTATACGTTAAAATATAAAATATATATACATACCTATACATATAAGTTTACTTGTATCACTCGTCATTCACCTTCTAAGTCACGTTGCGATATTATTCGCAATGTTCCTGCGCATGGCAACATTTGTGACGTCAAGACAATTCCAGCCAAATAAACTTTATTCAATTTCAATTTGTTATGAACAGAACTGATTCATGAACCATGCAATAGAAAACCATCGATTTAACCATCGACATAATCGATGGTTTTTATATTGTACGATATATTGATGGATTTTTCTCAATATCACCACTAACCATACAACACAGACTGGGCAACGAGTACAAACGAATGTGTACACCTGTTTTTGGACGTTAACTACCATACAACTTTGCATTTGCTCGGGTTCTTACTCTTAGGTTCGGGAAACGAAAATGTGGGATCACAAAATCATTTTGCTTCGAGCGCTTGATGTGACTGTCGATATTCTAACAAATGCTCTCTTTCTGTCCTATGCTTTTTTTTGCTCTCTTCTCACAATTATATATGTTTGTATATGTATGCTGGCACACGCAGCTCAAAAAAATTGAAATTTCTTCGCGACGCGATTCCACTGGTTCCCTTCTGAGTGAAGAGTATACCGAATAATATAAATAATATAAAGAATATTATTTCCCGATGACCATACACACACACACACACACACACATTTACACTTCCTCGCTATATGTGTAAGCATTCATATGCCTGTGTGCGATATTCTTGCTGCATGTAACAATTCTAATTTCCCAGCAATTGCTGATGTGATAATCACAATCGTTGAGTATCACTTGTACAGGCATTTGAATGAATGCTCTGCCTGGGGCATTTGCATGTTTTGTGCATGGGTCTTGAATATTGGGCGTGTACCTACCTCTTTGAACTAAGTAAACTTTGAACTAAGTAAACTTTGAATTAAGTAAACGATTTTGGGAACAAATTGCAGGAGAGGTCAATTATTTTGTATTACCCGTTGATCAATTATCATTTGTTTTTATACCCTGAACCCATTGAAAATGGGAATTCAGGGTATAATGTTTTTGTGAAAATGTGTGTAACAGGCAGAAGGAGACGTCGCAGACCCCATAAAGTATATATATTCTTGATCAGCACAAAAAAATAAGTTGATATAGCCCTGTCCGTCTGTCCGTCCGTCCGTCCGTCCGTATGAACGTCGAGATTTCGGAAACTACAAAAGATAGAGAGCTGAAATTTTACATGAATACTCGTATCTTAGTTACGCAGTACAAGTTTATTTTGTTTTTTCGATAACTCATCCCATTCCTTAATTATCGATAAAAAATCGAAAATTCGTTTACGTGTTTTTAGGTTTTTCGAGCATAACTTCTACACCGTTTTAGCTAGAGGCTTCAAATATATATATTTAGATAGATATTATGGATACTCAGATTTTGTAATTTCAGATTTTGGATGCCACGCCCCCTTCGCCCTCAATTTGAAAAAAACGTATTTCAAATACTAGAGACTTGTGATTTGGCAAACGGACAGATTTGAATGCTATTAATATATTCTGAAAGTTTTATGAAGATAGTCAATCTAGAAATGGAGTTATAAGCGTTCAAAGTACAGCCCATCCCACCCCCAACCGTCGGCAGCAACTGCGCGGTTAGCAGAGCGCTATACGTGCGTAAAGAAGAAGAATATTAATTTTTTTGTAGGGTTCAGGGTATCTCGTAGTCGAGCCGTCTTGACTAGAGCCTTCTTACTTGTTTAATATTTAGTACCTGATTTGACCATATAGGTAAAAATGTTATTCAAACGCGCAAATTCAGGTCACATACAACTCTTTTAAAGAAATGCCTAGATAAAAAGTAATATTGACCCTTTTATCCAAAAAATATGCATGCATATGTCGGAGATAGCTCTAAATTGGTTCGTTCCATGATTTATCCATGATTTATCCATGATTTATCATGATTTATTTCACAACTCGGGATATTTCTTCTAATGTTCAGAACATAGCGAGTCGCAATTGTGTTGTTGCTGCTTCTCACCGTGTTACTAGACTAAAGTCACGTACGCACAGCTTTAATGCTCATTCCCATGTATCCTCTCTTACTTTTTTTTACATAGCAACTTCAATCGCGGCACACTAGCCTGAAGCATCTCTCTCGCTCTCGAGCCTCGTTCTCGGCATAGAACTTACCGCTAATCGACTTTTCTTTCGTCGTTTGCTTCTTATATGGTAGCGACACAGCCACGCCACTATGAAGCTTCACAACATCGCAAAGAAACAATGTTGTCGTGCAACAAATGACTGACATCATTTCATTGTTATGTCATTAACATAACATTCTTATGTTAAATAACAAGCTTCTGACACGGCCTTCCTAGCGATTACACGTCCTCGTGTATTGAGTCAAACATTTTGATTGAAATCATATATCATTTCTAATCATCTTATTTACGTAGTTTCATCATCTACATGTTCGCATCATTTGAACATTTACTATTGTTCTTATCGATATCATCAAAATCAATCTTTCTGTTCTTTACCCAAATACTCATTACTATCTTCAGCACACATTTTTCTAATGTCTTCAAATGTTGGTTTGTGCAAATAAACTCAACCATTTGGATTTAACTTTCACGCTAACTTACATCATGTCAGTGTTAGGGGATATCTTAATTTCATTTTCTAAGTACCTCGTACTCTTCCGCAACATCTTTCCCACTTGGCTTTCCATTAAATGTCAGTTTAGCAGGATATCACTTAAATTCAATAGCTTGTACTCTTCTGCGACAAACCCAACCATTTGGCTTTCCATTTATCATACTACAGTTAAACAGGCTCTTGCCGCCACTCTGCGATGATATGTGCCACTTGTACCATGATCTCTTATTAGATCAACTGTCTGCCATGACCAATGTCATATTTTACCAGCATGACCATTGACATTGATGTTTTCTACACCTTCTTGGTGGCAGAGGTATCCTGTCGACCAGCGTCCTTTTCACCGTGGTCAATATCGTCAAACATTTCTGTTTCAATCTGCTTGTCTGGTAATGCTATCGATTATTCGTTAATGATTTCGACAAATAACAGTCACCTTCTAGTAGTTCAGTAACTACAAATGGTCCATTAAGTTTGGGATCCAAATTTTTCGGATGCCGTTCTTCATTTTTCAACAAAACATAATCACCATCTTTATGTTTCCTTATCTTTGCCTTATTTTTATCTATACTGTTTCTGTCATATTCGGCATTCCTGACCATATTTTCCTTAGCTTGCACTCTCGCTTCATCGCGATCAATTTTTGTTTCCTCACTGATGGGTAACATGCTCAAAGGCCTTGCTGCCCTACCAATCAATAATTCCAGTGCACTATAGTTAGTTACTCTATTGGTCTTGCAATTCATGGCCAACAGTACTTCTTTTAAAGCTTCTTGCCATTATCGAGAACTTGTTTCTACTGCTGTCAACATACTTTTCATAGTGTTCATCACGCGCTCCACTTGCCCGTTAACTCTACTAGCGCCTGTTGCTATCAAATGCTTCACAGCGTTGTATACTGCCAGAGTTTCCAACTCATACGAATGATATTTGGATTCCGACGCTGAAGTACACTTGTTGTAATATTCGACAACTCTACATTTCCCTTCTTGCTTATGCATGAGCATAGCACCATAAGCTCGCATCTGTATGAAGTTCTATTGGGAGTTATGGATCAAAAATAATATGTCACTTGTCAATATGGAAATGTTCTTTTGACGTATTTTTTCATGCTCATCTTTCCACACAAATCAGTTGTTTTTCGATGTCAGGTGTCATCTGTTCAGAAAATCTTGGAACAAACTACCTAAAATATGAGGCCAGGCCTATAAATAGTCTTCATTGTGTGACACTGTTTGGCTTTGGAAAAGCGGACAACGCTTCTACGTTTCTTGAGTTTGGTTTTATTTCACCATCTTTAATGTAAAAACCAAGATACTCAATTCCTGTTTGCAAAAATATAAATGTCCTATATGGACTATTTATTTTTCTGTCCGCTCCTTTTTTTTTGGATACGGATTTATTAGCACTACATAATTTTTTTTTTTATTTTGAGAACTTTTATGTTTTCCTATATCGACTTTTTGTCCGCTCCTTTTTTTGGAGATTTATTTGCACTACAATTTTTTTTAAATTAGAGTACTTTTTATACCCCGAACAGGCAGAAGGAAGAATATTAATTTTTTTTGCAGGGTTTAGGGTATCTCGTGGTCGAGCCGTCTCGACTAGAGCCTTCTTACTTGTTTTTTTTTTTTTTTTGTTTTTTTTTTTGTTTTTTTTTTTTTTGTATACATACTCTGTCTCTTACCACTGGTGGGGGATAACAGAGAAATATAACAAAAATTTTGTTGTTTTCTGCTGAGGTTTTTAAAAAAACGAACAGCATGAAGACGCTGGTTCCTTCAATGTGTCGCTTACTATACAATAGAGAACGCCAAAATGATCCGGCTCTAAGGACCAAAATGATCCGGCTCGAAGAACCGAAATGATCCGGCTCGAAGGACCAAAATGATCCGGCTCGAAGAACCGAAATGATCCGGCTCGAAGGACCAAAATGTTAAAATGTTAACAAGTAAGAAGGCTCTAGTCGAGACGGCTCAACTACGAGATACCCTGAACCCTGCAAAAAAATTAATATTCTTCTTCTTTACGCACGTATAAGCGCGCGCTCTGCTAACTGCGCAGTTGCTGCCGGCGGATGGGGGTGGGATGGGCTGTACTTTGAACGCTTATAACTCCATTTCTAGATTGACTATCTTCATAAAACTTTCAGAATATATTAATAGCATTCAAATTTGTCCATTTGCCAAATTACAAGTCTCTAATATTTAAAATACGTTGTTTTCAAATTGGGGGCGAAAGGGGGCGTGGCATATAAAATCTGAAAATTACATAATCTACGTATCCATAATATCTATCTAAATATACAAATTGAAGTCTCTAGCTAAAACGGTGTAGAAGTTATGCTCAAAAAACCTAAAAAACGTAAACGAATTTTCGATTTTATATCGATAATTAAGGAATGGGATGAGTTATCGAAAAAACAAAATAAACTTGTACTGCGTAACTAAGATACGAGTGTTCATGTAAAATTTCAGCTCTCCAGCTTTTGTAGTTTCCGAAATCTCGACGTTCATACGGACGGACGGACGGTCGGACGGACGGACGGACGGACGGACGGACGGACGGACGGACAGACGGACAGGGCTATATCAACTTATTTTTTTGTGCTGATCAAGAATATATATACTTTATGGGGTCTGCGACGTCTCCTTCTGCCTGTTACATACATTTTCACAAAAACATTATACCCTGAATTTCCATTTTCAATGGATTCAGGGTATAAAAAAAAATGTTAAAAGAAAACATCTTGAGCACAAAAAATTGAATTCTGATCTCTTTGAATTCAAAATTTGAGCCTTAAAACTACTTCCAGGCACTGGAAGGGTAAAATTTATTCCATGCACACAAGTGCACAGATGTTTGTCAAGTATCCCTTTCGATCGTTAAGCCGCTGTCGAGGCTAATGTTATATCTTTATTACTCGCTGCGTTTGTCGCTGCAACTAAGGGATGACATGTTTATTACTTGGTGTCAGCACACAGACTATCGACAATTGCCTATTTTTATTAATATTTATATTTATGTGGCATGTTCATGCTTGAACATACTGTCAGGGGCCTAAAATCTGCGGCTGGGAAATTTTAATATTTTGTTTGGTAACTCGCAGGTTATCCAATATTTTCAATTTTTTTTGTATACGGCATGTCCATGCTTGAACACTCTCAATATTATCAGGTTATTTATTCGCTTGCCAGACAACTTATTATACCCTGAACCCATTGAAAATGGGAATTCAGGGTATAATGGTTTTGTGAAAATGTATGTAACAGGCAGAAGGAGACGTCGCAGACCCCATAAAGTATATATATTCTTGATCAGCACAAAAAAATAAGTTGATATAGCCCTGTCCGTCTGTCCGTCCGTCCGTCCGTCCGTCCGTCCGTCCGTCCGTCCGTCCGTCCGTCTGTCCGTCCGTCCGTATGAACGTCGAGATTTCGGAAACTACAAAAGTTAGAGAGCTGAAATTTTACATGAACACTCGTATCTTAGATACGCAGTACAAGTTTATGTTGTTTTTTCGATAACTCATCCCATTCCTTAATTATCGATAAAAAATCGAAAATTCGTTTACGTTTTTTAGGTTTTTCGAGCATAACTTCTACACCGTTTTAGCTAGAGACTTCAATTTGTATATTTAGATAGATATTATGGATACGTAGATTATGTAATTTTCAGATTTTGGATGCCACGCCCCCATCGCCCCCAATTTGAAAAAAACGTATTTCAACTACTAGAGACTTGAGATTTGGCAAACGGACAAATTTGAATGCTATTAATATATTCTGAAAGTTTCATGAAGATAGTCCATCTAGAAATGGAGTTATAAGTGTTCAAAGTACAGCCCATCCCACCCCAACTGCGCGGTTAGCAGAGCACGCGCTATACGTGCGTAAAGAAGAAGAATATTAATTTTTTTGCAGGGTTCAGGGTATCTCGTAGTCGAGCCGTCTCGACTAGAGCCTTCTTACTTGTTACTTATTGTTTCCTTGATCAAAGAACACTCAGCACCCGAGTCAAAGAAAAATGGAAAGAGCTCATCCACTTAGTACAGTTTACTTTACGGCTTCATTACTGCACACAAGTTTACTCACTTCTCAGCTGCTAGACGGTTCTGCCCTCTGCGGACAAGCTGATGCAATGTGGCCAATGTCGCCACACTTGTAACAACTCACTCCTGCTCTCTCTTGTCCTGGTGTAGCGTGCGGTCGATGTGGCGTTGTATCGGTTATCTCATCTGTTTTCTTCTTACTGCATTCATCTAGCTTGTGTCCAGTTTTCCCATAAGTTTTTAATTGTTATTGCATTTCGTTAGCGTTTTTACATTTGTTGTAAAAATTAATTTTTGTAATTTTGCGTCAAATTTCAATGTATGTGCCAGCACAACAGCAACAGCAATTTCCTCCAATTTCATAGAATTCCAATTTGACAGTAGTGATGTTACTAATCGGATGGCGTAAATCGAAATGCTTTCGCCCGTTAAGCATATTCATCATAAAGGCGGCTTGCGTCTCTATACCCTGTAACGTTGTATGAACAATTCCCTGAATTCCGACCAAGTTATTCCGCTGTGACAAACTTGGGTAAGCCACAGAGATGAACTTCCAATTAATGCCTTTGTAAGCACTATTACCAGTGCACTGCCCTCGAGAGGATGCTCAGACAAAATCATATCGGTTGCTCTATACCACGCTAAGGCGTCAGCCCCGTGGTATATATATATATATATATATATATATATATATATATAGGGTCTGCGACGTCTCCTTCTGCCTATTACATACATTTTCACAAAACCATTATACCCTGAAATCTCAAGGTTACTAAATTAGGAGACAAAATCCAGGAAGTGGCTAAAAATGATCAAGAGAGATTAAATTCCCATCCAAATCCTAGCCAGGCAGCTCAAAGTCATCTCAGTCGTCGCACTTACACTAGGAGAAGACTAAAACGCCACCATCCTCAAGACCTGTTGGATCGTGTATTGACATGAACGTCTTCCCATTCTTGCGAATCCATAAGACTTAATCATATCTCGTATTCTTAAAATATCTAATATGTATCCTACGCTAAAATTAATATATTATAATTAACTTCCGATTAGGATAAGTTTCCTAAAAGGTAGCGGTACGTTGTAAATATTTGATTAAAAAACTATTCCTTGCTCTCACTCTCTCCCTCAAATATATATGAATGTATGCTGGCATGAG
Organism: Drosophila stalkeri; assembly: GCA_035047405.1. Classification (NCBI taxonomy): domain Eukaryota; kingdom Metazoa; phylum Arthropoda; class Insecta; order Diptera; family Drosophilidae; genus Drosophila; species Drosophila stalkeri. Next base: position 1,196,876 of record JAWNPR010000113.1, read on the forward strand.
CACGAGCAGCAAAACACAAAAATTTTAATTTTTTTCGACTCAATCCCATTGGTTCCCTTCTGAGTGAAGAGTATACCGAATTCTGAAATTCTTACCGAATTCTTCTTTGCCATGTTCATACAAAATGTTAGTGGTTTCATGACTATTTGTGGAATATAGAATATTATTTTGCGATACATACACACATTTACACTCCCTCTCTATTGTGTGAATGATTTTGGGTTCAAATTGCAGGATAGTTCATGATATATGCAGCAAAAAGTTAATTATACTTTACTGTTCGTAGAGTTTAGCTAACTAACTCTAAACTATCCATTGATGGCCATTAAAAAAATCAAATTATTTGATTGTATGTTTTTCTTTATTTTATAGACACATACATATGAAAGATGTGTTATACTCAAGAGCTGTCAATTATTTATGTTTCCTCTATTTATCAAAATAAATTGACCGCAGCAATGTAAAGTAGCTCATTGATGTACTTAGGATCTATAAAAATGTGCTAATGTTAGTAAAACTCATTAGTATTGAGAACATATTTACCGCAGTAAAGCTTTGAAAAGATAATGTTGAAAACTTAAAAGCCGTTATCCTTACAGGTCGCTGACTACAAAGAATCATAAACTTCAAATTTTTCAGAAATTCTTCGTTGTACGAAATTTCTTCCCATCTGCAATTATATAAATGCCATGCCGTGACTGTACTCTGAAAAAGAGTAAGAAAATAAATTGTTGAATTTCGAGTAAGACTTTTATAAACAAGTAAGAAAGAAAAATAATATATCCACAAGAGAGCCTCTTCAAAGGCAGAGTATTTAACCGAGTAAAAACGAATTGCTTATACTCATTCATGAAGAGAAATAATATATGTATGAACGCGTCGATCTCGTCAGAGAGAGTTCTCATTTATTTATTTTTAGTTTTTTTATACCCTGAACCGATTAAAAATGAGAAATCAGAATTTAATGGTTTTGTTAAAAGTATGTAACAGGCAGAAGGAAGCGTGGCAGACCCCAAGTATATATATTCTTCATCAGGGTGACGAGAGAAGTTGATATAGCCATTTCCGTCTGTCCGTCTTTCGCTCTGCCCGTATGTTTGATCGTGCCGATTTCAGAATATAAGACCTAGAGACTTCATTGTTTTAGTCTTAGGTCCGTATATTACACGCGCAATACGAGTTTGTTTCAGAAATTCTATAACCTTAATAGTTCCAGAGTTATCGATAAAACATTTATCAAGAATCAGTTATAAAAGTATATCTCGTTCATGTTTATTAAAGCTAGAGTCTCCAAGTCACACATATATAGATACTAATTTAATACAATTTCGGTTTTTGTCAGATTTTGGATTTTATATACAGTTTGGTTTGCCATATAGATATGAATTATTAATTAAGCAAGTAAGAACGGTGCAGTTAGGTGCAACTTACTGTGAGATACTCTGTTCCAGTAGCTGTATTTTATTTATTTAATAAACATTTAATAAACGAAATATTTCGGCAATTAGCAAACGTACAATTAAAGCAACAAACTGTTGTGCATGCAATTTAATTGATAATAATATTTCTAAGGTCATGCTATTGTAAAATGACATGGGTTCAAACACTAACCATACAATACATAGACTAGACATGTAGAACAAATTTTTTCCACACACCATGTCCTAATAATCTTCGTATTTGCTCGGCTCGAGCAATATAGTATTCGTTAGTCAGTTCGCTGCACATTTTAGTGCTATTATTATATTCTGAAAGTTTCATAAAGATCGTTCGTCTAGAAATTGAGTTATAAGCGTCCAAAGTTCAGCCCAAGCCACGGAAGCAACTGCGCAGTTAGCAGAGCTCGCGCTTAAAGAAGAAAATAATCATATATTTTTACAGGGCTCAGAGTATGTCGTAGTCGAGCAGTCTCGACTAGAGCTTTCTTACTTGTTATACCCTGAACCCATTGAAAATGGGAATTCAGGGTATAATGTTTTTGTGAAAATGTATGTAACAGGCAGAAGGAGACGTCGCAGACCCCATAAAGTATATATATTCTTGATCAGCACAAAAAAATAAGTTGATATAGCCCTGTCCGTCTGTCCGTCCGTCCGTCCGTCCGTCCGTCCGTCCGTCCGTATGAACGTCGAGATTTCGAAAACTACAAAAGCTAGAGAGCTGAAATTTTACATGAACACTCGTATCTTAGTTACGCAGTACAAGTTTATTTTGTTTTTTCGATAACTCATCCCATTCCTTAATTATCGATAAAAAATCGAAAATTCGTTTACGTTTTTTACGTTTTTTGAGCATAACTTCTACACCGTTTTAGCTAGAAACTTCAAATTTGTATATTTAGATAGATATTATGGATACGCAGATTATGCAATTTTCAGATTTTGGATGCCACGCCCCCTTCACCCCCAATTTGAAAAAAACGTATTTCAACTACTAGAGACTTGAGATTTGGCAAACGGACAAATTTGAATGCTATTAATATATTCTGAAAGTTTCATGAAGATAGTCCATCTAGAAACGGAGTTACAAGCGTTCAAAGTACAGCCCATCCCACCCCCAAACGTCGGCAGCAACTGCGCGGTTAGCAGAGCGCTCGTTTATACTTGCGTAAAGAAGAAGAATATTAATTTTTTTGCAGGGTTCAGGGTATCTCGTAGTCGAGCCGTCTCGACTAGAGCCTTCTTACTTGTTTTATGTAAGCTTTCGTCGGATGCAACATGTGAATCAATATCTGCATATATTTGCTCTAAGATCTCTGCAAATGTTTCTATGTCGAAGTTTAATTTTTCTACTCCTCGAGAAATTTCTTTGCTTAAGATAAATGTACTGGTTGAATATTTCACTACTATATGTGATCCCAAATTTTGGCCACCACATATAGTTGTGCATGAATTCACACCGAAGAATCGTAATAGACCATCACCTCTCTCGTTGAATATACGTTCAGTACAATCTTTATCAAAAATTGTACCAAAAAACTAACAAATAAAAATTTTTTTTTTCTCATTTGTCCCTGATTTTAAGCTTCAAAGCATATTCCTGAATAGTTCAGTTATCCATATGATATCATTGTTTTAACTGAAATGTGGGTAAGTCATCAGTTTTTTTTATCGTCAAATCTTGCTTTTTTGAAAACCCAATTGCAGGAAACATTTCAAAAACAGCGAGCTGCGGCCATTCTGGCTTTTAGATATATATATATATATATTGACACTATGGAAGAATGCGTTAAAGATAATAATTGTCACTGGACTATTCGTAAAAACTAAACCTTAAAACAAGTAAGAAGGCTCTAGTCGAGACGGCTCGACTACGAGATACCCTGAACCCTGCAAAAAAAATAATATTCTTCTTCTTTACGCACGTATAAGCGCGCGCTCTGCTAACCGCGCAGTTGCTGCCGACGGTTGGGGGTGGGATGGGCTGTACTTTGAACGCTTATAACTCCATTTCTAGATTGACTATCTTCATGAAACTTTCAGAATATATTAATAGCATTCAAATCTGTCCATTTACCAAATTACAAGTCTCTAGTATTTGAAATACGTTTTTTACAAATTGGGGGCGAAGGGGGCGTGGCATCCAAAATCTGATTACATAATCTGCGTATCCATAATATCTATCTAAATATACAAATTTGAAGTCTCTAGCTAAAACGGTGTAGAAGTTATGCTCAAAAAACCTAAAAAACGTAAACGAATTTTCGATTTTTTATCGATAATTAAGGAATGGGATGATGATGATATCGAAAAAACAAAATAAACTTGTACTGCGTAACTAAGATACGAGTGTTCATGTAAAATTTCAGCTCTCTAGCTTTTGTAGTTTCCGAAATCTCGACGTTCATACGGACGGGCGGACAGACGGACAGGGCTATATCAACTTATTTTTTTGTGCTGATCAAGAATATATATACTTTATGGGGTCTGCGACGTCTCCTTCTGCCTGTTACATACATTTTCACAAAAACATTATACCCTGAATTTCCATTTTCAATGGATTCAGGGTATAAAAAGGCACAAAATATTGTTTTTTTTGGTCCGATTTCTTTTCCCAAAACTTCAGTTTTTTTTAAAGCATGTTCATAGTGTTCAGTGAATAGTTTAGTGAAATTATGTCAAGTAATTTCACTATTTATAGACTTGATCGTTTACTTCGTAGAGGGGGTGGAGTTTTAATTACTGATAAATCCAGTATCCTCTCAGAATTGTTTACATTTTCTTCCCTTCATGATGCGGAGATTTGTGTTAATTATTTATAACATGTTCATAAATCCCCCTTCTTATGATTTACAAGTTTATGCTCAGCACATAACTTGTATTAAAGAAATGTATGGACATACCAATAATAATGATTTGTTTCTTGTGTTGGGTGATTTTAATATTCCGAACACTTCTTAGTCCTTATCTTGTAATGTAAATTACCTTATTCCGTCAATTGATCACTATTTTTTTGTGAATTGTTCAAACTTTCTATGTTTTAGATGAACTCTATTTCTAATCATCTGAATCGCTCGTTTGATCTTGTATTCATAAATGATGATTCCATCATAAATGTATCGAGATTAACCCTTTTTTGTTTACCAGAGGATATTTATCATTCCACTTTAGAGGTTTCGTTGTGTTAATAATTCCTCAACTGTATCACAATTACCTTTAAATCGAAAACGTTGCTATCGTAAATGCAATTTTGTTTTGCTACACGAACTGATTAGTTCATCTTACTGGTCCCTTTTATATGATGTTAATTTGGTAGCATCCATTTTCTACTCAAGTTAAGATACTATTCTAGATGTATGTGTCCTACTCTGCAGTATTTCCCCTGTTTCGAATACTTCTTCTGTTACCATTACTAACATTGTTTAGTTTGTCTTTGGAATCTTCGGATTTTCCTTTAAGTTGGAAAGAATCTTTCATCATTCCGTTACATAAACAAGCAAGAAAGCTCTAGTCGAGACTGCTCGACTACGAGATACCCTGAGCCCTGCAAAAAAGTATGATACTTTTCTTTTTTACAAACGAATAAGCGCGCGCTTATAACTCTATTTCTAGACGAACGATCTTTATGAAACTTTCAAAATATAATAATAGCACTATGTCATAATAGCACTGTGTCAATTTGCCAAGTTGCAAGTTATTAGTATTTGAATTGCGTTTTTTCCAAATTTCGGGTGGTAGAGGTGAATTTGGCGCCAGCATCCAAAATCTAACAAAAACCGAAATTGTATTAAATTAATATCTATATAGTGACATAATCATACTGATTACTTCTATTTTCCCAAGCTCGGTTATTATAAACAAAGACTAGCCAAGCCGGCACTTCTCCCCCATCGATCGGTATCGATCGAAATATATTGAATTAAACAGTCTCAAGCTTGGTATTTGTAAGCAAAGAGCATCCAAGCTGCGCTTCTCTCCCATCGATCGACATAGATCGAAATAAATCATAGTCAGCTTAAATCCATCTCCAGCAACATGCATCACCCACAAGTAAACATTTGTTGCCAGCAACATGCATCACCCGAAAGGTGCAAACATTCTGCTAGAGTTCACTTTATTATTCAATAGACACACAATTGTTAGTCTTAAGCTAATATTCAATAAAACAAGTTGTCATAATCTAACTCTGACTTCGTCTATTAAATTATATTAGCGTTTGCATATGTCGCGACTTTTATTTGACTCATAACATATATTTCAGTATATACATATATACAGAAGACTAAGACTGTAAAGATGAACGAGATATAAATTTATAACTGATTCACGATAAATGTTAAAATCGATAACTCTGAAACGAAAAAGTTATCGATTTTCTGAAACAAACTTGTATACAGCTTGCAATACACGGAGAATGAAGTCTCTAGCTTTTATAGTTGCTGAGATCGACGCGTTCATACATACGGATGGATGGACGGACGAAAGATAGGACGGACAAACGGATAGATGGACAGACGGACAGGGCTAAATATACTTTTCTCGTCACTCTGATCAAGAATATATATACTTTATGGGGTCTGCCACGCCTCCTTCTGCTGTTACATACATTTCAATGGGCTCAGGGTATTAAAACTATAAAAGTAGTTTTAGGGCTCAAGCAACAACAGTTCACAACTGCTTTCAATTTTGTGTGTATTCTATGGATTTTCTTAAGAGAAACTAACATATTAAGATATACTGTGAGGAGAAATATAGGTATGCATGTATGTAGTGTATATAAACACATGTATTTGCTGTGTGTTTATATGCACATACCTGCATGCTTATGTTGCTCCACACAGCGACGCGAGAATTGTAGGAGCAACCCTCGTGACTGGAAGGGGTCAGAGAATTTGCTATGGTCCGCCTCTTTCGAGACCTTCATTGTCAGCAATTGGCTCGCGTCGCTCGCACTCGGATCATTGGGGACCGTTAGCCGAGGTACCGCTCCTAGCCGAGAAAATGGTGGACGCTTTCTCTCGCATGGCAACAGCGGTACTTCGGCCAATGAGAGGATGCCACGACATTTGGCGGGCTTTTGGCGTCACCCTAAACTACCTGATATTGCCGTTAGATGGGTACGAGCGACAAAAAGGCCCCGCTCCAGAGCCGAACAGGCCCCGTTACGTACAAGTATATTAAGGACCATAGGCAACACAGGAGCAGCAGCGGCCATCAGCAAGGGAATCGGTGTAATCGGTGAAATTTGTGTTAGAAGCTTGGCGAATCCTGTACCAGGAGCGAGTAAGTTCACGTAGCCGTGCGGAAAAGGGCGTGGCATTGTGGGCGAGATAAACCAGGAGGTTCCAAGAGCGAGTCCAGTTGTAGGAGTAGCTTGTAGCATATCCGTGCGAGCCGCCGGAGCATACAGTGCGAATCCTGGCGTACTCTGGAGCGCTTGGGCGAATCCTAGTGTCACTGAGCCGCAGTCGCTCGCCTAGCCGGAGTGCGCTCGACGTACAGGTGTGCATTTAGGAGGCGAGTCCTTGCACAAAGCAGGAGCACCACAGGCAGGCACATCATTTGTATCGAGAAGTGAATTATAATCTGTGACTGAAGATCAAGAGAATATATCAATTTGAAATCCATAAAAGCAAGTGTATTTACTCAATTATTACAGGGGTTTCACCAAATAAATTTGTTGGCACGAACATAGAGTCGGCTGAAACTGGCCTGGCTTAGACTCGTGTTAAGCCGAAGGCTCGTTACAATATATATAAAGATGGCAAATCGGGTTCGATTCAAATTATCCGATTTAACTGATGAACAGTTGTCAGAAGTGTCCGACATTGAGTTAACTGACGACGAGGAAGATGATTTAAATGTGGTAGAAACTCTTGTGGGTGGTGTAGAGGATGATAGCACTATATCATTTGTTTACAATGATGAAGAAAATGTGCATAATAATGGTCAACAATCTAAACTTATTGGGAAATCCCTAAAATGACCACGATCGCCACTACCAACTATTGAAGGTATAGCATGCGTAATATACTTTGGAAGGAAAACAAGGCCGTTCGCTTATTCTCAACTTACGTAGATATTAAACCGTTTACTACGGATAGTTTAAACAAAATAACACTTATGACTGGCTGTTATGACAGTAAGATAAAGCAACATATTGATATTGATAGCCCGCAAATTAATCAGGAATATAACGCACATATAGGTGGCGTCGATCTCATGGATTAACATATGGTCCGTTATAACATCAAAACTAAAACCAGAAACGCTGTTACTAGAATTTTTTACCATAGTATTCATAGGCAGTAACAAATGCTTATATTCTTTATATGCGAATTCAAAATCAAAACGTGATTATTGACAAATTGATGGAACTTCCCAATTTTTCCGAGTCAATTTCTGAAGGATTGGTGGCCTTTAAAAATAAAAACCGGGTACGTCGTCCAATCAGCATCCTATCTGTAGAGGGCCAGATCAGTCCCCATCTTTCCGAAGAGACAGGTCACCTATTTCCCAAACAAAATAATGCAGTCTCGTTTGGCTTAAGCTTGGCCAAGTAATCACTTCCCGAGTTGGTTGAATCGGAACAGTAAAAGGCGGTGCAAACTCTGTAAATCATCACAAACGCAATGCTTTTACATGTAAATTTACATTAATGTTGCACTTCAACAACAAATTATTTTTAAATATAGCATACGAATAAATAAATTTAAAATTTCTATTCAATACGTTTTTTTTACGCTTAGATGTGTCTTATCTTTTTTTGGACCTTACAGATAAACGAAAACTTCTAAATTTTATCAAAGTTAATTTTTGAGTTGCGAAGACCTAATCTAATTTTTAAAGAATGTTCTAATTATGTTTCTAGAAAACAGCATTAAGGGGGTAATTAATGATAACAAGATCGGTGCGTCCAGACATACGGACGGATGGACAGCCGGCCAGCAAGGATAACTAATTTAACTAAACTTGTCCTGATCAACAATATACATTAATCAACGCCTTCTGTATTTAAATAAAAAAATAAGCAATATCATTATACTCAATAGAATAAATAATAATTACAATAAAGCAATACTCAATTGACAGAACATAATCTTGTTAAAACTTACATGTTCAAATATTGTGTCTCCATTGCCGCAAAGAATATACAGCTGCGAAATTGCTGATGATATGTACACAACAAACTTAAAGTAGTCACCAATGAACAAATTTTCACTTTGCTGTATTGAAAACGATTTTAATTAGAAGGAAATTCAACAGTACAAGGAGAACAAAAACCAGTAAGAAAGTTCTAGTCGAGACTGCTCGACTACGAGATACCCTGAGCCCTGCCAAAAAGTATGATACTCTTCTTCTTTACAAACGAAAAAGCGCTCTGCTAACTGCGCAGCTGCTGCCGTGGCTTTGGGTAGTGGTGGAGGTGGTGGGGTGGGGTGGCTTGGGCTATACTTTGGACGCTTATAACTCCATTTATGGACGATGCTGACGATGCTTATGAAACTTTTAGAATATAATAATAGCACTAAAATGTGCCTAATTGTCTCTAGTATTTGAAATACGTTTTTTCCAATTTTGGGGGGATGGGGGCGAATTTCGGGCAGGTATCCAAAATCTAACAAAACCCGTAATTGTATTAAACTAATACAATATATGCAGAAAGTTCGAGACTCTAACTCTAAAGATGAACGAGATATTATTGTATAATTAATTCTCGATGAATGTTAAAATCGATAACTCTGAGACGAAAAAAGTTATCGATTTTCTGAAGCAAACTCGTATACCGCGTGCAATACACGGGCCTAACAAGAAAATAATGAAATCTCCAGCTCTTATAGTTGCTGAGATAGACGCGTTCATACATACGGACGGACGGACGGACAGACTTATTCTTTTGTGCTGATCAAGAATATATACTTTATGGGGTCTGCGACGTCTCCTTCTGCCTGTAACATACTTTGACCAAAACCATTATTCCCTGATTTCCCATTTTCAATGGGCTCAGGGTATAAAGAAAATTAGTAATACATACTTTGGAGATACAACTTACGGTAACTAGTTGAAATCCTACCATACAGATTAAGACAGCGGATATCATCACATTCACTAAAAGCATGGGATTAAAGAAGTCTTCCAATAGTTTAGCAAATCTAAAATTAAAATATAAAATCATTCTGATTAAGAGTGGTTTTACTTTACAATATACTCTGAATTGTTTCTACCCATCATTTTGTACAAGTTAATGAATAGTTCAGTGGATCAGTTAGATTTTTGCTGTGTGAAGGTTTTAGTTTCGTATACTAGCCTTGTTCTGAGTATAATGTATTAATAATATGATGAATTAAAAGACAGAGTTCTTTTTGAACAGATGTGCTCTGTGTATTTATCAAACAAGAACTGAATTACAGCCAAGAAGTCATATAAATATAAATATAAATATAAATATAAATATAAATATAAATATAAATATAAATATAAATATAAATATAAATATAAATATAAATATAAATATAAATATAAATATAAATATAAATATAAATATAAATATAAATATAAATATAAATATAAATATAAATATAAATATAAATATAAATATAAATATAAATATAAATATAAATATAAATATAAATATAAATATAAATATAAATATAAATATAAATATAAATATAAATATAAATATAAATATAAATATAAATATAAATATAAATATAAATATAAATATAAATATAAATATAAATATAAATATAAATATAAATATAAATATAAATATAAATATAAATATAAATATAAATATAAATATAAATATAAATATAAATATAAATATAAATATAAATATAAATATAAATATAAATATAAATATAAATATAAATATAAATATAAATATAAATATAAATATAAATATAAATATAAATATAAATATAAATATAAATATAAATATAAATATAAATATAAATATAAATATAAATATAAATATAAATATAAATATAAATATAAATATAAATATAAATATAAATATAAATATAAATATAAATATAAATATAAATATAAATATAAATATAAATATAAATATAAATATAAATATAAATATAAATATAAATATAAATATAAATATAAATATAAATATAAATATAAATATAAATATAAATATAAATATAAATATAAATATAAATATAAATATAAATATAAATATAAATATAAATATAAATATAAATATAAATATAAATATAAATATAAATATAAATATAAATATAAATATAAATATAAATATAAATATAAATATAAATATAAATATAAATATAAATATAAATATAAATATAAATATAAATATAAATATAAATATAAATATAAATATAAATATAAATATAAATATAAATATAAATATAAATATAAATATAAATATAAATATAAATATAAATATAAATATAAATATAAATATAAATATAAATATAAATATAAATATAAATATAAATATAAATATAAATATAAATATAAATATAAATATAAATATAAATATAAATATAAATATAAATATAAATATAAATATAAATATAAATATAAATATAAATATAAATATAAATATAAATATAAATATAAATATAAATATAAATATAAATATAAATATAAATATAAATATAAATATAAATATAAATATAAATATAAATATAAATATAAATATAAATATAAATATAAATATAAATATAAATATAAATATAAATATAAATATAAATATAAATATAAATATAAATATAAATATAAATATAAATATAAATATAAATATAAATATAAATATAAATATAAATATAAATATAAATATAAATATAAATATAAATATAAATATAAATATAAATATAAATATAAATATAAATATAAATATAAATATAAATATAAATATAAATATAAATATAAATATAAATATAAATATAAATATAAATATAAATATAAATATAAATATAAATATAAATATAAATATAAATATAAATATAAATATAAATATAAATATAAATATAAATATAAATATAAATATAAATATAAATATAAATATAAATATAAATATAAATATAAATATAAATATAAATATAAATATAAATATAAATATAAATATAAATATAAATATAAATATAAATATAAATATAAATATAAATATAAATATAAATATAAATATAAATATAAATATAAATATAAATATAAATATAAATATAAATATAAATATAAATATAAATATAAATATAAATATAAATATAAATATAAATATAAATATAAATATAAATATAAATATAAATATAAATATAAATATAAATATAAATATAAATATAAATATAAATATAAATATAAATATAAATATAAATATAAATATAAATATAAATATAAATATAAATATAAATATAAATATAAATATAAATATAAATATAAATATAAATATAAATATAAATATAAATATAAATATAAATATAAATATAAATATAAATATAAATATAAATATAAATATAAATATAAATATAAATATAAATATAAATATAAATATAAATATAAATATAAATATAAATATAAATATAAATATAAATATAAATATAAATATAAATATAAATATAAATATAAATATAAATATAAATATAAATATAAATATAAATATAAATATAAATATAAATATAAATATAAATATAAATATAAATATAAATATAAATATAAATATAAATATAAATATAAATATAAATATAAATATAAATATAAATATAAATATAAATATAAATATAAATATAAATATAAATATATTGTTCAAGCTTAATAACTACATAGCAACAAGCTACAACCTAACATAGCTACAGCAAACTGTTACGACAGGCAGAGACGCTTTTACGACATATGTAAGGCATTCAATTTTCGTAGCTGACCCCTGCGATTTGAGCAATGAGCTCAAGAATAGCCTGCGCAAGCAACATTAATACTTCCACCTCAGAAGTATGATCTTCCTATGGGGACTTCTGTGGAATTTTCAATGTTGTATTATTTTATTTTTTATTTTATTAAATTCAGGTGTTGACAAAACAAAAGTCAAGCTTAAGAAAAATATAATTATACATTAATAAAGCCTAAAAAAAACAAGTAAAAAGGCTGTAGTCGAGACGGCTCGACTACGAGATACCCTGAACCCTGCAAAAAAATTAGTATTCTTCTTCTTTACGGACGTATAAGCGCGCGCTCTGCTAACCGCGCAGTTGCTGCCGACGTTTGGGGGTGGGATGGGCTGTACTTTGAACGCTTATAGCTCCGTTTCTAGATCGACTATCTTCATGAAACTTTCAGAATATATTAATAGCATTCAAATCTGTCCATTTGCAAAATTAAAAGTCTCTAGTATTTGAAATACGTTTTTTTCAAATTGGGGGCGTAGGGGGCGTGGCATCAAAAAATCTGAAAATTACATAATCTGCGTATCCATAATATCTATCTATATATGAAGTCCCTAGCTAAAACGGTGTAGAAGTTATGCTTAAAAAACCTAAAAAACGTAAACGAATTTTCGATTTCTTATCGATAATTAAGGAATGGGATGAGTTATCGAAAAAACAAAATAAACTTGTACTGCGTAACTAAGATACGAGTATTCATGTAAAATTTCATCTCTCTAGCTTTTGTAGTTTCCGAAATCTCGACGTTCATACGGACGGACGGACAGACGGACAGGGCTATATCAACTTATTTTTTTGTGCTGATCAAGAATATATATACTTTATGGGGTCTGCGACATCTCCTTCTGCCTGTTACATACATTTTCACAAAAACATTATACCCTGAATTCCCATTTTCAATGGGTTCAGGGTATAAATACAGAACATTTATATTATCATTAGTAACACCAACCCTATGGGGGTGTTTTATTTGCCAGACCGGCGAGCTATGCCCCAATTCACAGCCATGAGTGGTCAGTGATACTAATGAAAGTATGCCACAATAGTGTTAATTGAAAACTTAAAAATTATATTAAAAGTACTTAGGATTGATTATGAACTAACAAATTAGAAAATAAATATTTAGACAAAAGCAAAGAGCTATGTTCACATCCGGGCATTTAGATTAAGTTCCCTAAGATGAGCTGAAAGCAAAGATTTTATTAGCGGAAGAGAGAGCTCTAAGGAGAATATATGATGTTCCTGGGTAACACCTGACGTAACAAAGATAACTTTAGAAATTTAACTTCTCAGTAAAACTCTCTGTGTTCTTCCATTTAAGTATGATGATATCCACAATAAAAGCTTAGGGGAAAATCCTAAGCGATCCAGCTTTAAAATTAACAATTGATGGTGAACTGAGTCGAATGCTTTACTAGAGTCCGTATAAATAACATCAGTCTGCATTCTATCTGAGTAACTATCATTGACTAGGGAAGTGAATTCTAATAAATTCGTAGTGGTTGATCGGTTTTGGAAAAACCCATGCTGCGATGGATGCATAATTGATTTACAGAAGTGTTGCAATGACGATGTTATTATTTTTTCAAATAACTTAGGAATAACAGAAAGTTTCGCAATGCCTCTATAATTGGAAATATCAGATTTTCTGCCTTTTTTATGTAGCGGAATGATAAAAGACTCTTTCCAACATGAAGGAAAAACCGAAGTTTCCAAAGATAAATTAAACAATTTCAGTAATGGTGACAAAAGAGAAGCACTACACTCTTTAATCACACAACTTGGAATATTATCAGCCCCTGGAGAAAAGGATGATTTCAATGTCCTAATGGCGGCAGCCAATGAATCACCAGACACCTTTGGCATATCAATTGAATAAGTTTCAGAAAAGAAAGCTGAGTATGAGTTATTGAAGCATTCAACAGAAGAATAAGTTGACTGGAAAAATTTTGCAAATAGATCAGAAGAGACCTGATCTTCACAAGATTTTTCAATACCAAAGAAAAAGGAGGTTGGCAAACCAGCCGATTTACGCTTCAAATTTACAAAAGTGTAAAATTGTTTCGGATCACTAGTAAACTGACGCTTAACACCAATAAGATAATTCTCATAACAACGAGAATTTAGGAGATTAAAGTTTGACTTGGCTATAGAATATTTCGCCCAGTCAACAGCCACCCCAGACCTTTTAAATTTTGTTAAATACTTTGATTTAACATTTCTTAAATTTAAAAGAGACTTAGAAAACCAGGGCGGCTTATTCGAAACAGGCAAAATACTACAGAGTGGAACACATACATCAAGAATAGTGTCTAAAGTTAAGTAAAAAAGTGATGATGCCAAATTAACATCAACTGACTCATATAAATGGGACCAATCAGCTGAACTAATCAATTCGTTTAGCAAAACAAAATTGCATTTACGATAGGAACGTCTTCGATTTGAAGGTATTTGTGAAACAATTGAGACAATAAAACCTCTAACGTTGGATGATAACTATCCTCAGGTAAACAAAAAGGGGTTGATCTCAATACAATTATGATGGAATCATCATTTATGAACACAAGATCAAGCCACCGATTCAGATGATTGGAAATAGAAATCATCTGAAACATAGAAAGGTTAAACAATTCATCAAAAAGATAGTGATCAATTGACGGAATAAGGTAATTTACATTACAAGATAAGGACCCAGAAGTGTTCGGAATATTAAAATCACTTAACACCAGAAACAAATCGGTATCATTGGCAAGTTGGTAAATTTCTTTGATACAATTTATGTGTTGAGCATAAACTTGTATATCAGAAGAAGGTGGGATATATGAACATGTTATAAATAATGAACACAATGGGAGAGTAATTTTAACACCTATAATCTCCACATCATGAAGAGAGGAAAATGTAAATAATTCAGAGAGGATATTGGATATAAAAGCAATTAAAACTCCACCTCCTCTACGATTTAAGCGATCAAGTCTATAAATAGTGCAATTATTTGACATAATTTCACTATTATGAACACTCTGAGTTAACCACGTTTCAGTTAAAACAATGATATCACAACTGAAACTATTCATAAATATGGTATTAATCTTAGAGTTTATGCCGATGAAGATTGCACCGAAGGTATATTCAACGAGATGGGTGCTGATCTGATACGGTTCATCGGTTTAAATTCATGCACAACTATATGTGGTGGCCAAAATTTAGTGTCACATATAGTTGAAAAATATTCAACCGGTACATTTATTTTAAACAAAGAAATTTCACGAGGAGTCGAAAAATTAAACTTCTTTATACAAGTAGACACATTCGCAGAAATTTTAGAGGAAATAAAATCAGATATTGCTTCACATGTTGTATCCGACGAAAGCCTTGATAGAAAAACTTGCTTTCGAGGAGCAACAACACATAAAGTTGGGACAGAATTAGCAGAATTAGTTGATGTATTGATGTATTCTCTGTTTGAACAACAATTGGAGGAGAAACCAATTTTTGAACAGGGACAAGAGATTCGATAACAGCATCAACCGATAAGGACGTAGCCACAGTGCAGGGCGAGGGAGAACGAAGCGATTTAGGAGATGAAGACAAAACAGAAACACACGGTGAGGGAGCAGTAAGCGAGTTAGGGGATAATGTTAATACAGGAGGGGGTACCAACAATGAGGGAATCTCAGATTGAGATTGAGTGATGTCAAAATTATATTTATTTAATATTTCTTCAGCAGCTGCCAAGTCACTTGATAGTTGCTTAGAAATATTATTCAATTTATAAAATTGAACCCTTACTGCATTATACATCTTGGAAAAATCGAATTGTTTTTCCAAGCATGTCGTAAACCGCCACAACCAATTTTTGCAGTGGACATGATCTTATCATAGTCCCGACTGGTGAGTCCAGCGCATTTAGTATGCTTCAGGTTTTTACACAGCCAGCAATTCACAAATTGGGCCTGTGCAGAGTCAACAGCCTGTCTAAAAGTACATGCTTTCTTGCAGCAACTCATATTGGCAATTGGGGTTTTTAAGAAATTTAATGGAACATAAAACAAATTGATACTGCTGCGAGAGCAATTCACAACAACAAACAGCAGCAAAAGCGCAAAAACGAAAACAATAAACCGTAAGAGAGAACTAAAACTTATGTTCGAGAGAAGAACTTACCCAAGTAATATGAGAGCAAACTATGCATTCGCACTTACACAGGCAAATGTTAAACAAGTCAGAGAGCACAAAAAGCAAATAGAAAGATTAAAACAGAATTGCAAATAAAGAAATTTTAGCAACTGCACCAAACTATAAACAAACTATAAAACAAATCACAGCAAACCACGAATTAAGCTTTATAAAGATCACAAACTAAGATCTTCGCAACTAATAATCAACCGCAATTATAAAATGAACAAAATAATAAACAAAGTAAATAAATATAAAAACAATGAAAATAAGCAAACGATCGCGGAGAGCAAAAAAAAAACACGTCTATCACTCTCAACTCAGAACTCTCTCTTGTAGACAGAGCACACAAGAAACCGTTGAGCTTTTCTCAAAGTCCGAAAATAAATTACTCTCATACTTTGAAAAAAAAAAAAAAAATTAAATTAAAATAAATAAATATCAAGTAAGAAGGCTCTAGTCGAAGCGGCTCGACTATGAGATACCCTGGACCCTGCAAAAAAATTAATATCCTTCTTCTTTACGCACGTATAAGCGCGCGCTCTGCTAACCGCGCAGTTGTTGCCGACGGTTGGGGGTGGGATGGGCTGTACTTTGAACGCTTATAATTCCATTTCTAGATGGACTATCTTCATGAAACTTTCAGAATATATTAATAGCACTCAAATTTGTCCGTTTGTCAAATAATAAGTCTCCAGTATTTAAAATACGTTTTTTTTTTTTCAAATTGAGTGCGAAGGGGGCGTGGCATCTAAAATCTGAAAATATCTGCGTATCCATAATATCTATCTAAATATACAAATTTGAAGTCTCTAGCTAAAACCGTTAAAAGTAGTTGAAATACGTTTTTTTCATATTGGTGGCGAAGGGGGCGTGGCATCCAAAATCTAAAAATTATAAAATCTGCGTATCCATAATGTCTATCTAAATAAACAAATTTGAAGTCTCTAGCTAAAACGGTGTAAAAGTTATTCTCGAAAAACGTAAAATTAAGGAATGGGATAAGTTATCGAAAATACAAAATAAACTTGTACTGCGTAACTAAGATACGAGTGTTCATGTAAAATTTCAGCTCTCTAGCTTTTGTAGTTTCCGAAATCTCGACGTTCGGACGGACGGACAGACGGACGGACGGACGGACGGACGGACGGACAGACGGACAGGGCTATATCAACTTATTTTTTTGTGCTGATCAAGAATATATATACTTTATGGGGTCTGCGACGTCTCCTTCTGCCTGTTACATACATTTTCACAAAAACATTATACCCTGAATTCCCATTTTCAATGGGTTCAGGGTATAAAAAAAGTTTCCTGCGGGATTCGAACTCACGCACCTTACAGCTTGCATGGCACTTACTACCAACGCCACTGTCTTGATTTCAGATTAGGTAGCTGAAACCAAATAAGTCACTCCTAGAGAGCCTTCTGACAAAACTAACGATAAAAGTAACTATCCGAAAATTCACAATTCAATCGCAATTCTTAGAATATGCTAGTATCCGCAGTTGGTTGCGTCCAACTGCAACGTTCTTACTTGTTCGAATATACAACTAGCTGACCTCGAGAGAGGTTACGATTTTGTGGCTCCTTTCTACGTCTAGAGACGGAAATTTTCTCCGCTTTCACAACTCACGTTTTCGTTCAATAGGAGTCTCCTATAATTTTGGGTTCATATTCAAGTAACAAAGAGGACTACTCTGTCGTAACTTTCCCATTCTGAGATCCCGACAGTACTAATACCACTGTCAGGGTCAGTTTCAACGCGCTCTGTCCATCGCTAAGCGATAAGAGTCTGAACGATATTCTTCATTCATGCTCAATGCTCCCAGCAAGTCATTCTCCTTCTCCAATGGAGAAGCGGGTACGTGCGATACTTACAAAAAAAAAGTACAGCACGAACTGATTGACTCACGAGTACTTCTGATAATGTTATCGCAATCCTACATGGCCAGGCTCACAACACAGTATTATGCTCCGGTAATAGCATAAGTCCCGCTCCAGTTCTCCTACTAGTTCCCAATCGATGCTTAGTATATTCCTTTTCCCACCAAGAAAAAGCAATTGTCATCTATACGAAATAAGACGAGGATTTACAACCCATGATTTTATATTTATCATCGAAACCCAGATAGTATGACATTAATGTTAGCTGTATTCTTAATAATATATACATAGATATTTTAATTTATATAGAAAAAAGCAATTTTTACCTGATAATTTTGTTATGGTGTCGTGAAATGCTTTGTAGTTCCCTTATTAACTTTGAAATAACATCTTCAGATTCAGTCTCCAAAGCACGGTTTTGTTTGCACATATCCACTAGAACATCGATGCGTTTATGCAATAAACGGTATTGTCCACAAGTGTATGTTATAAAAAATCCAAATAAGGAGTCCTCAGCAAATAACGTGGTTACTACACAAATACCAGCATACGCAGTAAATGTATATGTCAGTGAATAACGTAACCAATTGTTGTGCGGATTGTACGGAAAGAGCATTCTATAGGGAAATGGCTTTATGGGTACATCTATCCCCATAATATAAAATAGTTCAACTAGCGGTAGTAGGCAATACATAAGTATAAGGCAAGACAATAATATTGTCATAACTTTAAAAGTAATCATCCGCTTTCGACATTCTTTGGAGATGTTGGTGTTCTCGTTACTGTTACGTAAAAAAAAAAAAATTTTTTTTTAGTTTTTATGCAATTTGAATTTATATTAAAATGTAATATTATTATAATAAAAACTCAACAAATATGTTATCTAAACTTGAATGAATAGAATATTTTTTTTTTAATACAAGTAAGAATGTTGTGGGCCCTACTGACTGCAGAATCCTCAATAATAGTCAACACTTTTCAGGCTGCAAAACCTTCCAACATCTAGATTTATTTATCCGCCCAATAGGGGCGTGGCACAGCCCAAAATGTTTTTTGCGGTTGTCGGAAATCAAATTAGTTGATGAGATAGACATTTTATTCAAGTTCAAAAAGATCGGATATATCTACGAACATAGCAGGCGTGGCAAATTGGTAAAACGTATGCAGTTTTAAAGATAGACCACTGAAATTTGGCAAGTGAGTTAATGTCATGATTCTATAAATAATCGACGAAAATCATATTTCTACGCCCACTCACATAATAAATCGAACGTGAATATAAAAATTCAGTTATATTTTGGAGACTATTGAGCTAGAAAGACTTGAGATTTGAAATTTGTTGAATAAACACTGTAACACTTTGTTGCATAGTGTTGCACAGCAATAAATAATAAGCATAAGCATAAGCATAAGGAAATCAGGGTATAATGGTTTTGTTAAAAGTATGTAACAGGCAGAAGGAGGCGTGGCAGACCCTACAACGTATATATATTCTTGATCAGGGTGACGAGAAAAGTCGATATAGCCCTGTCCGTCCGTCCGTCCGTATGAATGAACTATAAGAGCTAGAGACTTCATTCTTTTTATACCCTGAACCCATTGAAAATGGGAACTCAGGGTATAATGTTTTTGTGAAAATGTATGTAACAGGCAGAAGGAGACGTCGCAGTCCGTCCTTCCGTCCGTCCGTCCGTCTGTCCGTCCGTCCGTATGAACGTCGAGATTTCGGAAACTACAAAAGCTAGAGAGCTGAAATTTTACATGAACACTCGTATCTTAGTTACGCAGTACAAGTTTATTTTGTTTTTTTTCGATAACTCATCCCATTCCTTAATTATCGATCAAAAATCGAAAATTCGTTTACGTTTTTTACGTTTTTCGAGAATAACTTTTACACCGTTTTAGCTAGAGATTTCAAATTTGTATATTTAGATAGATATTATGGATACAAAGATTTTATAATTTTTAGATTTTGGATGCCACGCCCCCTTCGCCCCCAATTTGAAAAAAACCTATTTCAACTACTAGAGACTTGTAATTTGGCAAATGGACAAATTTGAATGCAATTAATATATTCTGAAAGTTTCATGAAGATAGCCCATCTAGAAATGGAGTTATAAGCGTTCAAAGTACAGCCCATCCCACCCCCAACCGTCGGCAGCAACTGCGCGGTTAGCAGAGCGCTCGCTTATACGTGCGTAAAGAAGAAGAATATTCACTTTTTTTTTTGCAGGGTTCAGGGTATCTCGTAGTCGAGCCGTCTCGACTAGAGCCTTCTTACTTGTTTTGTTAGGTCCGTGTATTGCACGCGGTATACGAGTGTGTTTCAGAAAATCGATAACTTTTTTAGTTTCAAAGTTATCGATTTTAACATTTATCGGGAATCAGTTATAAAGTTATTTCTCGTTCATCTTTAGAGTTAGAGTCTCCAAGTCTTCTGCATATATATAGATATTAATTTAATACAATTTCGGTTTTGGTTAAATTTTCGATACCGGCCCCTTTTCCCCAAATTTGGAAAAAATGTAATTCAAATACTAGAGACTTGTAATTTGACAAATAGGCACATTTTTATATGCTATTATTATATTCTGAAAGTTTCATGACGACAGTCCATCTAGAAATGGAGTTATAAGCGTCCAAAGTTCAGTTCATCCTACCCGCAAGCCATGGCAGCAAGTGTTTATAAGTTTATTAACTTATTATTTATTTTTAATGTGTATGATGGGTACTTGTCTTATTTATTGAAGAAGAGATTAGTGGTTTTTAGGTATTTTTATGGTGTTTGGTGGTGTGGGGTTGGTGAGGCATTCTATTGGGTTTGTGTTTTGGAAAATTGCTTGTCTATGTGTTTTGAATGAGTTGCAGGGGGCAAGTATGTGTTCCATAGAGATGTGTTGGTTGCAGTGTGGGCATGTCCTAAGGGTGTGGTCAATGTAGCATTTGTGGGGATTTTTGTGTGTCCGAGTCTCAGTCTCGTTATTTTTATTTGGTCTTCGGTGTTAGGGAATGTTGATTTTTTTGAAGAGTTTGTAGCTGTTGTATTTCATGTGATTTATGTTTTGATACCAGGTGGAGGTTTCTGTTAGGTTGTTGTTTATTTTTGATTTGTATGTTTTTTATGTATTTTTGTATGTCTTTTATGTTGTAGTTAACTTGTGTTATAAGGGGTTTTTTGGCTTCGTTTTTTGCCGCGGTGTCTGCCTGTTCGTTCCCCGTTATTCCGACGTGTCCGGGTACGCATGGCAGTTTAAATTTTGGGAATGTTTGTTGTAGGGTATTGCATATACGTGTGCTGTAATATTCGCTATTGTTTGTGTTGGTTATTGCGTCTATGGCGGATAAAGAGTCCGAGCATATGCAATATTTACCACTTATTTTTTTTGAAAATATTTAGAGTTTCAGCAATTACCATGATTTCAGCAGAGAAGACCGAAAATGGTATAATGGTTTTATTAAAAGTATGTAACAGGCAGAAGGAGGCGTGGCAGACCCCACAACGTATATATATTCTTGATCAGGGTGACGAGAAAAGTCGATATAGCCCTGTCCATCTGTCCGTCCGTCCGTCCGTCCGTATGTATGAACGCGTCGATCTCAGCAACCATAAGAGCTAGAGACTTCATTCTTTTTTTATTAGGTTTGTGTATTGCACGCGGTTTGTTTCAGAAAATCGATAACTTTTTTCGATTCAGAGAATCAGTTATAAAAATATATCTCGTTCATCTTTAGAATTAGAGTCTTCAAATCTTCTGCATATATATAGATATTAATTTAATACAATTTAGGTTTTTGTTAGATTTTGGACACCGGCCCCAAATTCCCAATTTCTCCAAAATTGTTTGGAAGTGAAAGTTGCCTCAAATTCATTGTTTAGGGTTATTTCTTTTGTTTGGATGGATTTATGGACTAGTATTGCTACGCCTACATAGGAGGGATTGTTATTTTTTGTAAACAGTTGATAGTTGGTAGGTATGGGTGTGTATGGGATATTCATTTTGTGAGTTTCTTGTAAGGATAAGATGTGGGGTGCGTGTTTGTTTATTAGTTTTTGGAGTTCACTGTAATTGTTGAGTTTGATATTCCATTGGATAATTCTAGTGTTCATTTAGATGATGGTTTTTGTTTAGTTTGATTAAATTAAATTAAATTAAGTTAAATTGAATGCTGTCGCTTTCGCTGTTGTCTTTGTACTTATTCTTATTTAAGGTTTTTACTTTTTTGATGGTGATTTTTGAGGGCTTAAGGTTGGTTGCTAGGGTATTGTTTTTTTCTTTGGGGACAGTTTTAGGTCTTCAGATTATTCGCATGCTAGCTCATTTGTGCTGACGTCTAGGTCCATTTCTTTGAGGTGGCGGTTTGCGGGGGTGTTATTTGGTGGTGTTGTGTTGCTTTGTGTATGGCTTGATGAGGTTGGTGGGTATTTTGGCAGATTGTGGTGCGTTTTGTAATTAGCCGTTGGAGAACGAGAGTGCAGGGCTGTTGTATTAGTTGATATATTTGCAGTCTCGTTGGTTGGTGATTTGTTTTTGTTTTGTGCTGATATTGGGTTTGATAGTGTTATGGCATAGCTGTTTCTTGGTTGTTGAGTGTTTCGGGTGTGTTATATGGTTAGCGCTGTCTTGTGATCTACTTTCTCTGTTGTTTTAATCACGACAAGTTCCTGTTGTTTGAGGAATGATGGGCATTTTCGGTCTAGTGGGCCGGGTTGTTAATGCAGCTTAGACAACTTTTTTCGTGTGTGCAGGTCTCGTTTTCCTCCATATTTCTTCGGGGCTTTTGCAGATCATTGTTGGATGTCCAAAGCGAAGGCATTTTTTGCATCTCATGGGCATTGGGATGTAAGGGCGGACTTTTACTCTTTCATATCCAATTCTGATTGACTCTGGAAGAGTGTGCGAGGCGAATGTAATTGTTATTAGCCCGGTTTCTATCAGGGTTTGATCTTCGTTTTTTTTTTTAAGTATTTTTCGCACATCGGTAATGTTTTGTGACTTTGATTCGTTTAATATATCTGTTTCGTCGATTCGTATTTCGTTGGTGTATGTTACACCTTTCGATAGATTGAGGGATTTGTGTTCGCATGCTGTCACTCTATATTTGTCATGTTTTTGAGTTTGAGTAATTTAGTTAGTTACTGTAAGTTATTTTTCGTTTTTACCAGCAAAAAGCCGGCGCGAGTTTTTTTGCACGATTCCACTCCACCTCCGCATGTGTAGTCTATTGTTTTTTAATAATAAAGGGTGATATTCTTTCTAAGGTTAATTGTCTTTTCTATTTATTGCAATGTATTTTGGTTCGTTTAATATTGTTTTGTAAGTTTTGTTTCTATCAAGTGGTTCGTTTATTGTTGTTGATTTTGTGCGCTAGCACGTTGTATAATGTTTTCGTGAAAATGTATGTAACAGGCAGAAGGAGACGTCGCAGACCCCATAAAGTATATATATTCTTGATCAGCACAAAAAAATAAGTTGATATAGCTCTGTCCGTCTGTCCATCCGTCCGTCCGTCCGTCCGTCCGTCCGTCTGTCCGTTCGTCCGTATGAACGTCGAGATTTCGGAAACTACAAAAGCTAGAGAGCTGAAATTTTACATAAACACTCGTATCTTAGTTACGCAGTACAAGCTTATTTTGTTTTTTCCATAACTCATCCCATTCCTTAATTATCGATAAAAAATCGAAAATTCGTTTACGTTTTTTACGTTTTTCGAGCATAACTTCTACACCGTTTTAGCTAGAGACGTCAAATTTATATATTTAGTTAGATATTATGGACACGCAGATTTTGTAATTTTCAGATTTTAGATGCCACGCCCCCTTCGCCCCCAATTTGAAAAAAACGTATTTCAACTACTAGAGACTTGTGATTTGGCAAACGGACAAATTTGAATGCAATTAATATATTCTGAAAGTTTCATGAAGATAGTCCATCTAGAAATGGAGTTATAAGCGTTCAAAGTACAGCCCATCCCACCCCCAAACGTCGGCAGCAACTGCGCGGTTAGCAGAGCGCGCGCTATACGTGCGTAAAGAAGAAGAATATTAATTTTTTTTGCAGGGTTCAGGGTATCTCGTAGTCGAGCCGTCTCGACTAGAGCCTTCTTACTTGTTTTTCATTACATGTTTGTTTAATAATAAATTTTTAAAAACAAAACTGAATATTATTCACGAATAAGAAATTTTAAATAAATTCAAAAGAAACTTAGAACATAATAAAATAACAACAGGTATTTATAAATAATTGAACTATTTGGCAATTTGAACCCAAAATTGTTCACACAATTCAAAGTTGAGGTAGGAATACACCCAATTTTAGTGACCCATGCACGCATAAACACATGCGAATGCCATAGTCAGAACATTCACACAATTACTTATACAAATGGTATTCGAAGTACACATTTACTTCTACAGGCAGCAAGAGTATCGCACACAGGCACATAAATGCTTACATATATATCGAGGGAGTGTAAATGTGTGAAAACTTTTCCACAAATAATCATGAAAACGCTAACATTTTACATGAGCATGGCAAACCTTTTCAAGAGTTCGGCATATTCTTACTCAGAAGGGAAGATGGGATCGTCGCGAAAATAATAAATTTTTCCATAACTACGAGTCCCCAAAAAAAAAAAAATAATAATAATGGCACTATGGAAGAATGTGATAAAGATAATAATTGTCAAGAATGTGACGAAATATTAGATTATTCGTAAAAAAAAACCCTTAAAATAAGCCAAAAAAAATTCAGTTTTTTGTCAGATATATATTTTTTTTTAAGTATGTACCCACCTAAAACACCTTCTTTTGCTCAACAAAAGTTGGCAACACTGATGTATATATTTATAGGAAAACACTTGATGCTTGATGCCACGTGCGTTTGCTAATTGCCCCAATACTTCGTTTAGTAAATTCTAAATTATGTGTACAATGGAAATACAACATGTCCACTAATTGTTTGCAAAATGAGAAAAGTCATACAAATGCAACTTTAACATCATATCCTTACTTTTCATAAGAGCAAAGAGTTTGCTTAGGGTTACCATCCGTCCTGGAATTCCGGGACATGTCCCGATTTTGAAGGTAATGTCCCGGTGTCCCCTATATGGAAATTGTCACGGTTTCCTACTGTTTCGATTCACTCTTTTTCGACCATGTTGCAAACTTGAAGAAGTTTTTGTCGTGATAAGTCAAGAATATTTTAAGAAAAGCAGTACAGTTTTTTTGAAATTGCACAGTATTGAATATTGAAAATAGTATTGAAAATATCTTCTATGAAATTCCTCCGCACAATGAAAATTGCGAAGTGATTTTGGCTTAAATAATTTAGTAAACATACATAATTTAAATACATACATACATACATACATACATACATATTAAAAACATACTTATTGTTCAGATTAATTTTATGGAGATAAACTAATTAAAGATTCATAAAGAATCTTTCTTATGTAAATATGAAAATTTAAATTGTTGTAGTCATCGACCTTCCCGGAATGGCCCATGTGGTCACTCTATAATGTTCAATATTAAATCACTAACCATACAACACATAGACCGGACATGTAGAACAAATTTTTTCCACGAACCAGATTTGGAAATCATATACTAATCATCTTCGTATTTGCTCGGCTCTGTATTTTTCGGCTCGGTCAACGAAAATAATATAGAACTCGTTAGTCAGTTCGCTGCTAGCGCTCGAACGAAATGGTTCTATTCTAATATGAAGCACCACTATGTGCGACTCTTTCCTTACTCTCAGTCTCAGTCTCTCTAAAAAAGCTGAAACTTTCTTTTAAAAAAATCGGACAAAAAAGCAGAAATTTTTGGTCTTATTTTAAGGGTTTATTTTTACGTCCTATTCTTGGCAATTATTATATTATTATTGCATTCTTTTATACTGCCAATCATATTTATATTTATATATAAATAGATTTTAATATATCCGCCTCCTTACATTATATAATAACTTAGCGACAAGTGCTTTACTTAGCTACAAGCACACACGCCCTTTCCTATAAACTCAGATTTCATATAAACGGGTTCCCTATGTCCGACAGAATAAATATTTAAATACTTACATAAACATTCCACTGGTAGCCGACAGCGACAAACCCTAAGCGTGAGAACGTTTGATAAAAATTTTTATCCTTAGCAGCTGAAAAGCGTGAGATCGCTTATTCAGCATATTATCACCAACCAATCAGATTCCGTGCAAAAGCTCACCACAGAGCGCTCAAAAGCTTTCCAAATCGCCTCATAAATAAGCCTACACAAAATTGTATCTTTAGTTCTAATCGAGTTTTAAGCCGTGGCTCTTACATTGCTGTAACATTTTTAATTAGATAAGCTCCAACTGTTAAAGTAAAATAAAGTTATATTTTTTTATGAAGTTAGTTGTTCAAGCATGAACATGCCACATAAATAACCATTAAGAAGGCTCTACTCGAGACGACTCGACATATAAGCAAGCGCTAGTATTTGAATTACGTTTTTTTTCCAAATTTGGGGCGAAGGGGGCGTGGCATCTGAAAAAAAATCTGAAAATTACATAATCTGCGTATCCATAATATTTATCTAAATATACAAATTTGAAGCCTCTAGCTAAAACGGTGTAGAAGTTATGCTCACAAAAACCTAAAAAACGTAAACGAATTTTAAATAAAATTTAAATAAACTTGTACTGCGTAACTAAGATACGAGTATTCATGTAAAATTTCAGCTCTCTAGCTTTTGTATTTTCCGAAATCTCGACGTTCATATGGACGGACGGACAGACGGACGGACGGACGGACGGACGGACCGACAGACGGACAGGGCTATATCAACTTATTTTTTTGTGCTGATCAAGAATATATATACTTTATGGGGTCTGCGACGTCTCCTTCTGCCTGTTACATACATTTTCACAAAAACAACTCCCATTTTCAATGGGTTCAGGGTATAAAAAGAATAAGAGATAAAAATAGGAGTTAAAGAAGAGATAAAATAGAATAGGATTGAGAAATAGGAGTTAAAGAAGAGATGAAATAGAATAGGATTGAGAAAACACTGCAAATAACTTTGGTAACGTTGAGTATACCAAAGCTTATGCCTGGGCACTGCGAGTGATTTCCCTAAGATAAGATAAGAGCAAGGATTTTATTTTAGGAATAAGAGAGCTCTGCGGCAAATGCGTGATAATATTTATTAGAATTAACACATAGAACATGAAAGGCACTGTGCAAACAGGTAAATATAGCGGACGATAGTGTCTAGTTGTTCGGGACGGAACCAAAAAATTAAGACGCATCAGCAAAGAGGACGATTCAATATTACAGTTAATCAATTTATGCAGAAAACAATTCCTAAAATTGTTCTGCGATTGATTAACGATGGAAGATCAATGAGCTGAAGCCTACTAAGGTAGGATGGTAATCGTAAATTACTATCCCAGTTAAGATCCCTTAAGGCAAAGAGAATAAACTATTTTTGGACCGATTCAACACGATCCTGATACAGTTTATGTTGAGGAGACAAGCGAAGTAAATAATTGATTGGTAATAAAAGGATCTTTAAATTACTTAGACCAACTTTTAATAAAGCAAAGAACACTTTTGGCTTCATTTATGATGGTAGAAATATGAAGATTAAAATTCAGTTTACCGTCAAAGAGAACAACAAGATCTTTGACTGTAAGGATGCGTTGTAAGGAAATGTTACTAATTTTATAGTCAGCAATATGAGGAACCGTACGACTGAAGGTCATTGTCATACACTTTAAGCAATTTAGGTGTAACTGGTTCGCCACATACCAAAGTTGACATGCATTAAGGTCATCTTGAAGGTGTAGATGCTCATTTGCGCTGGAGTATGGAAGGCAAAGTTTTACATCATCCGCATACATAAATATGGTAGAATAAGAGACAACTAGGTAGGTCATTTATAAAATGCGAAAAGAGTAATGATCCTCAATGACTACTCTGACGTACACCAGACGAAACAAAGGTTTAGTTTAGAAATAGCTGTTCTCAGCAAGACTCTTTGGGTTTTACCCTTCAAATAGGATGAAATCCAGGACACAAGTTTAGGGGAAAATCCTAATCGTTCAAGCTTTAGAATAAGTATCTGGTGATGAACTGGTGATTTACTGAAGTCAGTATAAATAACATCAGTTTGCATTTTTTCGAAAAACTGTCATTGACAAGCAAAGTAAATTCAAGAAGATTAAAGGATTTCGATCGATTTTGAACAAATCCATGCTGGGATGGATGAATAATCGATTTGCAAAATAATAATCGATTTGCAAATAACTTCGGTATAGCAAATAATTTCGCAATACCTCTATAATTGGTAATATCAGATCTTCCTCCTTTTTTATATAGAGGAATAATGAAAGACTCTTTCCAAATGGAAGGGAACACAGAAGTTTTCAAAGACAAATTAAAAAATTTTAGTAATTGTGACTGAAGAGAAACACTGCACTCTTTAATCACACAACTTGGAATATTGTCAACACCAGAAGAGAAAGATGATTTTAACGTTCTAATGGCTGAAGCTAGAGAGGTAGCAGTGACCTTGGGAGCGGTAATAGAACCATATTAAGAAAGTAAATATGGATAGGAATTGCTGTAGCGATCAACTGCAAATAGATCAGAGGAATCCTGATCATTACAAGTTTTTTCAGCACCAATGACAAATGAGGACGGCAAACCAGAAGATTTACGCTTTACGTTAACAAATGAGTAAAATTGTTTAGGATCTTGAGCAAACTGACGTTTGCAACGTATAAGATAATTCTCATAACAACGAGAATTAAAACAAGTAAGAAGGCTCTAGTCGAGACGGCTCGACTACGAGATACCCTGAACCCTGCAAAAAAATTAATATTCTTCTTCTTTACGCACGTATAGCGCGTGCTCTGCTAACCGCGCAGTTGCTGCCGACGGTTGGAGGTGGGATGGGCTGTACTTTGAACGCTTATAACTCCATTTCTAGATGGACTATCTTCATGAAACTTTCAGAATATATTAATAGCATTCAAATCTGTCCATTTACCAAATTACAAGTCTCTAGTATTTGAAATACGTTTTTTACAAATTGGGGGCGAAGGGGGCGTGGCATCCAAAATCTGAAAATTACAAAATCTGCGTATCCATAATATCTATCTAAATATACAATTTGAAGTCTCTAGCTAAAACGGTGTAGAAGTTATGCTCGAAAAACGTAAAAAACGTAAACGAATTTTAGATTTTTTATCGATAATTAAGGAACGGGATGAGTTATCGAAAAAACAAAATAAACTTGTACTGCGTAACTAAGATACGAGTGTTCGTGTAAAATTTCAGCTCTTTAGCTTTTGTAGTTTCCGAAATCTCGACGTTCATACGGACGGACGGACGGACGGACGGACGGACGGACGGACAGACGGACAGGGCTATATCAACTTATTTTTTTGTGCTGATCAAGAATATATATACTTTATGGGGTCTGCGACGTCTCCTTCTGCCTGTTACATACATTTTCACAAAAACATTATACCCTGAATTCCCATTTTCAATGGGTTCAGGGTATAAAGATTGAAGTTTCACTTGGCTATGGAATATTTAGACCAGTCAACATTTTTAAAACGTTTGGTTTTAATGTTTCTTAAATTTGAAAGAGTCTTAGTAAACCAAGGCGGTTTATTTGAGCTGGGCGATATGCGACGAAGAGGCACGCACACATCAAGAATAGAATTTAAGGTATTATAAAACAAGTAAGAAGGCTCTAGTGGAGACGGCTCGACTACGAGATACCCTGAACCCTGCGCCAAAAAAAAAGAAGAATATTCTTCTTCTTTACGCACGTATAAGCGAGCGGTCTGCTAACCGCGCAGTTGCTG
Organism: Drosophila stalkeri; assembly: GCA_035047405.1. Classification (NCBI taxonomy): domain Eukaryota; kingdom Metazoa; phylum Arthropoda; class Insecta; order Diptera; family Drosophilidae; genus Drosophila; species Drosophila stalkeri. The sequence goes on from JAWNPR010000113.1 coordinate 1,227,158, forward strand.
CCGACGTTTGGGGGTGGGATGGGCTGTACTTCGAACGCTTATAATTCCATTTCTAGATGGACTATCTTCATGAAACTTTCAGAATATATTAATTGCATTCAAATTTGTCCATTTGTTAAATTACAAGTCTCTAGTAGTTGAAATGCGTTTTTTTCAAATTAGGGGCGAAGGGGCGTGGCATCTAAAATCTGAAAATTCCGTATGAACGTCGAGATTTCGGAAACTACAAAAGTTAGAGAGCTGAAATTTTACATGATTTTTCGATTTTTGTTTTTTCGATAACTCATCCCATTCCTTAATTATCGATAAAATATCGAAAATTCGTTTACGTTTTTTAGGTTTTTCGAGCATAACTTTTACACCGTTTTAGCTAGAGACTTCAAATTTGTATATTTAGATAGATATTATGGATACGCAGATTTTGTAGTTTTCAGAATTTATATGCCACGCCCCCTTCGCCCCCAATTTGAAAAAAGCGTATTTCAAATACTAGAGACTTGTAATTTGGCAAATGGACAGATTTGAATGCTATTAATATATTCTGAAAGTTTCCATCTAGAAATGGAGTTATAAGCGTTCAAAGTACAGCCCATCCCACCCCAACCGTCGGCAGCAACTGCGCGGTTAGTAGAGCGCGCGCTTATACGTGCGTAAAGAAGAAAAATATTCATTTTTTTGCAGGGTTCAGGGTATCTCGTAGTCGAGCCGTCTCGACTAGAGCCTTCTTACTTGTTGAACTTGAGCTATAGCAGCAATAACAGGAGAAACAGTACATTCACGACCAGGTGATTTAGGATCAATTGAGTTAGGAGCAGATGACAGTTCAGAAGCACAAGGTGAAGGAGGGGCAAGCGAATTAGGTGACGATGTTGTTACGGAAAGTGGTACCACTAACATAGGGGGTCTCCGATTGGGGAAGAGGAGTTTCAAAACTATACTGAATTAATATTTCTTCAGTAGCAGCCATGTCTCTAGATAACTTCTTAGAAATCTTTTTCAGTTTTAAAAATTGTGCTCTCACAGCACTATACATTTTTGAAAAGTTAATCTGCTTTTCCAAGCAAATCGGCATATTGGCAGTGGACATAATCATGTCATAATCACGCCCAGTAAGACCTGCACATTTAGTATGCATCAAATTATCACACAACCAGCAATTTACAAATTGTACTTGTGCAGAATCAACTGCCTGCCTGAAAGTGCAAGATTTTTTGCAACAGCTCATATTGGCAATTGGGATCCAACACAAAATGCAGAAGAAAAGATAAATATAAGAAAGATATAAAATCACAGAGAGATATAAATATGTTGAGAGAGCAAGTCCAACAACAAACAGCCGTTAGAGAAAAGAACGAAAGCAGACAGCGCGAGAGTATACTTACACAACACGCAGTTAAAGTATAAGAAAGGCAATTACAAAAACAATAGCAAGTGAGAGCAAATTTGCAAACATTCACACTAACAAACGTATTTAGAGTGTAGTAGGGAGACCGCCAAAAAGCAAAATTCAAATAGTGTAAAGAATACACTACAACGCTGCACCAAACTGAAAATTAAAAGCAATTTCTTAAAGACAAAGCACACCACGGATCAAACCTTGCATAGGAATATAATTATATTTGCAACTGCGATTATGTGAAACTTTAATAAAATTAATTAATTACGAAAACAAAGCAAAATTGCAGAGCACAAAAATAAACACGTCTGATAACTCTCGCTGAGAACTCTCTCATAATTTGAACATATTGCAGAGAACCTTCGACGTTAAGAGAACAAGAGAGCAACAACAACATAGGCGTAACGATTTGTAATATAAGATATAGCAATTGACCAATCTCCGACAACATTGACCAATCTCTGACATCAGAAGTGGGATTCGCCATATTACCTACAAACAATGTTAACAATTCGTATTTGACTGCGTCAGAAATCCAAAACCTCAATCTTTTTGATATCATACAAAATATGCAAACAGCAAGGGCACAGAAAAATAATGGAAGAGCAGCTTACGTATCGAATTTAACTCCTGGAGCGGATGCCTCAACTTGGTGCACAACAGTGGACCTAATTTTTGCGGATAAGGTATTCAAAGGTAGCAGTAGTAGTAGTAGTAGTTTATTCAACGATTTGTGGGCATCGAGAAATCGGCGGAAAAACGTTTTGAATGGTCCACCACCGCATCGTCCCATTTCTTATGTCAAAGTGGAAAAGCCAAGGATTTAGAAGAAATTTCTGTATCTATAACGTTGGCTCCTTTGGCGCAAATTGATAATAAACTATCTCGATGGATTTTTACGAACAATGCGAAAGCTAGAAAAGAGTTGCAACAACAGTTACAAGCACATTCATTCAAGAAGCGCAATTCAGACGACGATGGGAATGCAACTAGTTCGGAACGCATGAAGTACAAATTTTCATCATTGATAGTGTAATTACAGTGGAAAGACTGAACATAAGTATACCGAATGTCATGCTCAACAGAGTCCCTGTGAAGTGTGTAGGGATCAGTACTGTACATCAGGGACTATAAGTGTAGCCGGTGATTACGTTCCATTTTTCTTTCTGGAGCAGAATGTTCTTTAGTAAAAGAAAGTGTTGCCGACAAATTCAATGGGGAACAAAAATAATAATATTATTAAATTAAATGTCGTAAGCAACGATTCCAGAGAGCGAATTGCGTAGGTAGACTTTTTTCTTGAAATCCAGTGCCTGAGAAAAAAAGAGGTCTGAATAAAACAGTCGAAATAAGGATTAATTTGATTGAGATAACCGATAATTGGTTGATTTCGGAACAACAGCGGAGAACAACAAAACTGGAGAACAACAAAATTGGAGAACAATGAATTGCCAAAAAGTATAAACAAAACATATGAACTGCGTAGTGGAATATTGCATAGAAAAATTCAAAGTAACGGTACAACCAAGTATTTTCCAGTAATCCAAAGGGCAATTATAAATCGCTACAATGAATTAATTATGCATCAGGGATGGAAAAAGACCTTAGATAAGTTTTATGTTCAATGTTCGTAGAAAAATTGCATAATTTGTAAGTTATATAATCCACCTTTTGGAAGAGTTCTGGCAGAGTTGAATCTTATCGGTGGGATATACATACTGTGCAATACAGTACATATTAACAAAACTGTTTCATTGAATGTCAGAATGACTTGCTTTACGAAACTGAAAGCTGTAGTAAGTTCCTAAAATCGGTCATATATTTATTTGCCCTCTAAAATAAGTTCGGACTAAGTTGTTTAGCTTGGATTTTGGAAAAAAAATTAATTAATCAAATAAAATAAAATTAATTTACACTTGATTGCTACAGGGAAGTAGGTCAAATAGTCAGGATGAACAAGTGATGTGTACACTCAAAAATATGTTGAGCGCCGTAGAATCTAGTCAGAGATTGTGGAAGGATGCGTTGCTTGATGTTCAATTGGCAACGAATTATACAGTTCATAGACAGACTAAGTTTAGTCCATTACTGCCGATTATTGAAAATATCGAGTGTCGAAGGACGAAGGAAGCCAAGCGAAATATTTAATAGAAAGCATGAAATGGCAAAATTAGGTTGTATTAAATTAATATCTATATACAATATGCAGAAGACTTGAAGACTCTGACTCTTAAGATGAACGAGATATAATTTTATAACTGATTCTCGATAAATTGTTTTATCGACTAGAGCTTTATTACTTGCAATCTTTCTTCTCTTATGGAATTTAATATATCTAATCCATGATTTATGGTGTCTATTTTGTGATTTAGCTCGTTGGTTTGTACGATATTTTCTGTTAAATTATTTATTTTGTCTTCTAATTCATCTTTATCTTCCTGAACTAATGTTCCGAAAAGATATTTGTAAAACAAGTAAGAAAGCTCTAGGCGAGACGGCTCGACTTCGAGATACCCTGAACCCTGCAAAAAAAAAAAACAAGTAAGAAGGCTCTAGTCGAGACGGCTCGACTACGGTTTAACGATCTAAAGGGACACCTGGGCACTTGTGGGAATGGAATTAATTTTACCTTTCCATTGACTGGGGGTAGTTATAAGGTGTATAAGTACTAGTATTTTAAGAAAATAAGCAGTTCAATTTTTGAATTCGTGAAACGTGGAGTTGTTTCCTTTAATTCTCTTACAGCAATAGTGTTACTTGATTTAAATGGCCTCAATGGGAGTAGGAAATCCGCCATATCTATTTGATCTTATGTTGATTTGCTACGCCCCTGTTAGGCTTATTGGGAAAATCTTGTCGAGAGTATATACGAGTATATATCCACAATTCAAGTCTCTACTCCAATACTGTAAACAAAGCTTAAGGCGGGCGTATGGACTGCCAAGCCGATGCGCTGTACAACATTCTTTATTCTCTTTAGGAACAAAATATTTATGGTCGCTTTGGTTGTTTATTGTATATATTTCTACCTATAATATAATATTATATATATATTATATATAATATATAAACAATATTATAATCAACTTACACATTATTAGTTTGAGTAATGCGAATGCAGGTTATTGAAATAAAACTTATTCATTTACTTTACTTACTCAGGAATCCATATATTAACCACAAATTGTTTAATTAGTTCACGAAAGTGTGCCTGATTAAGACGTAAATGAATTAATCGAACAAAGTTTAGTGCACCCATTAGGGTAGAGCAACAATTTTCCGTTATCATTATTATATCTCCAAAATTATTAATCAAAAATGTTGCTTGAAAGCTAATGGTAATGCCAACCGATATGATTACATACCACGCCCATGCATTGTAGATAAATGCATAGTGACAATTTCGTGTACCTGACTTAAGTTTTGCTAACTCAGTGTCCAAAGGCCAAGAGCCATTTAATTTTAACCAAATGCACTGAAATGGCATGCGAAAGTTCGGATCTTCGTGTGGTAGAGGATTGAACATCATAATAGAACTGATTTCAAATTTATTAATGGAATTCGTGTTTTAGCTATTAATTACTCATACACCAAGAATATCAATTATAAATGATATCATTAATAACCTCTTTGATGTTAACAATTTGAGCTAAGGTAATATGCATGAATATCTTATCAAGAATTGTCCTAAATTAAAGAAGTAAAAAGCTTTAATCGGGAGTGCTCAACTACGAGATATTCTGAGCTAAATAATTATGTAGTTAGTATGTAAACTGAGAAACAAGTAAGAAAGCTCTACTTGATACTGCTCTACCACGAGACCCCCTAAGCCCTCCAAAGAACCAGTAATATCACAAGAATTCTTCGCTTCGTTTCAAAAACACGCACCCACACACTGATATACCCGGACCAAAAAAAAACAAGTAAGAAGGCTCTAGTCAAGACTGCCCGACTACGAGATACCGTGAACCCTGCAAAAAAAAATAATATTTTTCTTCTTTACATACATATAAGCGCACTCGAGGGTGGGTTGAGCTGAACTTTGGACGCTTATAACTCCATTTCTAGATAGACGATCTTCATGAAACTTTCGGAATATATTAATATCAATATCAATATCAATATCTAATTTGCCTATTTACCAAATTACAAGTCTAGTATTTGAAATATTTATTTTTCAAATTGGGGCTGAAGGGGGTGTGGCATCGTAAATCAGAAAATTACAAAATCGGCTTATCCATAATATCGATCTAAGTATACAAATTTGTAGAAGTCGAAAAACGTAAAAAAGGTAAACGAATTTTGGATTTGTATCGATAATTAAGGAATGGGATGAGTTATCGAAAAAACAAAATAAACTTGTACTGCGTAACTAATATACGAGTATTCATGTAAAATTTCAGCTCTCTATCTTTTGTAGTTTCCGAAATCTCGACGGACGGACAGACGGACATGGCTATATAAACTTATTTTTTTGTGCTGATCAAGAATATATACACTTTATGGGGTCTGCGACGTCTCTTTCTGCCTGTTACATACATTTTCACAAAAACATTATACCCTGAATTCTCATTTTCAATGGGTTCAGGGTATATCAAGTAAGAAAGCTGTAGTCGCGACTGCTCACCTACGAGATCCCTGTTTCAATTCACTCTTTTTCGACCATGTTGCAAACTTGAAGAAGTTTTTGTCGTGATAAGCCAAGAATATTTTAAGAAAAGCAGTACAGTTTTTTTGAAATTGCACAGTATTGAATATTGAAAATAGTATTGAAAATATCTTCTATGAAATTCCTCCGCACAATGAAAATTGCGAAGTGATTTTGGCTTAAATAATTTAGTAAACATACATAATTTAAATACATACATACATACATACATATTAAAAACATACTTATTGTTCAGATTAATTTTATGGAGATAAACTAATTAAAGATTCATAAAGAATCTTTCTTATGTAAATATGAAAATTTAAATTGTTGTAGTCATCGACCTTCCCGGAATGGCCCATGTGGTCACTCTATAATGTTCAATATTAAATCACTAACCATACAACACATAGACCGGACATGTAGAACAAATTTTTTCCACGAACCAGATTTGGAAATCATATACTAATCATCTTCGTATTTGCTCGGCTCTGTATTTTTCGGCTCGGTCAACGAAAATAATATAGAACTCGTTAGTCAGTTCGCTGCTAGCGCTCGAACGAAATGGTTCTATTCTAATATGAAGCACCACTATGTGCGACTCTTTCCTTACTCTCAGTCTCAGTCTCTCTAAAAAAGCTGAAACTTTCTTTTAAAAAAATCGGACAAAAAAGCAGAAATTTTTGGTCTTATTTTAAGGGTTTATTTTTACGTCCTATTCTTGGCAATTATTATATTATTATTGCATTCTTTTATACTGCCAATCATATTTATATTTATATATAAATAGATTTTAATATATCCGCCTCCTTACATTATATAATAACTTAGCGACAAGTGCTTTACTTAGCTACAAGCACACACGCCCTTTCCTATAAACTCAGATTTCATATAAACGGGTTCCCTATGTCCGACAGAATAAATATTTAAATACTTACATAAACATTCCACTGGTAACCGACAGCGACAAACCCTAAGCGTGAGAACGTTTGATAAAAATTTTTATCCTTAGCAGCTGAAAAGCGTGAGATCGCTTATTCAGCATATTATCACCAACCAATCAGATTCCGTGCAAAAGCTCACCACAGAGCGCTCAAAAGCTTTCCAAATCGCCTCATAAATAAGCCTACACAAAATTGTATCTTTAGTTCTAATCGAGTTTTAAGCCGTGGCTCTTACATTGCTGTAACATTTTTAATTAGATAAGCTCCAACTGTTAAAGTAAAATAAAGTTATATTTTTTTATGAAGTTAGTTGTTCAAGCATGAACATGCCACATAAATAACTACTAAGAAGGCTCTACTCGAGACGACTCGACTACGAGATACCCTGAATCCTGTAAAAAAATAATTTTCGTTTTTCTTTACGCACATATAAGCAAGCGCTAGTATTTGAATTACGTTTTTTTTTTTCCAAATTTGGGGGTGAAGTTGGGGCCGGTATCCAAAATCTAACAAAAGCCGTAATTTTATTAAAAAATAATATCTATATATATGCAGATGACTTGGCGACTCAAAACTCTAATGATGAACGAGATATAATTTTATAACTGATTTTTGATAAATGTTAAAATCGACAACTCTGAAAGGAAAAAAGTTATCGATTTTCTGAAATAAACTCGTATACCGCGCGCAATACACGGACCTAACAAAAAAGAATGAAGTCTCTAGCTCTTATAATTGCTGAGATCGACGCGTTCATACGGACGGACGGACTGACGGACAGGGCTATATCGACTATTCTCGTCACCCTGATCAAGAATATATATACTTTGTGGGGTCTGCCACACCTCCTTCTGCCTATTACATACATTTAACAAAACCATTATACTCTGATTTCCCATTTTTAATGGGATAAGGTTATAAAGATTTGATTGTTGAAACCACTTAAACGAAACGAACAACAAGTAAGAAGGCTCTAGTCGAGACGGCTCGACTACGAGATACCCTGAACCCTGCCAAAAAAAATATTCTTCTTCTTACCGCACGTATATTTTACGCGCCCTCTGCTAAACGCGCAGTTGCTGCCGACGGTTGGGGGTGGGATGGGCTGTACTTTGAACGCTTATAACTCCATTTCTAGATAGACTATCTTCATGAAACTTACAGAATATATTAATAGCATTCAAATTTGTCCGTCCGTCCGTCCGTATAAACGTCGAGATTTCGGAAACTACAAAAGCTATAGAGCTGAAATTTTACATGAATACTCGTATCTTAGTTACGCAGTACAAGTTTATTTTGTTTTTTCGATAACTCATCCCATTCCTTAATTATCGATAAAAAATCGAAAATTCGTTTACGTTTTTTAGAGTTTTCGAGCATAACTTCTACACCGTTTTAGCTAGAGACTTCAAATTTGTATATTTAGATAGATATTATGGATAGGCAGATTTTGTAATTTTCAGATTTTCGATGCCACGCCCCCTTCGCCCTCAATTTGAAAACGTATTTTAAATACTAGAGACTTGTAATTCGGCAAATGGACAAATTTGAATGCTATTAATATATTCTGTAAGTTTCATGAAGATAGTCCATTAGATAGTCCATCTAGAAATGGAGTTATAAGCACGAAGCTGTGGGCAAAGCCTTGGGCGACGGAGCGGTAGTTAAAACACTTACCGAATCGGCGCTCATTGAGATTCGTGACCTGGATTTGCTAGCGAACAAAGAGGAGATATTAGAGACAATTAGGGTGGAGTTGAAGGACAGCAAAAAGCTATGGTTGCTCTCCCAGTTGGGAAAGCCAAAACTTTATCCAAAAGTGGAATATATTGGGTTGTATGCCGTATCCGAGCTGTCGACCAGCCTAAACGCTGTTTCAAGTGCCTCAATTACGGTCATATAGCAGCCAGCTGCGCTAGCGATTGCGACTTAAAGGGTGCCTGTTTCAGGTGTGGAGAGAGGGGTCACAGTACAAAAACATCCACCAAGCCACTAAATTGTAGCCTCTGCATCCGTAAAGGCGAAAAGCAGACGGACCATTCAGAAGGCAGTTTCAAGTGTACATCCAACCGTGAAGCCGCGCGTAAAATGAAATGTTAAGGTTCCATCCGCTTAACTTAAATCATTGTGTAGCTACCCAAGATCTACTAGAGCAGACTATAAGGGAAAAATGTATAGACGTAGCCTTTCTCAGTGAGCGTCATCACTGTAAGTCCAGCTGCCCCAGGTCGTGGGCAACAGACAGTACTGGTAAAGCAGCGTTGTCGGTATGTGGCAATTCAACGAATGTACTTTCAAATGTTAAGTCATTCAATGGGTTCGTACGCGGCCGATATGGTAACTTAAGGCTCTACAGTTGCTATCTGGTTCCCAGCATGCAGCTCAGTGAATTCACAACGACGCTGATCAGCTTGCCATTGATGCTAGGGGTCGGAAGGCCATTATAGCAGGTGACTTCAATTCATGGGCGTTAGAATGGGGTAGTCACACAACAAATGCCAGAGGCCGTATTCTACTGGAGATCTTCGCGACACTGGATGTTTCTCTGCCCAACACTGGTCACGAGTTCACCTTCAGTCGACCTGGATACGGATCTTTAATTGACATTACTTTTGTCATTTCATCCCTTTTTCGGGAAGCAACATGAAACCATTGCGATAGCTATACGGGAAGCGATCACTCGGCACTTCTGTTCACAATTGGTGAGCCACCTTCTAGGGCGCCAAGCTTGCGGAGAGAATCATACCAATTGGATACTTTTGATCCCGCGGCCTTCTCAGAGGCCATTCAGTCGCTGGGCACAGCTGGCAACGCTGAGACCAGAGCCCAAATTCAGAGTGCTTGCAATAGCAGCATGCTATGCCGCAAGCAGTTTACACGTCAACAAACGTTTATGTATTGGTGGAATGCACAAATAGGTGACATTCGACGCAAATGTATCTAGGCAAGAAGAAGCTACCAACGTGCCCGCGGTAGGCCCTCATACTTAGAAAAACAAGTAGCTTACCAGGTGGCTAGAAGTCAGTTGAAGAAGGCCATTTGGGAAAGTAAACGCGAATGTTTTCTAGAGTTGTGTGATTCAGCCGATTATGACCCTTGGAGCAGGGTATATAAGATTGTAGTTAAAAAACTATATTCAGGGAAACAGATGCAGCCTACGGATCGTTTGGAGCTTAAATAGATTGTGGAAACGCTCTTTCCAGATAGATTAAGCTCCATTCATGCCTCTGAGCACGTGTCTACTGATCAGGGCTCAACGAGCACTCACATTGCCTTAGTTACGTACGATGAAATCTTAGTAGCTTCCAGAAGTCTTAGAACTAAGTTAGCTCCAGGCCGGAAGGGATCCCAAATCGTGCGCTAAAGTTAGCCTTCGCCTTGCACCCAAGTACGTTCGCGGGATGATTCAACGAATGTTTATTTCAAGAGACGTTCCCTGAAACCTGAAAAATCCAGAACCTGTTGTGGCTACCCAAGGCTGGCAAACCACCATCGTCATATAGACCAATCTGTCTCTTAGACACCCAGGTAATGGTGTTTGAGAAGTTGATTTGCTCTAGACTGGAGGCTGCTATTGCTAGCGCCGGACTCCTGTCACCAAACCAATTTGGTTTCCGGAAGACGTGGTCAACAACAGATGCGTTAAATAAAGTTGTTGGCCTGGCAACTTCCGCCATCCAAGGCACCAGATGGAAGCACGGGACGAAACAATACTACATCATTGCGACTCTTGATGTGAAGAATGCTTTCAACACAGTTAGTTGTGATATGATACTGGATTGGCTGTCACAATATAATATCCCTAAATATCTAAAAGAGACAGTGAAAAGCTACTTCATAGGAAGAGCATTAATATACAATACGAGTGAGGGTGCCCATACTCATATAGTGTCAGCTGGAGTCCCCCAAGGTTCAGTGCTGGGGCCTCTCCTATGGAATAATATGTACGGCGGCATACTTCGCTAGGAACTACCAGCAGGTGGGCACACTATTGGCTTTGCTGATGATGTAGCAGTTGTCTCCATAGGCAAGGAGCTTAAAGATACTGAGGATATGTGCAGCGAAAGTATCAATCGCATACGAAGCTTGGTTGACAGGAGCTGGAGCTAGCGGCGCACAAAACGGAAGTCGTCCTTGTCAGCAGTCGCAAAAGAGTGGAAATTACCAATATAAAGATCGGCATAGTTACCATCGCGTCTAAGAGGGCAATAAAGTATCTTGGCGTAATGTTAGACACAAGATTAACTTTCCGTGAGCACTTGGAATATGTGCATAAAAAAGCATTTGAATTTTGAAGAGCTCTGTCAAGAATTATGCTTAACACGCGGGGACCAAGGCAACAACGACGTCTTCTCCTAATGAGGGTAATCCTCTATGCTGCACCAATATGTTCAAGAGCGATGGCAACGTCGAGTTACAGCCGGAGAATTTGTCTCACCTACAGACTGAGCGCAATCAGTGTCCAGTACAAAGGCTGCTTGCTATAATATTATAAGAATTGCGACTGAATTGTGTGTTGTGTATCAGTGAACATATTTAGGTTTAGTTAACGATTACATGCTATTGTCAAATGACATGGGTTCAAAAGCTGAAAAGTTTTGTTTTTTAATCAAAGACTTTTAAACATTTTTTTAATTCATTAGTACCTTTATAAATATGTTAATATGCTTTCTGCCATTTTAGCAATTACTACTAAGCTATTTGTAAGCATGAATTATGCAGTTGGCCACAACAAACTTCTTTTATTTTTGGGTCACCGATAGAGGAGGCCATTAGTAACTGAGCCATCCAATTTTGGAGCTTCTAGCTCCAAAAATGTAGGAGATATACACTTTTGCGGTTTGCCACGCCCCTGTGGGCGTAGATATATCTACCATAGCTTATTGATCTTAGGTAGTCAACCCGAGTATACATGCCAAATTTCAAGAGTCTAGTGTCAATAGTGTTCAAAACATAGCAAAATTTGAAAAATCACTATATATTCAGCTTCGATTTGCCACGCCCCCAATGGGCGTAGACATATATCTTCATTGAATCATTACCTTAGCTCACATGCGAAATTTCAGCTTTCTAGCTTTAAAGCTGCAGAAGATACGTTTTCCCGATTTGCCACGCCCCCAATGGGCGTAGATATATCCGCCATAGCTTTTTGAACTTGGGTTGTCACCAAATTGCAATTGCGCTCTAGCTCATCAACTAGTACGATTACTGGCATACGGGCACATGCATATTCCGCCCCTAGTGGGCGGATCGGAAAAATTTTTACACTTTATAATTCGGGAGCATACATGAGTATATGTTCAAAATTTCAAATCTCTAGCTCTAATAGCGCCGAAAAATATTGCGTTCATACGGACAGACGGACGGACATTGCACAAAGTCAATATACTCTTCTTCCGTTTGGGAACAGAGTATAAAAACGCATTTCAAATAGTAAGACTTGCAAATAGGCACATTTGAATGCTATTAATATATTTCAAAAGTAAGCGTAAGTAAGCGTAAAGAAGAAGAATATTAGTTTATTTTTTTTTGCAGGTTCAGGGTATTTCGTAGTCGAGCCGTCTCGACTAGAGACTTCTTACTTGTTTTTTGTTAGATCAGCGTATTGGATGCGCAGTATGAGCTTATCAGTTAGAGTTTTTGTTTACGTGCGTATTTGTGCATGTATAGTTTGTTACGCGGGCAGAAACGCAGCATAGAATTCTTAGAATATTATTGGTTCTTCAAAGGGTTTAGGGGATCTCGTAGTCGGACAGTCTCCACCAGAGCTTTCTTACTTGTTGTTTTATGTTGTCATTGTCGCATTGCATTTTTAATGACACGATTAGATAATAGTCTATTCCTTGTATCTTTTTATCCTGGACAGCCCTTATAGCTGATGATGTGCTCGCCGGTCCAATTGCCACACCTAGAGGCCATCTGCCTCGGCTTGGTGAGGAGTTCACCTGCGCACTTCATGCAGCGAAACTCTTTATTAATTCTTTATTGGGAAAGTTTCTCCAGCTACTTTGGTTGTATGTATTAGTTACAGTGTAGGTTGGGAAATTTATATAGATTTGTGTGTGTACTATAGATAAATCGATACGTATATATTTTTGTTCATTCTAAATATTTTTAATATTTTAATATTTAATATTTTTACATTATTTAATACTTTGTCCTTTGGCTTTAATTAAAGTAGAAATACGCTCAGGCAAGCTCATCCACCCCTAACAGTGGTATATCATACTTTGAGGTCCTTTTTTAACCAAAGTACATACATTTTCTATGGGGTTTCTGTCTCGACTTTGTGTAGGTTACTCCATTATCAACACTTTTTGATTGTCGAGTCAATTCTCGAAGAATTTCATTTTGTGATTGGGGTCATTGTCCTGCTCAAACATGACTTCTTCTTTGGGATACGCACTTTAATCCAAGAAATTTGATGAGTGGCTGTTAAAAATAGTTTAATAGATAGTTTTCCTTCTTTATACTTAATTAATCTTAACCAGCGCGCCGATGTTCCATATAAAGCAACCCATACCATCAGACCGCCATCACCATGTTTCATGGTCATTTGACCTAATATTTATTAAGCTTTTCGTGCTTGCGGTGCCAATAATATTACATTTTCTCAGACTGTTTGCGATTCATTTTGTTCTAATCTGACCAAAAAACTCTCTTCGATTATCATCGGTCAAAATTTTATTGCTTTTCAGAAGACAGTATACAATATATATTTATACAGTACTTTGGATTGTACAGTTCTTAAGATCGATACATTTGCCAACACCTAAATAGAAAATAGCATTAGTCGGAAAATATACTTTATAGATTGACAACTATAAATATTGTATATTAGAATGTATATTGGGAGACAAACAGGAACAGTTTGGTAACACTTTTGCCACGAGGCATCCCATTGGTAAATACCGTCATACTCAAAGAAATTTCAACATCTTGTGGCCCCTCGAGTGATTTTTTTAATATCACATTCACTTGATTTTTGCTTTTTAAAGTGCTATAAATAAACAAATATGATGGTTTGATAAATTTACGCATATTCGTACCGACAGCAAACATTTAAAAATTTCAATTGAAATGTTAGCTTTCGTTTAAATTAAACTTATTACGTGCATTGTTTATTGAATAATTTGATAGTGCATGAAAACTTAATGGAAATCATTTTTTGTATTATATTATATAAAATATTAATCCTTCGTATTTACACATACGAGTAAATATACTTACTCAAAATAACTGTCTGTTGCTTTTTCAATGTTTGATGCTGCTTGAACTCTTATAATTTTCAGATCAAAATCAATATCGTCGTACCAAATGGGTCCACGTATGGTAAAAATTGTGCGTCCATCGGGTGGTATCATTAATTTGGACACAAATGTTATAAAATTATAGGTGAAAGCAGATGGTTTTGTGTAACACTCTTCTCCTTCACAAAAATTGCTGTTTTGTCGACATAGGCTGAAAATATCAAAAATTATAAATATAAAATATATAAATGAGAGTGCTTTATTCGAGACTGCTCGATTTGGTCAGCTTCTTGTATACGTACATAACCCAAATATAACATGAGCACACACGCATGACAAATTTTTTAACACTCAAAATATGTGCGACGGTATTTTAGAAGGGAGGCAGCAACAGTCTCAGATGCAAATGCCACAAATAAAGCAACATGCTCAGATGCAAATGCAGACTATGGAACACGTTATATATAACGCTACCACAGCAGGTGGATAACGAGTCAACGTCACCGGCGAAACTGCCAAGTATTCATATAGCACCATTAAGGGTATTATGAGAGATTATACGTTTAAAAGTGTCTTTGAGAGTGTCGTTCACAGCAAGTCTGCTTTGACAAATATTCAGAAGTTCTGCAATTGAAAAGAAGCAGGTGCTGCAATTTGGTCATTAGATACTTCTAGATAAACAGATCGGGATTGTTGGATAATTTACTGGCCTACGGTAACGTAGTTTCTCAAGCACAAGTATGGTTTTTATGGTTTTGGGACCAGTCTACTTAGCAACGATATGTTAATTGTTTGAGGCCTGGTCATCGATAGACCGCTTGTACATTGAATTCATTCTGCAAGCATTGTAGTCGCCGACAATACTCACCCTTGCATTACGACCAACTTACTGCTAAGGACAAATCACATTTGGGCGATTCTAACTGGAGATAAGTTACGTAATCGGAATTGATTCAATATTTATATGGATCATCACAGCAGTAGTATTAGAAAGATTTCAGTATAATCTAAACATCAGAATCTTATGGACAGAATATCTTTCAGCTGATTCAGTTTATGATCATGACATACATATCTATATGCCAAACCAAACTGTATGTCTCTAGTATTTTAAATAAATTTTTTAAACATTTGGGGATGTTGCGGTGAATTGGGGACCGGAATCCGCAGTCTGACAAAAAACGAAATTGTATTAAGTTATATGGAGAAGACTTGGAGACTTTAAATCTAAAGATGAGCGATATATAATTTTATAACTGCTCCTCGATAAATATTTTTATAGATAACACTGGAAATATAAGAGTTATCGAATTTTAAAAAAGCTCGTACTGCGCGCGCAATATACGGGGCTAACACAAAAATAATGAAGTCTCTAGCTCCTGTATCTTCAGAAATCGACGGACAGACGGACATGGCTGTATTAACTTTTCTCGTCACCCTGATCAAGAATATATATACTTTATGGAGTCTGCCATGCCTCCTTCTGCTTATTACATACTTTTAACAAAACCATTTTACCCTGATTTCCCATTTTCAATGGGTTCAGGGTATAAAAATGTTAGATTTAATGCAAATAAAATTCTTTATTGGAATTTAAATTAGAAGTCTACACACATAATGTAATAATATGTATGAGTGCAAGCCAGTTGTACGTCGTTCTTGTATAGTTTATTAGGTCCTTGTATAGTTTATTAGGTTGCCTAATGTAATCATGTTATGTACGCTTCCTAAGTTGGGCATTTTGAGATATATCAAAGATCGTCCATCTAGAAATGGAGTTATAAGCGTCCAAAGTGCAGTCCGACCCACCCCAAGCTACGGCAGCAACTACACGGTTAGCAGAGCGCGGTTATATGTGCTCAAATAAGAAGAGTATATGTTTTTTGCAGGGTTTACGGTATGTTGTAGTCAAGCAGTCTCGACTAGAGTCTTCTCACTTGTTGGTTATATTGACTTACTTCTTTTGATCCGCATCGTTAATATACCCTATGGGACAGTTTATTGTAGTACACTTAAAGCCACCTCGAATGTTGGTGCACATGTCATTCTAAAAGAGATATATATATAAATAAATATATATATATATATATATATATATATATATATATATATATATATATATATATATATATATATATATATATATGGTAATAATTTTAGAGTTTGATTAAAAGTTTTAATTTAACTATAATGTGTTCCTCGTGTAAAAACTTTAGATTCAAGATTCGACAGTATGTCTGCACATGATTATCTTTTATCAATTTATATGTCTCTACTATATAATATTTATAGCCGGTACTCACCCAACCAGTGCATACATGATTTTTACTCATCGTGTCACATTCGTCAATGTCTCGGCAAGATGTCTTGTCAGACGCCAAGGTGTAGCCACGTGGACAGGAACATTGATACGAACCGGCCGTGTTAATGCAGAAGCTAATCATCGTTTGCATTCCAAAGCATATACAAAATTTTTAGATTAGACAAATATAGTTGTTTGATAGTTATAGATTTTTTCTCGCACCAAATAGCTTCTAAAATTTTTTCAATAGCTCTGAAATTCTATCCCCCCACAAAGCCACAAAGTAAAGTTATCGATTTTAAACGAAAATAAGTGAATGATTTGATATATCGATTCGCACTCTCTCTCTCTCTCAATCTCTCTCTCTCTCTGTCTCTCTCTCTCTCTCTCTCTCTCTCTGTCTTTCTCTCTCTCTATCTCTCACTCTCATAACCTTCCTACAAATAATTATGAGCATGACAAAGTTGTCAGGGAAAAAACCGAATTCAATCCATACGGGCTACAAAAAAGTATTTATCTCTTAGGGGTTATTGGGTTAACGCAGTCGGATGGACTGCTAGATGGTCAGACCGACAAAGTCGAATCAGCTTGTAGCACTTATCAAGAATATATGTTTTTTATAAGGTAGCTGTCGGTTATATACATTTAAACATAAGTATTATGCTCTGGTTTCGCATTTTCAATGAGTTCAGTGCATAAAGTAAATAAAATAATTTCTTTACCCCATGCATAGTTTATAATCTTTATGCACTTCGCATTCATCAACGTCGTTGCACGTTCTATTATCCAGGCTGAGTTCATATCCTTGGTTGCAGGTGCAACGATATCCACCCCAAAAGTTTATACACTTTTGCTGACAAAGTCCTGGTATGGACTGACACTCATCGACATCGAAGCATTGGCCATGAGCATACCAATTCTCCCGACCCATACTATTCTCATTACCATTGGGTGTTTTTTTCTGAAAACCTGGTTTGCATTCGCAGTAATATGAGCCAATTGTATTATAACAGTTCGCATTCGAAGAGCAAACAGGGGCATCCTCTGAACATTCGTTAATATCTTCGCAGCTGTGGACACTATCGGACAGACGAATAACTTGATGTCCTGTAGGACAGGCACATATGTAACCACCATGCCTATTGCGACATATCTGTTTTTCGCCACAGTTGTGATCTCCAGTCTCGCACTCATTGATATCTGCGGAATATATGTAAGAAGTTCGTTAATGTAATCCATAAACAATTAGAACTGGTTACATCTTAAGATAATGTCAACACTATAGAAGAAATACACGTTGATGAATATCAATTTCAGTAATCAAGTTGTAATAAAAAGTTACATCTCAGTTTTGTGTTTAATTTCAATTGAAATTACTTAACTACATTAAACACACAATTAATATTCAATAATTAATACATATATTGTGTGGATACAAACCAGTGCAAGATGTTCCATCTGGAGTTGATTTAAATCCGGCAGGGCATTGCATTAGACTTTCGCAGCGATAAGAGCCATTTGTGTTAATACAACGTTCATTGCTTGTGCAGGGTTTGTTCTCTACACACTCGTTTTTATCTAAATAAGAATAATAATAATTAGTTTTTCTATAATATGATATATAATTATTCAAAATATTAAAAATTACCGATGAAGTCAAAACTTTGTTGAGGCGGAAAGTAAAAAAGAAAACCATTAAAATATTCTGCAACTTAGCTAAAAACAAGTAAAAAGGCTCTAGTCGAGACGGCTCGACTACGAGATACCCTGAACCCTGCAAAAAAATTAATATTCCTCCATTACGCACGTATAAGCGCGCGCTCTGCTAACCGCGCAGTTTCTGCCGACGGTTTGGGGGTGGGATGGTCTGTACTTTGAACGCTTATAACTCCGTTATCTTCTCCGTTATCTGGACTATCTTCATGAAACTTTCAGAATATATTAATAGCATTCAAATCTGTCCATTTGCCAAATTACAAGTCTCTAGTATTTGAAATACGTTTTTTACAAATTGGGGACGAAGGGGGCGTGGCATCTAAAATCTGAAAATTACAAAATCTGCGTATTCATAATATCTATCTAAATATACTATATATATATAATTTGAAGTCTTTAGCTAAAACGGTGTAGAAGTTATGCTCAAAAAACCTAAAAAACGTAAACGAATTTTCGATGGATGAGTTATCGAAAAAACAAAATAAACTTGTACTGCGTAACTAAGATACGAGTATTCATGTAAAATTTCAGCTCTCTAGCTTTTGTAGTTTCCGAAATCTCGACGTTCGGACGGACGGAAAGCCGGACGGACGGACGGACGGACAGACGGACAGGGCTATATCAACTTATTTTTTTGTGCTGATCAAGAATATATATACTTTATGGGGTCTGCGACGTCTCCTTCTGCCTGTTACATACATTTTCACAAAAACATTATACCCTGAATTCCCATTTTCAATGGGTTCAGGGTATAAAAAAGTAAGAAGGTTCTAGTCGAGGCGGCTCGACTACAAGATAAGCTGAACCCTGCAAAAAAATTTATTTTCTTCTTCTTTACGCACGTATAAGTAAGCGGAAAAAATCCTACCAATATATTTTCAAATATCTAAGATAAAATAAGTAAGAAGACTTTAGTCGAGACTGCTTGACTACCTAAACTACCTGCTTGATACCCTAAACCCTGCAAGCGCGCGCTCTGCTAACCGCGCAGTTGTTGCCGTGGCTTGGGGGTGTATTGGGGTATATTTTGGATGCTTACAACTCCATTTCTAGATGAACGAACTTCATGAAACTTTTGGAATATATATAAAATCTGAAGACTACAAAATCTTTGTATTCATAATATCTATCTAAATATACAAATAAGTCTCTAAGTCAAACGATGTGGAAGCTATGATTAAAAAACACAAAAAAAAAAGTGAACGAATCTTTTATCGATGAATTGCCGAAAAAATAAAAACTCGTACTGCGTAACTAACATACGAGTATTCATGTAAAATTTCAGCTCTCTAGCTTGTATAGTTTACGAAATCTCGGCATTCATGCTGACGGACGAACGGACAGGGCTATACCAACTTATTTTTTTGGGCTGATCAAGAATATTTATACTATATGGGGTCTGCAACGTGTCTTCTGAAAGTTACATACATTTTCACAAAACTATTATACTCTGAATTCCCATTTTCAATGGGTTCAGCGTATAATAATACCATCAATGTAGGCTAAATACGAAACCTCAATTCTAATGCAAAGCGCCGCCCTTCCAAACTCGCCACTTCCCTGCTTAAACATTTGAAATCCAAAACTACATCATTGTTAAATTGTCATCTAGTAAATAAAAACTTAATAAACTAAAGTATCTACTGGAAATTCAAACACAATTAGAATAATTAGAATATGCTATATATCGCATAACTAGCTATATTCAAATGAAAATGTGGTCAAATTTGGAGCTGCCATTAAAAATGTAGAAAAATAAAAGTTGAATGAAACTCGCTAGCACGCTTACTTATTTACATTTTAAATTAAATGAACTTAAGTTAAACATTTACCCAACCGACGATAATTAATTGACATTAATCGACAACAACCCTTTCGTTTAACGTATAATTTATAAGCAGAGCTTATAAAAGTCCGAAAATAATTATATTTCACTCATACTTTGAGAGTAGCGGACTGCAGCCGTTTTCAACAAATTCGCTCACACTCATATTGAGACGTTTTGCTTTTAGGGCTTTTCCGTGATCGTCATTCGATCACGTTTTTGTTGCACTCAATGTGCGTGAATGTGTACCTGTGTATGTGAATTTGAAGTCGGTTTGCATTGACTTTTTCAGACCTCCGGTCTCAGGTCTCCCAATAAGTCTCAAGCAACGATTGTCAATCGTATCACTCCCAAAATATGACTTAAAAAGAATGTAACGCTATGCAAAATATTCAGAATAAGGGTGGATGTTTATGGGTCTTTCCGTTTCTCTCACGAGCATTCAAACTGATAACTGTGACTTGCGAGCTACGTTTATGAGCTCTTCAGACATACAATATACTCGTTAGTGTAAATCATAACTGTTTTTATACCGTGAGCCCATTGAAAATGGGAAATCAGGGCATAATGGTTTTGTTAAAAGTATGTCACAGGCAAAAGATCTCAGCAGCGAGCTTCATTATTTTTTTGTTAGGTTTGTATATTGAACGCGGTATAAAAGTTTGTTTTAGAAAACCAATAACTTTTTTAGTTTCAGAGTTATCAACTTTAACGTTTATCGAGAATCAGTTATAAAAATATATCTCGTTCATCTTTAGAGTTTGAGTCTCCAAGTCTTCTGCATATATATAGATATTAATTTAATACAATTTCAGTTTTTGTTAGATTTTGGATACAGGCCCCAAATTCGCCGCAATCCCCCAAATTTGGAAAAAACGTAATTCAAATACTAGAGACTTGGAATTTGAAAGTTTCATAAAGACTTGTAATTTTGCGAATGGACAGATTTGAATGCTATTAATATATTCTGAAAGTTTCATGATGATAGTCCATCTAGAAATGGAGTTATAAGCGTCCAAAGTTCAGCCCATCCCACCCCTAAGCCACGATAGCAACTGCGCATTTAGCAGAGCGTGCGTAAAGAAGAAGAGTATCATCTTTTTTTGCAGGGCTCAGGGTATCTCGTAGCAGTCTCGACTAGAGCTTTCTTAATTGTTTTTAATGTTAACTTATTATTATATGAAATCCATAACTATTTCTAACTCTTGACAACGAGATCTCCTGAACCCTTTGAATATCAAGAGGCGTTCCACGCCTCCATTTAAGAAAACCATTATGTCCTAATTTCGAATTTTTGTATAGGTTAAAGGTGTAAGAATAAAAAAAAACAAGTATGAATATTCTAGTGGAGACTGCTCGGCTACTAGATCCGCTGAAACCTTCAAAGGACTGGTATTTCAATAATTATACGTTTATTTTCTGCATGCACGCGTACTCTGCTAGCTACGCAGTTCATGGAGCGATGGCTACGGACTATTTTATGGGTAATAAAATATAGAATCGGTAAATCCATCTATACCACCAGTAAAATCAAATATAATAAACAGTTCTTTTTACTTTGGCTTAGAATGCACCGATTGCCTGACGCACGATAATAATATTCCAGCTACAGATTCAAGTTTCTTAAGCCTTGTTGTCATGTTCAATTAATTTAGTATTAATAAACTATATATAATATATTTTTATAAATAAGAAAATAA
The DNA here is from genome assembly GCA_035047405.1 of Drosophila stalkeri. Classification (NCBI taxonomy): domain Eukaryota; kingdom Metazoa; phylum Arthropoda; class Insecta; order Diptera; family Drosophilidae; genus Drosophila; species Drosophila stalkeri. The sequence goes on from JAWNPR010000113.1 coordinate 1,248,939, forward strand.
TATTTGGGATTTACCGACGCATGCGCCTAAATTATTTCTGTTAAATCCCTCTGTGCAAGGTCTTTGAGATAAAATTGTTTGTCCATAATTAGCTGAATAGGTAGTATCATAACTTAAGCCTTTGGGAGGATGATTTGACGCATAATGTTGATTTTGTCCTCTGGATATGTCAGCTAAGGGAAATGAAGATGTTGTACTTGTTGTAGTCGATGCTGTTTTTGTTGTTGTTGTGGTTTTCCTATGGCACCGGAACGATCCTTTGGTATTATAACAGTCGTAATTCACTGGGCAATTGTGAGTATTAAGCGCACATTCATCATCATCTTAAAAATATTAATATTTAGTCATAGATATACAAATGAAACATACAATTTAAACTGTAAAACTGTTAAACTTATTTTAGCTGAAAAATAATCAACAATTGTACTACTCCTTTTCGAAATGACATAATGATATCAGCTAAAATATGTTTTAATTTATTCATTAAATCCCACACTTTAGCATTTAGCTTTCTAGATTATTTATGGGAAACGTTTGAAAGCATTGATTCACATAGACAATATGTTGTACCATATTCACGCCTGTCATCACAGGGGTATCATCCCCCTGATCCCTGCAAAAAGCTGTTATTCTTTTTCTTTTATGCATACATAACAAGCAACAACGCAAATACACTTATGTAATAATAGCATTCAAATGAAAATAAGCTTTAAAAGGTCAGACCCGCCTCTTTATGTCTATTGCGTACAATTTTACAAAACCATGATTTTCCATTTTCAATAGGCTCAGACAAATATTTTTGCTTACCATCGCAATTTCCAGTACCAGCATTCAATGTATATCCTGTGCCACAAGATGTCCAACGCTATGGAATTAGTTTTTTTTTTTCAATAACAAAAATTATTCGTTTAGAATTAATTAATTGGGAATTTTAAGAAAGTGGAAAGAACTGGAACTGATTTACCGTGCATATATATGACCCGATCGTGTTATCGCATCTTTGAGTTGGTAGGCAGTTGTGATTATTAATTGAGCACTCATTAATATCTAGAGGAAGCGTGAAAACGAATATCGTTCGATAATTATGACAGAAAAATGTTTCAATATAGGGAAATGTTCAACAAATACTCACCAACGCATTTATTTTGTGTTACATCCAAACTAAAACCAGGTAAGCAGTTACATTGATAATTTCCTATAGTATTCTTGCATTCTTGGTGCATATCGCTCCTGCATGAATTGGTCGCGTTATGAGCACATTCATCATTATCAATGCAGCTGCCATCTTTTAAGTGAAATCCATTACCACACGCTGTACTGTCAATTGGATTACAGTCGTGTCCGCCTGGATAATTGGAGCATTTATATCCTTTCTCACATGGCGAGTGGATGCACTCATCATCATCTATTTGAAAAATTGTAAAGGCCTTATTCTATTAAATTGAAGTTGCGAAAAACAATAATAGGGAAACAACCCAAAACAAAAACAAACAAGTAAGAAGGCTCGATTCGAGACTGCTCGACCACGAGATATCCTGAACTCTACAAAAAACGAATACGCTTCTAATTTACGCATGTTTAAGCGTGCGCTCTGCTAACCGCGCACTTGCTGTCGTTGCTTGGGGGGTGGGTTGGGCTATATTTTGGATGCTTATATCTCCATTTCTAGATGAACGATGTTCACGAAACTTTCGGAATATATTAATAACATTCCAATGTGTCTACTTTACATTACAAGTCTTTAGTATTTAAATTACGTATTTTCCGAATTGGGTGGATGGAGCGAATTTGGAGCCGGTATCCAAAATCTAAATAAAATCCAAATCCCATTAAATTAGTATCTATATATATGTAGAAGACTTGGAGACTCTATCTCTAAAAATGAACGAGATATAATATTATAACTGATTCTCGAAAAATTTTTAAATCGATAATTCTGAAACGCAAAAGAGTTATATTTTCTGAAATTAATTCGTATACTGCAATACACTGACCTAACAAAAAAAGATTGAAGTCTAGCTCTTAAAGTGTCTGAGATCATAAATACGGACAGACGGGCGGGCAGACGGACAGGGTTATATTGACTCAGTTTGTCGTTCTGATCAACAATATATAAACATTATATAGGGAGTGCGGGCGTGCGTGTATGGTTTATTACACGTGCATGATTAAGCCTGTCCGAATGTATGTACTCTATTCTCAAAGGGAAAAAGAGTATATTGACTTTGTGCAATGTCCGTCTTGCTGTCCGTCCATCTGTCCGTATGAACGCAATATTTTTCGGCGCTATTAGAGCTAGAGACTTGAAATTTTCAGCATATACTCATGTGTGCTCACGAATTATAAAATGTAAAAATTTTCTCGATCCGCCCACTAGGGGCGTGGCAGATCGGAAAGTGCATGTGCCCGTATGCCAGTAATCGTACTAGTTGATGAGCTAGAGAGTTGCAATTTGGAATGTACACTCGCGGTGACAACCCAAGTTCAAAAATATATGGCGGATATACCTATGCCCATTGAGGGCGTGGCAAATCGGAAAAACGTATCTTCTGCAGCTTTAAAGCTAGAAGGCTGAAATTTCGCATGTGAGCTAAGGTTATGATTCTATTAAAACCGCAAAAGTTTTTATCTTCTACATTTATAAAACTAGAAGCTTCAAAATAGGATGGTTTAGTTACTAATGGCCTCCTCTAATTTTTCAGCCTCTTCCGGAGCGTGGCATATCGAAAAATACCCTGTAATTCTCTCATTTTTTGAGTGTTAGCAACCAAATTTTGCAGTTATTTTACCCTCGGCTCTTTCTAAGAACTGGTCAAAAATTATGCGCTTACGTCCACTGGGGGCGTGGCAAATCGGCAAAGCAGTTTGTTGTGGACAACTGCATCATTCATGCTTACAAATAGCTTAGTAGTAATTGCTAAGATGGTAGAAAGCATTTTAACATAATTATAAAAATATTAAAGAATTAAAAAATAAAATTTATAAGTTTTCGATTAAAAAACAAAAAGTTACCAGCGGGATTTGAACCCGGTCATTTTATAATAACATGTAATCGTTAGCTAAACTTAAATAAGTTCACTGTTACACAACACACAATTCAACCACAATTCTTAGATTATTATAGCATGCAGCCTTTGTATGTATGCATAGGGAATCAATTAATATGCGCTTGCAATGTACGTTTGCTAATTGTTGAAATATTTCGTTTATTATAAGAACAGAGTATCTCGCAGTTACTTGCGCCTAACTGCAACGTTCTTACTTGTTTTTTTTTTTTTTATTGAATTTGTGCTATCCCCAATTTAGCATAGTAAAAATTAAAATCGCCTACCTTCGCATTCATCTGTCTTCACATTGTACAAATAGCCTATTGGGCAATTCTTTGTCTTTATGTTGAGACATTGATATCCACCGATTGTATTGTGACAATATTGCGTTGCTTTGCACTCGTGCAGTTGCTCTTGGCACTCATCGATGTCTAAACATTTACCTTGTTTACCATCCAAAATATATCCACTGGGACAAATGTTTTTTTTGTCCTCATAACATGTAACATTATTATCGTTCAGTTTATAACCGGGATTACAGCTGCACTTATACGCATCGTATGTATTTATACAAACCTGCTCACACAGATTAGGAATTTTTCCACAAATATCATCTGTTAGAGGTATTTGAATACATATAAATTATTATATAACGTTTATTATTCCAAAGATTCTTACCATCACCAGATAGTACTATCGTTCCATCATCATTTTCACGGCTTCCGATAATTTCCCTTTCTGTTTTATCATGATCAGCATGGATTTCTAATTTATACTTCCTTTCAAACTCCGACTCAAACTCAGACTCTAAGCCGTCATCAGAGCAGCATAGCCGATATGACTCAATGTTCAAAAGAAATGAAAACAATGGATCCCTACACTTTTGTTGACTAGCCTTAACAGCTAAGCCAACTGAAAAGACCATAAAAAATAATTACTCCATATTAGAGATCTATGTCATACATATCTATAGACAAACAATACCTTGACAAGCTCGGCAGCAATTCGAATACGATGTTGACGTTAAATTATGGTCCTTATTGCACGAAGCGCCCTCCAATGCAGCCAGACGACCAAGCTCACAGTTTTGGCGATCCAATTCTCTTGAACAGCAAACGCCAAATGTTGAGGAACACAAGCCCAGCCAAAGCTTAGATATATTTGCCACAGTCGAATCCATTTTATCACATCCATTTGTAGTACGAGCATTCCGCAAGCCACTTATACAACATTTTCGAATGTAGTCAGCGATTTGTTCTATAAAATTATATGAAAGCAAATGCAGTCAATTAATATCTGTATAGCCTGTATTCTTGTCGCTTGTTTTCTTTTAATCTCTTCATTACTCTCTGATATTGCCCACTACTTTTACCCTGTACCCAAAAGAGACGTGGAAGAGCTCATAATGTGTAATGTCCGCACGCATAAGCATGCACATTGTCGTTATGGATATGAGCGTCAATACAGGAAATATGTTATTATACCCTGAGCCCATTGAAAGAAACGGTAAAAAAAACGTATAATAGTTAAATGTATGAAACACTAATAAAAAACATAATTTTTAAGCCTCGCTGGGGCGAAAAATACCCTGTTATTTTAACAGTTTTGGAGCGTAAGTATCAACATTTTACAATTACTTTACCCTAGGTTCCTTCTAAGAACTGGATAACAATAATGGGTCTACAATAGCGGCGCGGCAAATTGGGAAAGAAATTTGTTGGGCCCAACTGCATAATTAATATGTGTGTGCACATAAAAAGCTTAGTAGTAGTTGTTAAGATGCAGGAAACATTTTTAAAGAAAATAAATTAAATTAAACATGTAAGAAAGCTCTAGTCGAGACTGCTGGACTACGAAATATCCTGAGCCCAGCAAGAAAATATGATAATCTTCTTCTTTATGTACGTATAAGCGCTTGGGGGTTGGATGGGCTTATAACTGCATAGATGGACTATCGTCATGAAACTTTCAGAATATAATAATAGCACTAAAATGTGTCTATTTGCCAAATTGCAAGCCCCTAGTATTTTAATAACGTATTTTCCAAATTTGGGGGAATGGGAATTTGGGGCAGATATAAAAAATATATATAATAAAAAATATAATATATATACTATATATATATATATATATATATATATATATATAAGACTGCAATTCACAACCAACAACGCTTCTGCCCTAACCGGAATCGAATTAGCTCTCTCTCTCTCTCTCTCTCTCTCTCTCTCTCTCTCTCTCTCTCTATTCATACTATTCCAATTCTTTGCAGAAAACTTATTTTGGTTGCTTAGGAGCACTTTGTGAATATCTGTATCACTGCACGCCAAGTACCCAATTTGATAACAGACCACACTTTTGAAATAGTGACGTCACACGACTGCTGTTAGGTAACTTCAAAAGTGACGCAACTACTTGAACAAAATGTATATGAAGCACTACTGCGTGCTATTTTTTCTTTATTCTCTCTCTCTCTCTCTCTCTCTCTCTCTCTGTTTGACTCACCCACTCTATGTTCTCTATGCTCTCTCAGACGAATATGTGTATGTATGTATGAATCTATATGTATGTACAGCGCACAAAATTTTAAATTTGTTCGCGAGTTGCAAATCGAGACGATCCCATTTCATACCTCCTGAGTAAAGAGTATGCTGAACTTTTGAAAGCGCTTGCGCTTGCTTATCACTTTAATATTTTTCCGAATTTTTTGATTGGTATAGATTATTTCCTATCCTTGTTTCCGGTGTTTACAATATCCACTAGCTATCCTCTTATCGCTATTACACTTAAAAACAATCTTCGAACTTTGTTTCTCGACATGTCCCGATATAATTCGTATAGCATATTTATACGTGCCCTTTTTTCTCTTTTAACTATTCTTCTACCCTTTTGTATAACATATTTCACTGAAAACCTATCTATCCTTGTGGCATTTACAGGGAGCTATGCTGGAGTGGGTATACAATATGTCATACCTGTTTGCCTGGTCTATTGCTCTCGCGTAACATGTTCCGAACTCCTGGGAAGTGGGATTATAAATGAATTTCAAAGTCAATTTCAATCAAATATATGGCTAGTACTAGTGTTAGCTTGGTCAGTATTATCAATATTTTTAGTATCCATTAAGTTGTTCAGTTAGTCAATACATACACACCAAACATACAGAATTTATTTTTAGTACTAAAATATATCGGTTGTGAAATCTTTTCAAAAAGAAATACACGATTTTGTAATATTTATGATTAATTAATAATTGGTGATTGTTAAAATAAATAATAGAAAAATTGTATTTGCTATTTAAGCCTTAGCCTTAGTAACTACATGTTATACATTTTTATACCCTGAACCCATTGAAAATGGGAATTCAGTGTATAATGTTTTTGTGAAAATGTATGTAACAGGCAGAAGGAGACGTCGCAGACCCCACAAAATATATATATTCTTGATCAGCACAAAAAAATAAGTTGATATAGCCCTGTCCGTCTGTCCGTCTGTCCGTCCGTCCGTCCGTCCATCCGTCCATCCGTCCGTCCGTCCGTCCGTATGAACGTCGAGATTTCGGAAACTACAAAAGCTAGAGAGCTGAAATTTTACATGAATACTCGTATCTTAGTTACGCAGTACAAGTTTATTTTGTTTTTTCGATAACTCATCCCATTCCTTAATTAATTTTCGAGCATAACTTCTACACCGTTTTAGCTAGAGACTTTGTATATTTAGATAGATATTATGGATACGCAGATTTTGTAATTTTCAGATTTTCGATGCCACGCCCCCTTCGTCCCCAATTTGTAAAAAACGTATTTCAAATACTAGAGACATGTAATTTGGCAAATGAAGATAGTCCATCTAGAAGTGGAGTTATAAGCGTTCAAAGTACAGCCCATCCCACCCCCAACCGTCGGCAGCAACTGCGCGGTTAGCAGAGCGCGCGCTTATACGTGCGTAAAGAAGAAGAATATTAATTTTTTTGTAGGGTTCAGGGTATCTCGTAGTCGAGCCGTCTCGACTAGAGCCTTCTTACTTGTTAATAATAAAAATGTATTGAATTGTATTTTAATTAAAGAGTGCATTAAAACTAAAAACAAAAGTTTAACATTTATCGAGAATCAGTTATAAAATTATATCTCATTTACATATTTTTGTTTGTTACGCATGCAAAAACGAATCGAAGAATTCTTGGAATATTATTCGTTGGACGAAGAGTTAAGGGGATCTCATAGTCTAGAATAGACTAGAGTTTTCCTATTTGTTGATTAAATCGTTCAATTTTAAGCAATGTGCAGTAGTGCAATACCATTAACCATACAACACATAGACCGGACATGTAGAGCAAATTTGTTCCATTCACCAGATTTATACATTCAGGATTAATCATCTTCGTATTTGCCTGTCTCTGTTTGGCTCTGCAGCGAAAATATAGTACGAAAAATTGAGTTCGCTGTCAACGCTCGAACGAAATGATCTCATTCCCATATGTAATACTATGTGCTATTTTGCGTGGCATTACAAATATGAAAATTTCAAAATCTGTGTATCCATAATATCTACCTAAATATATAATTTGAAGTCTCTAGCTCAATCGGCATCAGTGCTGCCAACTTTTGGGAACTTACTTTTAAAAAAGTTGACATTTTGTGAAAAAAAAAACTGAAAAAATTTTAATTTTGAACTTCATTTACTCTCACTCTCTACCTACGCTCATATTCTGGTGCGTGTTGCCCTATCTTGTATGGTTAAACCAAATAGCTTCACTGCTAGGCCATTATCTGACAAAACTGTATACGGTATTATTCAACTGTAACGAATTTGTTTGCCATCTTGCTCGTCAATGAGTATTCTGCATTTCATCAGACTACCTTTTTTTTATACCTTGACCCCATTGAAAATGGGAAATCAGGGTATAATGGTTTTCTTAAAAGTGTGTAACAGGCAGAAGGAGGCATGGCAGATCCCACAAAGTATATATATATATATATATATATATATCAAGGTGACAAGAATAATCAATATATCCCTGTCTGTCTGTCCGACCATCAGTCCGTATGTATGAACTCGTCGATATCTGCAACTATAAGAGCTAGAGACTTCATTCTTTTTTGTTATGCCCGTGTATTGTACGCGGAATACGAGTTTATTTCAGAAAATCGATAACTTTAAGTTAGTTATATCTCGTTCATCTTTAGAGTCAGAGTCTCCAAGTCTTCTGCATATTGATACCGGTCCGAAATTCGCCCCCATCCTCCCCAAAACGTTATTCAAATACTAGAGGCAAATTTTAGTGCTATTATTATATTCTGAACGTTTTATGACGATAGTCCATCTAGAAATGGAGCTATAAGCGTTCAAAGTACAGCCCATCCCACCCCCAACCGTCGGCAGCAACTGCGCGGTTAGCAGAGCGCGCGCTTATACGTGCGTAAAGCAGAAGAATATTAATTTTTTTGTAGGGTTCAGGGTATCTCGTAGTCGAGCCGTCTCGACTAGAGTTTTCTTACTTGTTATACCCTGAACCCATTGAAAATGGGAATTCAGGGAATAATGGTTTTGTGAAAATGTATGTAACAGGCAGAAGGAGACGTCGGAGACCTCATAAAGTATATATATTCTTGATCAGCCAAAAAATAAGTTGATATAGCCCTGTCCGTCTGTCCGTCCGAACGTCTGTCTGTTCGTCAGTCCGTATGAACGTCGAGATTTCGGAAACTACAAAAGCTAGAGAGCTGAATACTCGAATTAAAATCGAAAATTCGTTTACCGCTTTTACGTTTGTATTTTATATTTATATAGATATTATGGATACGCAGATTTTGTAATTTTCAGATTTTAGATGCCACGCCCCCTTTGCCCCCAATTTGAAAAAAAGTATTATAAATACTAGAGACTTGTTATTTGGCAAATAGACAAATTTGAATTCAATTAATATATTTGGAAAGTTTCATGAAGATAGTCCATCTAGAAATGGAATTATAAGCGTTCAAAGAACACCCCATCCCACCCCCAACCATCGGCAGCAACTGCACGGTTAGCAGAGCGCGCGCTTATACGTGCGTAAAGAAGAAGAATATTACTTTTTTTTGCAGGGTTCACGGTATCTCGTAGTCGAGTCGTCTCGACTAGAGCCTTCTTACATGTTTTTTATTAAATTTTATGCTATCCGTATATGTTGTTTTCACCCTTATATATTATTTTGATACTTTATAAACAATTTTACATTATTCACATAATTTCCACAATGAACTATGTATTCTCTCTGAATTTAAAGTATTTTTCAACATTTCCTTCCTTCATCACGTTTCATCTACTCATTTCTATATTTAATCATTATACATATTTTATTTTTTCCGTTCCCTTCTGATAACCTCTTGTATTCCCTGCTCCTTCTACTCATTTCTTTTGTTTTCTTTTCTGTTGTATCCGCAATTCACGCGTATGTGTATCATATATATGTATATGTATGTAAGTAATCATATGAATAAATTATCTTACGGCATATCTAGCCTAGCATGCAAACACTAGCGAGATATCAAGAATCTTAATTCGTTTGCTCTTTATGGTTTGTACGTCTTACGGACATATTAGTATGTTGAATAAAAAACTTTATCAAAATACAAAAGATAATAAAAAATTTCAACAAAAAAAGATTTTAAAAATATACTTGTTAAAAAATCTATTAAAACCAACAAGCATTTCTTAAAGCAATTTTAAAATGAAATATTGTTGCATATAATTATTAATTAAACATAATTTTTTTTGTAGCGAGAGAGAACCATTTTATTTATTTATTTTTCTATTTAATTTTCACAAATCAATTTTATAGATAAATCAAATGACTTACCGTCTGCTAATATTTTATCCAAATTAGCCAAGTAAAGACAAAATATAACGCCAATTATATTGAATTTTATCGCACGCATGTCATATATAATAAAATAAAAAATTCTCTAATTTTTTAAAATCTAATAATAATAAGTAATCTTTGATACGTGACGATGTAATGTGCGTTATAAGACTGCTTTTCACAACTGACTCGGATGTGTCGTGTGGGTCGCATATGAATAAACACTGAATGCTTGTTTGTCGTGTACGGCATTGGACAAACACAGAGATAAAGATACAGATACAACTACTGTATCTCTCGACGCGAAGGCTTTTCAACATTATTGACTCTAACGACTTTAAATTTGGTATATATTTTCGGATTGCCAACCCAAAATTAAAAACTATGGTAGATATATCTAAGCCCATAATGGGTGTGGCAAACCGCCAAACTTTAAAATTGATCCTCTATCGATTGCCTAAAAATAATTATTTAGCCTCTCTGGGGCGTGCCATATCGAAAAATACCCAGTAATTTTCACAGTTTCGGAGCATAAGCATCAAAATTTTACAATTACGTTCCTAGGTTTCTTCTAGGAATTGTATAAAAATTGTGGGTCTACGTCCAATGAGGGGAGTGGCAAATCGGAAAAGAAGATGGCACAAAGCATTTTATAATAAATGACTAAATGGTAAAGTCGGGACACCGGGACATTACCTCCTAAAGCGTGACATGTCCCGGAATTTCAGGACGGATGGCAGTCCTAATTAAAAAGTTAAAAGTTTTCGATAACAACATTCGAAATACTGTTAATCCAAGAATTGCATGCCTCGTTTCTGTAAGCATAATAATACAAGCATGTCTCGCTTGCTTTGCACATAGGTTATGTTATGCGAACTTATTTGATAAATAATTCTTTTTGTATATGAAATTTCTTAATTAAATGATTATGATCATGATAATCATAAGTATATGCCAAACCAAATCGTAATACTCTACTATTTGAATACGATTTTTTACGCATGAATTGTGTGGCTTTTGACTGTATGCATGGAATGAATGGAATGAATGAGTGTGTACACACTTAAATATGTATATATATAAGTATACATATATAGGGAAAATGCTTGCTATTTGGCACGTTTTCTAATTGCCCAAATATTACGCTTTTTAAATTCTATATTAAGGGAAAATCGGAAACAGATATGACAGTATCGCCCGACTACAAAATTCTTACTTATTATACCCTAAACCCGTTAAAAATGGTAGATCATGGTATAACAGGCGGAAGGAAGCATCACAGACCCGATAAAGTATATACATATATTCTTGATATGAAAAACTGAATTGATATACATAGCTTTGTCCGTCTGTCTAAACGCAGATATTTAAGTACGAGTTTGTTTTGATGTTTCGATAACGCATCCCATTTCCTTATTATTGATACAAAATCGACAATTTCTTCTACTTTTTCTTCGTCTTCAAGCGTTGCTTCACTAACCATACAACACATAGACTAGACATGTAGAACAAATTTTTTCCACGCACCAAATTTGGACTTAGTGTCCTAATAATCTTCGTATTTACTCGGCTCTGTAGTTTCGTTTCGGGCAATATAGTACTCGTTAGTCAGTTCGCTGTCAGTGCCCGAGCGAAATGAATCTATGCTCATATGAAGCACTAATATGTGATATTCTTTCCTTACTCTCACTCACTCTCTCTATGCCTCTCACATACATATATATATATATATGTACGCATGCACAAGTCAGTAGCGCACAAAAATAGAAATTTGTCCGCGAGTTGCGATTCGCTACGATCCCATCTTCCTTTCTGAGTAAGAATATGCCGAACTCTTAAAAAGGTTTGAAGTGCTCATGCAAAATTTTTGTGTTTTCGTGATTATTTTTTGGAAGAGTATGAAAGCGCTGATGTATGAGCATTTATGTGACTGTGTGCGAAACTACTCTTGCTACCTGCGCGATTCAGAAGTTTGTCTATTTTGTATGGTTTTGAATTGTAGAGTGACTCTCAAATGAGCCTGTACAGCTTGCAGCAGTCATTTTGGCAATAATGAGTACATGGTAGTAACACGATATATTCGATATTTGTTAGTGCAAAACTATGATGTAGCGGTTCAAAAATATACAAATCCAAGACCGTTCACACAATTCAAAGGCCAAGGCCTACAAGAACAACGAATTGCATATGTATATATGTATTTGAGAGGCATAGAGAGAGTGAGTGAGTGGGAGTAAGGAAATATCACATAATGGTGCTTGATATGAGCATAGATCCATTTCGTTCGAGCACTGACAGCGAACTGATTAACGAGTACTATATTGCCCAAAACAAACCTATTACCACTATAGAAGAATGCGATAAAGATAATAATTGAAACAGATGGACTATTCGTAAAAAAAAAAACTTCAGCTTTTTTTTGGATACACAGATTTTGAAATTTTCATATTTGTAATGCCACGCAAAATAGCACATAGTAATGCTTCATATGGGAATGAGACCATTTCGTTCGAGCGTTGACAGCGAACTCACTTTGTCGTACTATATTTTCGCTGCAGAGCCAAAACAATACAATATTCCAAGAATGCTTCGATTCGTTTTTGCATGCGTAACAAACAAAAATATGTAAATGAGATATAATTTTAATACTGATTCTCGATAAATGTTAAACTTTTGTTTTTAGTTTTAAAATACAATTCAATACATTTTTATTATTAAAAATCAAATTATAATTTTCAGTCTATAACATGTAGTTACCAACTAAGGCTTAAATAGCAAATACAATTTTTCTATTATTTATTTTAACAATCACCAATTATTAATTAATCATAAAAATTACAGAATCGTGTATTTCTTTTTGAAAAGATTTCACAACCGATATTTTTTAGTACTAAAAATAAATTCTGTATGTTTGGTGTGTATGTATTGACTAACTGAACAACTTAATGGATACTAAAAATATTGATAATACTGACCAAGCTAACACTAGTACTAGCCATATATTTGATTGAAATTGACTTTGAAATTCATTTATAATCCCACTTCCCAGGAGTTCGGAACATGTTACGCGAGAGCAATAGACCAGGCAAACAGGTATGACATATTGTATACCCACTCCAGCATAGCTCCCTGTAAATGCCACAAGGATAGATAGGTTTTCAGTGAAATATGTTATACAAAAGGGTAGAAGAATAGTTAAAAGAGGAAAAAGGGCACGTATAAATATGCTATACGAATTATATCGGGACATGTCGAGAAACAAAGTTCGAAGATTGTTTTTAAGTGTAATAGCGATAAGAGGATAACTAGTGGATAATGTAAACACCGGAAACAAGGATAGGAAATAATCTATACCAATCAAAAAATTCGGAAAAATATTAACGTGATAAGGCAGAAAATTCAATGTATACAGATCTTCAACATGCTCAAATGCAAAAATTCCTGTAAGCGCGAGTACTATGTAAAACGTACAAATTAAAATATAGTCGTAAGAAAGAATTTTGGGAACCATCGACTTGCTTTTAATTGGAGTCAATAAACTAGGCAAAGAATGGTGACACATGAATGAGTAGACACATGCGCCAAATAATGAAGGCATGCCGTAAAAATTTACAGCAACTGGATGTCCTCTTGCGCCATTAGTCGCGAGCATTTTGAAAGCAATGCAAATCATCAATATGAACGCTGATATAAGAAGAAAATCAATATTAAATTATAAAAACCCATTTGTCAAATGTACAACTTACCCAACCATCGAAAAATAGCAGTAAGCATTTGTAAATACTTTGTTTTTTCAATACTACATAAGACGAGTGGTGCAAAAATCATAGTAAATCCAATCAAGATGATCCTGTACATGATTAGACGTGATATATTGTGCTGCTTCCAGCATGCACTGTTCTCATTACCTTTTAAATCGCTAAGCAAACGCACTGAGCTCAATTCGGAAATCGAGATATTGGAATTGTTTAACTGTTCATATTCGCTGTATAAAATGAATTCGATAAAATAAAAATAAAATCGGATAGGTAAATAGTAATGAAAATGTATATATATATATATATATATATATATATATATATATATATATATATATATATATATATATATATATATATATATATATACATATATATATATATATATATATATATATATACATATATATATATATATGTATATATATATATATATATAAATAAAATTTTATACGTTTATGAATATATAAATGAATTGTATAGCTAGAGATTATGCCTACAAATTTGTACCATAGCACATCACGCAAACTTCTGGCCACCGCAGCGGAATATATGCTCAAGTCTCCATACAGATAAACTATAAAGCATATGTAAAACAAAATGCGGCCGCACTCATTAAAAAATATTGTTGCCATTTCACCTAATTCAAACTTTTGCGTCAGTTGGTAGTAATGAAATTCCATGTTTAGAATTGTCAGTGGAACTGTTTCGCTTTCTGTATTCGAAAATAATTCATTTTCCTCTTCATTTGAATTGCGCTTGTAACGTAAAGCCTGAAGAGTCTGCCACTTCTTTATCGCATTCGCACCAGCCATAGCTTCGATAACAAATGTTACTGTGATATAGCTGACAATAGCTAATAGTATTATCAGAACCAAACTTAGGCACCACCCTGCTTTGGTGAATACGCCTGGTAGGGTTAGCGCGCCAGTTCCGACAATGAGATTGAATATGAAAACGAATCCCACCTGCAATTAATATTTTTTATATTTAATAATTATTTAATTAGCTAAAAGTTATCTTTAATAGAGTACACATTGTCTGAATTTCAAGTCTTACGTATGTTTGTATGTATACTCATTAATAATATATATGTATATTTGAGTTATTACCAAGTTTGAGTACGAAACCGTATCAACAGGTGGAGGACCAACTCTACGCATTTTACTTTTATTTGTTTGTTGCACAAACAGAAATGACAATGTGGCCAAAAAATAAATAAAAAATGTAAAAAAATACTATTTGGATACTGTTCAGGGAAGAGGTGGTAAACGATCGATAGTGGGCACCATAGATAGTAGGCGATAGTTTTTTTACATCCATCAATTATGGACGATAGTGCTATCGATAGTGCCAACTGTTAAAAAACTCGGTAGGTTACGCAATGAGTAGTTCCGTTACTTTTGAAGTTAACTAACAGCAGTCGTGTGACGTCACTATTTCAAAAGTGCTCTGTTAACAAGTTGCGTACATGGTACAGATGCAGAGATTCACATGGTGCTCCTAAGCAACCAAAATAAGTTTTTTGCAAAGAATTAGAATAGTATGAACTATAAAAATGATGATTCCATACGTGTCTGTTTAAAATTCAAAAACTCAGTAGATAAGAGGAAAAACGGTGAGGTCTTCTGGGGGCAGCAACAGCAGTTCAAAAATGGGTAATAAGTCTGAATAAAAACAAATAAAAAAATAAATTATCAATTCGCAGGATTTACTCCCATTGAAAATGGGAAATGGTTTTCTTAAAAATATGTAACAGGAAGAAGTATATATATTCTTGATCAGGGTGACGAGAAAAGTCCATATATCAATGTCCGTCTGTCCGTATGTTTGAACGCGTCGATTTCCGAAGATATATAAATGAGCTAGAGATTTAATTCTTTTTGTGTTAGGATCGTATATTGCACGCGCAGTACGACTTTATTTCAGAAATTCGATAACTTGTGTCGATTATCGAACATTAATCGAGAATCAGTTATAAAAGTGTATCTCGTTCATCTTCAAGGTTAGAGTCTGCAAGCAGTGCTGCCAATTTAGCTATTTTCCCACTAGATCTAGTGGGTTGCAACAAGAAAATGCGGGATAAATTATGGAACAGCGGCTAGCGGGAATTATAGCTATTTTTCAAGAAAAACTAGCTTTACTTTATAATTTTGAAACATATGGTAACTTGGTGTATTTTTATGCTCTATGATGCCACATATTCATACGAATAGTGTTTTTTCATTTGAATGGCAAAAAACATTGATAAGCCAACCGAGCATTCAATCTGATCGATGTCTGTGAAGTTTACCGAATCGTGTTTTATGCCATAACTAAGAGGGTATATTACAAGTTTAAAAGCGCGAGTGGAAGCTAATAATGACAAAAATGTATAAGAAAAAACCGCGTATTATATGGATGCAAGATCCTGCATTTAAGGATTGACTGGAATGGTTGGACTTTAGATGCACCTGATGAGGGCAAATGTTATTGCAAATACTGCAAATCCAGCAATAATGCCAAGCTTTTAGACTTGCACGCACATGCCAAGACTGCTAAACACAAGTCAAATTCAGCGGATTTTGTTCAGCCTAACAAACTACCATTTGTTTCTTCAATCTCATTGAAAACTTGCGATCAAGAAGCGGGACTGTGTTTGTATATTGCAACACATCATTCAATCAAACCTGTGGACCATTTGGAATTGCTGTGCAAAGAAAAATTTCAGGATGCCAATCTTTTAAAGCTCCATAGGACAAAGTGTACGAGCATAATCAAAAACGTTTTAGCTCCTCACTTCATATAGCTACTGAGTGAGAACATCGCTGATGCGAAGTATAGTTTATCGATTGACGATAGTACCGATATAAGTGTGTACAAGAGTGTGTATAAGTAATAATTCTAATTATTTTGAAAAAACAATCTTAATCTTTCTATATAGGTGTTGCCATAAACTATTTTAGTTCAAAACGGAGCGTCATGGTCTCCACTCGAGGCAGGCGACTCAAAGACGATCGTGAAAAGCCTCTGCGAGGAACTTAACAACTTTAATTTAAACTTTGCCAATTTCATTGGAATCGGCACGGACCTCCAAGAAAAATGCTGCCACAAACTACCAGCAGCAAACCTACATAAACCAAGAGGATAAAGATGAAGATATTGATGAAATCTTATAAAATATTTAAATAAACTAAAAATAAATGGTATTTCAACGTTTTTTATTTTAGATTTTTAAATCGTCATAGGCAGTCCTTTCGATATAAACAATAACATTTTTTTCGAAAAATTTTCATTTTTGCCATTTTAACCATCCTATGTAATGAAAACCCTCGTTACTATCGTAAAAAGCGGCCTGAGCGAAAAAAATGGACTATTTACGAGGTTTAACAAGCTATAACTGGAGTATCTTTCATTCGATTTCTTTATGGCATACCGTTTTAGAAGCGTCCTTTATCGGATTACTCAGATATATCTATGGATATTGCATGGTCTAAGAAGTTTTCGAAATATTCACATAATTCCATAAAAAGAAGACCGTTTGAACTTTCCTTGGCTCTAGCTCGGTTATCCTTTGTCCGATTTTAAGCTCAAATATACTTTTTGAATCGTCATAGGCAGTACTTTCGATATAAACAATAATAAAAATTTTCATTTTTTGCCATTTTAACCATCCTATGTAACGTAAACCCTCGTTACTATCGTAAAAAGAGGCCTGAGCGAAAAAAATGGACTATTTACGAGGTTTAACAAGCTATAACTGGAGTATCTTTCATTCGATTTCTTTATGGCATACCGTTCTAGAAGCGTCCTTTATCGGATTACTCAGATATATCTATGGATATTGCATGGTCTAAGAAGTTTTCGAAATATTCACATAATTCCATAAAAAGAAGACCGATTGAACTTTCCATGGCTCTAGCTCGGTTATCCTTTGTCCGATTTTAAGCTCAAATATACTTTTTGAATCGTCATAGGCAGTACTTTCGATATAAACAATAACATTTTTTTCGAAAAATTTTCATTTTTGCCATTTTAACCATCCTATGTAACGTAAACCCTCGTTACTATCGTAAAAAGCGGCCTGAGCGAAAAAAATGGACTATTTACGAGGTTTAACAAGCTATAACTGGAGTATCTTTCATTCGATTTCTTTATGGCATACCGTTCTAGAAGCGTCCTTTATCGGATTACTCAGATATATCTATGGATATTGCATGGTCTAAGAAGTTTTCGAAATATTCACATAATTCCATAAAAAGAAGACCGATTGAACTTTCCATGGCTCTAGCTCGGTTATCCTTTGTCCGATTTTAAGCTCAAATATACTTTTTGAATCGTCATAGGCAGTACTTTCGATATAAACAATAACATTTTTTTCGAAAAATTTTCATTTTTGCCATTTTAACCATCCTATGTAACGTAAACCCTCGTTACTATCGTAAAAAGCGGCCTGAGCGAAAAAAATGGACTATTTACGAGGTTTAACAAGCTATAACTGGAGTATCTTTCATTCGATTTCTTTATGGCATACCGTTTTAGAAGCGTCCTTTATCGGATTACTCAGATATATCTATGGATATTGCATGGTCTAAGAAGTTTTCGAAATATTCACATAATTCCATAAAAAGAAGACCGATTGAACTTTCCATGGCTCTAGCTCGGTTATCCTTTGTCCGATTTTAAGCTCAAATATACTTTTTGAATCGTCATAGGCAGTACTTTCGATATAAACAATAAAAAATTTCATTTTTGCCATTTTAACCATCCTATGTAACGTAAACCCTCGTTACTATCGTAAAAAGCGGCCTGGGCGAAAAAAATTGACTATTTACGAGGTTTAACAAGCTATAACTGGAGTATCTTTCATTCGATTTCTTTATGGCATACCGTTCTAGAAGCGTCCTTTATCGGATTACTCAGATATATCTATGGATATTGCATGGTCTAAGAAGTTTTCGAAATATTCACATAATTCCATAAAAAGAAGACCGATTGAACTTTCCTTGGCTCTAGCTCGGTTATCCTTTGTCCGATTTTAAGCTCAAATATACTTTTTGAATCGTCATAGGCAGTACTTTCGATATAAACAATAACAATTTTTTCGAAAAATTTTCATTTTTGCCATTTTAACCATCCTATGTAACGTAAACCCTCGTTACTATCGTAAAAAGCGGCCTGAGCGAAAAAAATGGACTATTTACGAGGTTTAACAAGCTATAACTGGAGTATCTTTCATTCGATTTCTTTATGGCATACCGTTCTAGAAGCGTCCTTTATCGGATTACTCAGATATATCTATGGATATTGCATGGTCTAAGAAGTTTTCGAAATATTCACATAATTCCATAAAAAGAAGACCGATTGAACTTTCCATGGCTCTAGCTCGGTTATCCTTTGTCCGATTTTAAGCTCAAATATACTTTTTGAATCGTCATAGGCAGTACTTTCGATATAAACAATAAAAAATTTTTCGAAAAATTTTCATTTTTGCCATTTTAACCATCCTATGTAACGTAAACCCTCGTTACTATCGTAAAAAGCGGCCTGAGCGAAAAAAATTGACTATTTACGAGGTTTAACAAGCTATAACTGGAGTATCTTTCATTCGATTTCTTTATGGCATACCGTTCTAGAAGCGTCCTTTATCGGATTACTCAGATATATCTATGGATATTGCATGGTCTAAGAAGTTTTCGAAATATTCACATAATTCCATAAAAAGAAGACCGATTGAACTTTCCATGGCTCTAGCTCGGTTATCCTTTGTCCGATTTTAAGCTCAAATATACTTTTTGAATCGTCATAGGCAGTACTTTCGATATAAACAATAACAATTTTTTCGAAAAATTTTCATTTTTGCCATTTTAACCATCCTATGTAACGTAAACCCTCGTTACTATCGTAAAAAGCGGCCTGAGCGAAAAAAATGGACTATTTACGAGGTTTAACAAGCTATAACTGGAGTATCTTTCATTCGATTTCTTTATGGCATACCGTTCTAGAAGCGTCCTTTATCGGATTACTCAGATATATCTATGGATATTGCATGGTCTAAGAAGTTTTCGAAATATTCACATAATTCCATAAAAAGAAGACCGATTGAACTTTCCATGGCTCTAGCTCGGTTATCCTTTGTCCGATTTTAAGCTCAAATATACTTTTTGAATCGTCATAGGCAGTACTTTCGATATAAACAATAACAATTTTTTCGAAAAATTTTCATTTTTGCCATTTTAACCATCCTATGTAACGTAAACCCTCGTTACTATCGTAAAAAGCGGCCTGAGCGAAAAAAATGGACTATTTACGAGGTTTAACAAGCTATAACTGGAGTATCTTTCATTCGATTTCTTTATGGCATACCGTTCTAGAAGCGTCCTTTATCGGATTACTCAGATATATCTATGGATATTGCATGGTCTAAGAAGTTTTCGAAATATTCACATAATTCCATAAAAAGAAGACCGATTGAACTTTCCATGGCTCTAGCTCGGTTATCCTTTGTCCGATTTTAAGCTCAAATATACTTTTTGAATCGTCATAGGCAGTACTTTCGATATAAACAATAAAAATTTTTCGAAAAATTTTCATTTTTGCCATTTTAACCATCCTATGTAACGTAAACCCTCGTTACTATCGTAAAAAGCGGCCTGAGCGAAAAAAATTGACTATTTACGAGGTTTAACAAGCTATAACTGGAGTATCTTTCATTCGATTTCTTTATGGCATACCGTTCTAGAAGCGTCCTTTATCGGATTACTCAGATATATCTATGGATATTGCATGGTCTAAGAAGTTTTCGAAATATTCACATAATTCCATAAAAAGAAGACCGATTGAACTTTCCATGGCTCTAGCTCGGTTATCCTTTGTCCGATTTTAAGCTCAAATATACTTTTTGAATCGTCATAGGCAGTACTTTCGATATAAACAATAAAATTTTTTCGAAAAATTTTCATTTTTGCCATTTTAACCATCCTATGTAACGTAAACCCTCGTTACTATCGTAAAAAGCGGCCTGAGCGAAAAAAATGGACTATTTACGAGGTTTAACAAGCTATAACTGGAGTATCTTTCATTCGATTTCTTTATGGCATACCGTTCTAGAAGCGTCCTTTATCGGATTACTCAGATATATCTATGGATATTGCATGGTCTAAGAAGTTTTCGAAATATTCACATAATTCCATAAAAAGAAGACCGATTGAACTTTCCATGGCTCTAGCTCGGTTATCCTTTGTCCGATTTTAAGCTCAAATATACTTTTTGAATCGTCATAGGCAGTACTTTCGATATAAACAATAAAAATTTTTCGAAAAATTTTCATTTTTGCCATTTTAACCATCCTATGTAACGTAAACCCTCGTTACTATCGTAAAAAGCGGCCTGAGCGAAAAAAATTGACTATTTACGAGGTTTAACGAGCTATAACTGGAGTATCTTTCATTCGATTTCTTTATGGCATACCGTTCTAGAAGCGTCCTTTATCGGATTACTCAGATATATCTATGGATATTGCATGGTCTAAGAAGTTTTCGAAATATTCACATAATTCCATAAAAAGAAGACCGATTGAACTTTCCATGGCTCTAGCTCGGTTATCCTTTGTCCGATTTTAAGCTCAAATATACTTTTTGAATCGTCATAGGCAGTACTTTCGATATAAACAATAAAAATTTTTCGAAAAATTTTCATTTTTGCCATTTTAACCATCCTATGTAACGTAAACCCTCGTTACTATCGTAAAAAGCGGCCTGAGCGAAAAAAATGGACTATTTACGAGGTTTAACGAGCTATAACTGGAGTATCTTTCATTCGATTTCTTTATGGCATACCGTTCTAGAAGCGTCCTTTATCGGATTACTCAGATATATCTATGGATATTGCATGGTCTAAGAAGTTTTCGAAATATTCACATAATTCCATAAAAAGAAGACCGACTGAACTTTCCATGGCTCTAGCTCGGTTATCCTTTGTCCGATTTTAAGCTCAAATATACTTTTTGAATCGTCATAGACAGTACTTTCGATATAAACAATAAAAATTTTTTCGAAAAATTTTCATTTTTGCCATTTTAACCATCCTATGTAACGTAAACCCTCGTTACTATCGTAAAAAGCGGCCTGAGCGAAAAAAATTGACTATTTACGAGGTTTAACGAGCTATAACTGGAGTATCTTTCATTCGATTTCTTTATGGCATACCGTTCTAGAAGCGTCCTTTATCGGATTACTCAGATATATCTATGGATATTGCATGGTCTAAGAAGTTTTCGAAATATTCACATAATTCCATAAAAAGAAGACCAATTGAACTTTCCATGGCTCTAGCTCGGTTATCCTTTGTCCGATTTTAAGCTCAAATATACTTTTTGAATCGTCATAGACAGTACTTTCGATATAAACAATAAAAATTTTTTCGAAAAATTTTCATTTTTGCCATTTTAACCATCCTATGTAACGTAAACCCTCGTTACTATCGTAAAAAGCGGCCTGAGCGAAAAAAATTGACTATTTACGAGGTTTAACGAGCTATAACTGGAGTATCTTTCATTCGATTTCTTTATGGCATACCGTTCTAGAAGCGTCCTTTATCGGATTACTCAGATATATCTATGGATATTGCATGGTCTAAGAAGTTTTCGAAATATTCACATAATTCCATAAAAAGAAGACCGATTGAACTTTCCATGGCTCTAGCTCGGTTATCCTTTGTCCGATTTTAAGCTCAAATATACTTTTTGAATCGTCATAGACAGTACTTTCGATATAAACAATAAAAATTTTTTCGAAAAATTTTCATTTTTGCCATTTTAACCATCCTATGTAACGTAAACCCTCGTTACTATCGTAAAAAGCGGCCTGAGCGAAAAAAATTGACTATTTACGAGGTTTAACGAGCTATAACTGGAGTATCTTTCATTCGATTTCTTTATGGCATACCGTTCTAGAAGCGTCCTTTATCGGATTACTCAGATATATCTATGGATATTGCATGGTCTAAGAAGTTTTCGAAATATTCACATAATTCCATAAAAAGAAGACCGATTGAACTTTCCATGGCTCTAGCTCGGTTATCCTTTGTCCGATTTTAAGCTCAAATATACTTTTTGAATCGTCATAGACAGTACTTTCGATATAAACAATAAAAATTTTTTCGAAAAATTTTCATTTTTGCCATTTTAACCATCCTATGTAACGTAAACCCTCGTTACTATCGTAAAAAGCGGCCTGAGCGAAAAAAATTGACTATTTACGAGGTTTAACGAGCTATAACTGGAGTATCTTTCATTCGATTTCTTTATGGCATACCGTTCTAGAAGCGTCCTTTATCGGATTACTCAGATATATCTATGGATATTGCATGGTCTAAGAAGTTTTCGAAATATTCACATAATTCCATAAAAAGAAGACCGATTGAACTTTCCATGGCTCTAGCTCGGTTATCCTTTGTCCGATTTTAAGCTCAAATATACTTTTTGAATCGTCATAGACAGTACTTTCGATATAAACAATAAAAATTTTTTCGAAAAATTTTCATTTTTGCCATTTTAACCATCCTATGTAACGTAAACCCTCGTTACTATCGTAAAAAGCGGCCTGAGCGAAAAAAATTGACTATTTACGAGGTTTAACGAGCTATAACTGGAGTATCTTTCATTCGATTTCTTTATGGCATACCGTTCTAGAAGCGTCCTTTATCGGATTACTCAGATATATCTATGGATATTGCATGGTCTAAGAAGTTTTCGAAATATTCACATAATTCCATAAAAAGAAGACCGATTGAACTTTCCATGGCTCTAGCTCGGTTATCCTTTGTCCGATTTTAAGCTCAAATATACTTTTTGAATCGTCATAGACAGTACTTTCGATATAAACAATAAAAATTTTTTCGAAAAATTTTCATTTTTGCCATTTTAACCATCCTATGTAACGTAAACCCTCGTTACTATCGTAAAAAGCGGCCTGAGCGAAAAAAATTGACTATTTACGAGGTTTAACGAGCTATAACTGGAGTATCTTTCATTCGATTTCTTTATGGCATACCGTTCTAGAAGCGTCCTTTATCGGATTACTCAGATATATCTATGGATATTGCATGGTCTAAGAAGTTTTCGAAATATTCACATAATTCCATAAAAAGAAGACCGATTGAACTTTCCATGGCTCTAGCTCGGTTATCCTTTGTCCGATTTTAAGCTCAAATATACTTTTTGAATCGTCATAGACAGTACTTTCGATATAAACAATAAAAATTTTTTCGAAAAATTTTCATTTTTGCCATTTTAACCATCCTATGTAACGTAAACCCTCGTTACTATCGTAAAAAGCGGCCTGAGCGAAAAAAATTGACTATTTACGAGGTTTAACGAGCTATAACTGGAGTATCTTTCATTCGATTTCTTTATGGCATACCGTTCTAGAAGCGTCCTTTATCGGATTACTCAGATATATCTATGGATATTGCATGGTCTAAGAAGTTTTCGAAATATTCACATAATTCCATAAAAAGAAGACCGATTGAACTTTCCATGGCTCTAGCTCGGTTATCCTTTGTCCGATTTTAAGCTCAAATATACTTTTTGAATCGTCATAGACAGTACTTTCGATATAAACAATAAAAATTTTTTCGAAAAATTTTCATTTTTGCCATTTTAACCATCCTATGTAACGTAAACCCTCGTTACTATCGTAAAAAGCGGCCTGAGCGAAAAAAATTGACTATTTACGAGGTTTAACGAGCTATAACTGGAGTATCTTTCATTCGATTTCTTTATGGCATACCGTTCTAGAAGCGTCCTTTATCGGATTACTCAGATATATCTATGGATATTGCATGGTCTAAGAAGTTTTCGAAATATTCACATAATTCCATAAAAAGAAGACCGATTGAACTTTCCATGGCTCTAGCTCGGTTATCCTTTGTCCGATTTTAAGCTCAAATATACTTTTT
Organism: Drosophila stalkeri; assembly: GCA_035047405.1. Lineage (NCBI taxonomy): Eukaryota > Metazoa > Arthropoda > Insecta > Diptera > Drosophilidae > Drosophila > Drosophila stalkeri. Next base: position 1,273,523 of record JAWNPR010000113.1, read on the forward strand.
GAATCGTCATAGACAGTACTTTCGATATAAACAATAAAAATTTTTTCGAAAAATTTTCATTTTTGCCATTTTAACCATCCTATGTAACGTAAACCCTCGTTACTATCGTAAAAAGCGGCCTGAGCGAAAAAAATTGACTATTTACGAGGTTTAACGAGCTATAACTGGAGTATCTTTCATTCGATTTCTTTATGGCATACCGTTCTAGAAGCGTCCTTTATCGGATTACTCAGATATATCTATGGATATTGCATGGTCTAAGAAGTTTTCGAAATATTCACATAATTCCATAAAAAGAAGACCGATTGAACTTTCCATGGCTCTAGCTCGGTTATCCTTTGTCCGATTTTAAGCTCAAATATACTTTTTGAATCGTCATAGACAGTACTTTCGATATAAACAATAAAAATTTTTTCGAAAAATTTTCATTTTTGCCATTTTAACCATCCTATGTAACGTAAACCCTCGTTACTATCGTAAAAAGCGGCCTGAGCGAAAAAAATTGACTATTTACGAGGTTTAACGAGCTATAACTGGAGTATCTTTCATTCGATTTCTTTATGGCATACCGTTCTAGAAGCGTCCTTTATCGGATTACTCAGATATATCTATGGATATTGCATGGTCTAAGAAGTTTTCGAAATATTCACATAATTCCATAAAAAGAAGACCGATTGAACTTTCCATGGCTCTAGCTCGGTTATCCTTTGTCCGATTTTAAGCTCAAATATACTTTTTGAATCGTCATAGACAGTACTTTCGATATAAACAATAAAAATTTTTTCGAAAAATTTTCATTTTTGCCATTTTAACCATCCTATGTAACGTAAACCCTCGTTACTATCGTAAAAAGCGGCCTGAGCGAAAAAAATTGACTATTTACGAGGTTTAACAAGCTATAACTGGAGTATCTTTCATTCGATTTCTTTATGGCATACCGTTCTAGAAGCGTCCTTTATCGGATTACTCAGATATATCTATGGATATTGCATGGTCTAAGAAGTTTTCGAAATATTCACATAATTCCATAAAAAGAAGACCGATTGAACTTTCCATGGCTCTAGCTCGGTTATCCTTTGTCCGATTTTAAGCTCAAATATACTTTTTGAATCGTCATAGACAGTACTTTCGATATAAACAATAAAAATTTTTTCGAAAAATTTTCATTTTTGCCATTTTAACCATCCTATGTAACGTAAACCCTCGTTACTATCGTAAAAAGCGGCCTGAGCGAAAAAAATGGACTATTTACGAGGTTTAACAAGCTATAACTGGAGTATCTTTCATTCGATTTCTTTATGGCATACCGTTCTAGAAGCGTCCTTTATCGGATTACTCAGATATATCTATGGATATTGCATGGTCTAAGAAGTTTTCGAAATATTCACATAATTCCATAAAAAGAAGACCGATTGAACTTTCCATGGCTCTAGCTCGGTTATCCTTTGTCCGATTTTAAGCTCAAATATACTTTTTGAATCGTCATAGACAGTACTTTCGATATAAACAATAAAAATTTTTTCGAAAAATTTTCATTTTTGCCATTTTAACCATCCTATGTAACGTAAACCCTCGTTACTATCGTAAAAAGCGGCCTGAGCGAAAAAAATTGACTATTTACGAGGTTTAACAAGCTATAACTGGAGTATCTTTCATTCGATTTCTTTATGGCATACCGTTCTAGAAGCGTCCTTTATCGGATTACTCAGATATATCTATGGATATTGCATGGTCTAAGAAGTTTTCGAAATATTCACATAATTCCATAAAAAGAAGACCGATTGAACTTTCCATGGCTCTAGCTCGGTTATCCTTTGTCCGATTTTAAGCTCAAATATACTTTTTGAATCGTCATAGACAGTACTTTCGATATAAACAATAAAAATTTTTTCGAAAAATTTTCATTTTTGCCATTTTAACCATCCTATGTAACGTAAACCCTCGTTACTATCGTAAAAAGCGGCCTGAGCGAAAAAAATTGACTATTTACGAGGTTTAACAAGCTATAACTGGAGTATCTTTCATTCGATTTCTTTATGGCATACCGTTCTAGAAGCGTCCTTTATCGGATTACTCAGATATATCTATGGATATTGCATGGTCTAAGAAGTTTTCGAAATATTCACATAATTCCATAAAAAGAAGACCGATTGAACTTTCCATGGCTCTAGCTCGGTTATCCTTTGTCCGATTTTAAGCTCAAATATACTTTTTGAATCGTCATAGACAGTACTTTCGATATAAACAATAAAAATTTTTTCGAAAAATTTTCATTTTTGCCATTTTAACCATCCTATGTAACGTAAACCCTCGTTACTATCGTAAAAAGCGGCCTGAGCGAAAAAAATTGACTATTTACGAGGTTTAACGAGCTATAACTGGAGTATCTTTCATTCGATTTCTTTATGGCATACCGTTCTAGAAGCGTCCTTTATCGGATTACTCAGATATATCTATGGATATTGCATGGTCTAAGAAGTTTTCGAAATATTCACATAATTCCATAAAAAGAAGACCGATTGAACTTTCCATGGCTCTAGCTCGGTTATCCTTTGTCCGATTTTAAGCTCAAATATACTTTTTGAATCGTCATAGACAGTACTTTCGATATAAACAATAAAAATTTTTTCGAAAAATTTTCATTTTTGCCATTTTAACCATCCTATGTAACGTAAACCCTCGTTACTATCGTAAAAAGCGGCCTGAGCGAAAAAAATTGACTATTTACGAGGTTTAACAAGCTATAACTGGAGTATCTTTCATTCGATTTCTTTATGGCATACCGTTCTAGAAGCGTCCTTTATCGGATTACTCAGATATATCTATGGATATTGCATGGTCTAAGAAGTTTTCGAAATATTCACATAATTCCATAAAAAGAAGACCGATTGAACTTTCCATGGCTCTAGCTCGGTTATCCTTTGTCCGATTTTAAGCTCAAATATACTTTTTGAATCGTCATAGACAGTACTTTCGATATAAACAATAAAAATTTTTTCGAAAAATTTTCATTTTTGCCATTTTAACCATCCTATGTAACGTAAACCCTCGTTACTATCGTAAAAAGCGGCCTGAGCGAAAAAAATTGACTATTTACGAGGTTTAACAAGCTATAACTGGAGTATCTTTCATTCGATTTCTTTATGGCATACCGTTCTAGAAGCGTCCTTTATCGGATTACTCAGATATATCTATGGATATTGCATGGTCTAAGAAGTTTTCGAAATATTCACATAATTCCATAAAAAGAAGACCGATTGAACTTTCCATGGCTCTAGCTCGGTTATCCTTTGTCCGATTTTAAGCTCAAATATACTTTTTGAATCGTCATAGACAGTACTTTCGATATAAACAATAAAAATTTTTTCGAAAAATTTTCATTTTTGCCATTTTAACCATCCTATGTAACGTAAACCCTCGTTACTATCGTAAAAAGCGGCCTGAGCGAAAAAAATTGACTATTTACGAGGTTTAACAAGCTATAACTGGAGTATCTTTCATTCGATTTCTTTATGGCATACCGTTCTAGAAGCGTCCTTTATCGGATTACTCAGATATATCTATGGATATTGCATGGTCTAAGAAGTTTTCGAAATATTCACATAATTCCATAAAAAGAAGACCGATTGAACTTTCCATGGCTCTAGCTCGGTTATCCTTTGTCCGATTTTAAGCTCAAATATACTTTTTGAATCGTCATAGACAGTACTTTCGATATAAACAATAAAAATTTTTTCGAAAAATTTTCATTTTTGCCATTTTAACCATCCTATGTAACGTAAACCCTCGTTACTATCGTAAAAAGCGGCCTGAGCGAAAAAAATTGACTATTTACGAGGTTTAACGAGCTATAACTGGAGTATCTTTCATTCGATTTCTTTATGGCATACCGTTCTAGAAGCGTCCTTTATCGGATTACTCAGATATATCTATGGATATTGCATGGTCTAAGAAGTTTTCGAAATATTCACATAATTCCATAAAAAGAAGACCGATTGAACTTTCCATGGCTCTAGCTCGGTTATCCTTTGTCCGATTTTAAGCTCAAATATACTTTTTGAATCGTCATAGACAGTACTTTCGATATAAACAATAAAAATTTTTTCGAAAAATTTTCATTTTTGCCATTTTAACCATCCTATGTAACGTAAACCCTCGTTACTATCGTAAAAAGCGGCCTGAGCGAAAAAAATTGACTATTTACGAGGTTTAACGAGCTATAACTGGAGTATCTTTCATTCGATTTCTTTATGGCATACCGTTCTAGAAGCGTCCTTTATCGGATTACTCAGATATATCTATGGATATTGCATGGTCTAAGAAGTTTTCGAAATATTCACATAATTCCATAAAAAGAAGACCGATTGAACTTTCCATGGCTCTAGCTCGGTTATCCTTTGTCCGATTTTAAGCTCAAATATACTTTTTGAATCGTCATAGACAGTACTTTCGATATAAACAATAAAAATTTTTTCGAAAAATTTTCATTTTTGCCATTTTAACCATCCTATGTAACGTAAACCCTCGTTACTATCGTAAAAAGCGGCCTGAGCGAAAAAAATTGACTATTTACGAGGTTTAACGAGCTATAACTGGAGTATCTTTCATTCGATTTCTTTATGGCATACCGTTCTAGAAGCGTCCTTTATCGGATTACTCAGATATATCTATGGATATTGCATGGTCTAAGAAGTTTTCGAAATATTCACATAATTCCATAAAAAGAAGACCGATTGAACTTTCCATGGCTCTAGCTCGGTTATCCTTTGTCCGATTTTAAGCTCAAATATACTTTTTGAATCGTCATAGACAGTACTTTCGATATAAACAATAAAAATTTTTTCGAAAAATTTTCATTTTTGCCATTTTAACCATCCTATGTAACGTAAACCCTCGTTACTATGGTTAAAATGGCAAAATGGGGAAGACGATTAAAAATATTTGAGCTAAAATCGGACAAAGATAACCGAGCTAAGCATGGAAAGTTAATGGTTTCTTTTATGGAATTATGTGAATATTTCGAAAACTTCTTAGACCATGCAATATCCATAGATATATCTGAGTAATCCGATAAAAGACGCTTCTAGAACGGTATGCCATAAAGAAATCGAATGAAAGATACTCCAGTTATAGCTCGTTAAACCTCTTAGAAAGTCAATTTTTTCGCTCAGACCGCTTTTACGATAGTAACGAGGGTTTACGTTACATAGGATGGTTAAAATGGCAAAAATGAAAATTTTTCGAAAAATTTTTATTGTTTATATCGAAAGTACTGTCTATGACGATTCAAAAAGTATATTTGAGCTTAAAATCGGACAAAGGATAACCGAGCTAGAGCCATGGAAAGTTCAACTTCTTAGACCATGCAATATCCATAGATATATCTGAGTAATCCGATAAAGGACGCTTCTAGAACGGTATGCCATAAAGAAATCGAATGAAAGATACTCCAGTTATAGCTCGTTAAACCTCGTAAATAGTCAATTTTTTCGCTCAGGCCGCTTTTTACGATAGTAACGAGGGTTTACGTTACATAGGATGGTTAAAATGGCAAAAATGAAAATTTTTCGAAAAAATTTTATTGTTTATATCGAAAGTACTGTCTATGACGATTCAAAAAGTATATTTGAGCTTAAAATCGGACAAAGGATAACCGAGCTAGAGCCATGGAAAGTTCAATCGGTCTTCTTTTTATGGAATTATGTGAATATTTCGAAAACTTCTTAGACCATGCAATATCCATAGATATATCTGAGTAATCCGATAAAGGACGCTTCTAGAACGGTATGCCATAAAGAAATCGAATGAAAGATACTCCAGTTATAGCTCGTTAAACCTCGTAAATAGTCAATTTTTTCGCTCAGGCCGCTTTTTACGATAGTAACGAGGGTTTACGTTACATAGGATGGTTAAAATGGCAAAAATGAAAATTTTTCGAAAAAATTTTATTGTTTATATCGAAAGTACTGTCTATGACGATTCAAAAAGTATATTTGAGCTTAAAATCGGACAAAGGATAACCGAGCTAGAGCCATGGAAAGTTCAATCGGTCTTCTTTTTATGGAATTATGTGAATATTTCGAAAACTTCTTAGACCATGCAATATCCATAGATATATCTGAGTAATCCGATAAAGGACGCTTCTAGAACGGTATGCCATAAAGAAATCGAATGAAAGATACTCCAGTTATAGCTCGTTAAACCTCGTAAATAGTCAATTTTTTTCGCTCAGGCCGCTTTTTACGATAGTAACGAGGGTTTACGTTACATAGGATGGTTAAAATGGCAAAAATGAAAATTTTTCGAAAAATTTTTATTGTTTATATCGAAAGTACTGTCTATGACGATTCAAAAAGTATATTTGAGCTTAAAATCGGACAAAGGATAACCGAGCTAGAGCCATGGAAAGTTCAATCGGTCTTCTTTTTATGGAATTATGTGAATATTTCGAAAACTTCTTAGACCATGCAATATCCATAGATATATCTGAGTAATCCGATAAAGGACGCTTCTAGAACGGTATGCCATAAAGAAATCGAATGAAAGATACTCCAGTTATAGCTCGTTAAACCTCGTAAATAGTCAATTTTTTCGCTCAGGCCGCTTTTTACGATAGTAACGAGGGTTTACGTTACATAGGATGGTTAAAATGGCAAAAATGAAAATTTTTCGAAAAATTTTTATTGTTTATATCGAAAGTACTGTCTATGACGATTCAAAAAGTATATTTGAGCTTAAAATCGGACAAAGGATAACCGAGCTAGAGCCATGGAAAGTTCAATCGGTCTTCTTTTTATGGAATTATGTGAATATTTCGAAAACTTCTTAGACCATGCAATATCCATAGATATATCTGAGTAATCCGATAAAGGACGCTTCTAGAACGGTATGCCATAAAGAAATCGAATGAAAGATACTCCAGTTATAGCTCGTTAAACCTCGTAAATAGTCAATTTTTTTCGCTCAGGCCGCTTTTTACGATAGTAACGAGGGTTTACGTTACATAGGATGGTTAAAATGGCAAAAATGAAAATTTTTCGAAAAAATTTTATTGTTTATATCGAAAGTACTGTCTATGACGATTCAAAAAGTATATTTGAGCTTAAAATCGGACAAAGGATAACCGAGCTAGAGCCATGGAAAGTTCAATCGGTCTTCTTTTTATGGAATTATGTGAATATTTCGAAAACTTCTTAGACCATGCAATATCCATAGATATATCTGAGTAATCCGATAAAGGACGCTTCTAGAACGGTATGCCATAAAGAAATCGAATGAAAGATACTCCAGTTATAGCTCGTTAAACCTCGTAAATAGTCAATTTTTTCGCTCAGGCCGCTTTTTACGATAGTAACGAGGGTTTACGTTACATAGGATGGTTAAAATGGCAAAAATGAAAATTTTTCGAAAAAATTTTATTGTTTATATCGAAAGTACTGTCTATGACGATTCAAAAAGTATATTTGAGCTTAAAATCGGACAAAGGATAACCGAGCTAGAGCCATGGAAAGTTCAATCGGTCTTCTTTTTATGGAATTATGTGAATATTTCGAAAACTTCTTAGACCATGCAATATCCATAGATATATCTGAGTAATCCGATAAAGGACGCTTCTAGAACGGTATGCCATAAAGAAATCGAATGAAAGATACTCCAGTTATAGCTCGTTAAACCTCGTAAATAGTCAATTTTTTCGCTCAGGCCGCTTTTTACGATAGTAACGAGGGTTTACGTTACATAGGATGGTTAAAATGGCAAAAATGAAAATTTTTCGAAAAAATTTTATTGTTTATATCGAAAGTACTGTCTATGACGATTCAAAAAGTATATTTGAGCTTAAAATCGGACAAAGGATAACCGAGCTAGAGCCATGGAAAGTTCAATCGGTCTTCTTTTTATGGAATTATGTGAATATTTCGAAAACTTCTTAGACCATGCAATATCCATAGATATATCTGAGTAATCCGATAAAGGACGCTTCTAGAACGGTATGCCATAAAGAAATCGAATGAAAGATACTCCAGTTATAGCTCGTTAAACCTCGTAAATAGTCAATTTTTTTCGCTCAGGCCGCTTTTTACGATAGTAACGAGGGTTTACGTTACATAGGATGGTTAAAATGGCAAAAATGAAAATTTTTCGAAAAAATTTTTATTGTTTATATCGAAAGTACTGTCTATGACGATTCAAAAAGTATATTTGAGCTTAAAATCGGACAAAGGATAACCGAGCTAGAGCCATGGAAAGTTCAATCGGTCTTCTTTTTATGGAATTATGTGAATATTTCGAAAACTTCTTAGACCATGCAATATCCATAGATATATCTGAGTAATCCGATAAAGGACGCTTCTAGAACGGTATGCCATAAAGAAATCGAATGAAAGATACTCCAGTTATAGCTTGTTAAACCTCGTAAATAGTCAATTTTTTTCGCTCAGGCCGCTTTTTACGATAGTAACGAGGGTTTACGTTACATAGGATGGTTAAAATGGCAAAAATGAAAATTTTTCGAAAAAATTTTTATTGTTTATATCGAAAGTACTGTCTATGACGATTCAAAAAGTATATTTGAGCTTAAAATCGGACAAAGGATAACCGAGCTAGAGCCATGGAAAGTTCAATCGGTCTTCTTTTTATGGAATTATGTGAATATTTCGAAAACTTCTTAGACCATGCAATATCCATAGATATATCTGAGTAATCCGATAAAGGACGCTTCTAGAACGGTATGCCATAAAGAAATCGAATGAAAGATACTCCAGTTATAGCTTGTTAAACCTCGTAAATAGTCAATTTTTTTCGCTCAGGCCGCTTTTTACGATAGTAACGAGGGTTTACGTTACATAGGATGGTTAAAATGGCAAAAATGAAAATTTTTCGAAAAAATTTTATTGTTTATATCGAAAGTACTGTCTATGACGATTCAAAAAGTATATTTGAGCTTAAAATCGGACAAAGGATAACCGAGCTAGAGCCATGGAAAGTTCAATCGGTCTTCTTTTTATGGAATTATGTGAATATTTCGAAAACTTCTTAGACCATGCAATATCCATAGATATATCTGAGTAATCCGATAAAGGACGCTTCTAGAACGGTATGCCATAAAGAAATCGAATGAAAGATACTCCAGTTATAGCTCGTTAAACCTCGTAAATAGTCAATTTTTTTCGCTCAGGCCGCTTTTTACGATAGTAACGAGGGTTTACGTTACATAGGATGGTTAAAATGGCAAAAATGAAAATTTTTCGAAAAAATTTTTATTGTTTATATCGAAAGTACTGTCTATGACGATTCAAAAAGTATATTTGAGCTTAAAATCGGACAAAGGATAACCGAGCTAGAGCCATGGAAAGTTCAATCGGTCTTCTTTTTATGGAATTATGTGAATATTTCGAAAACTTCTTAGACCATGCAATATCCATAGATATATCTGAGTAATCCGATAAAGGACGCTTCTAGAACGGTATGCCATAAAGAAATCGAATGAAAGATACTCCAGTTATAGCTCGTTAAACCTCGTAAATAGTCAATTTTTTTCGCTCAGGCCGCTTTTTACGATAGTAACGAGGGTTTACGTTACATAGGATGGTTAAAATGGCAAAAATGAAAATTTTTCGAAAAAATTTTATTGTTTATATCGAAAGTACTGTCTATGACGATTCAAAAAGTATATTTGAGCTTAAAATCGGACAAAGGATAACCGAGCTAGAGCCATGGAAAGTTCAATCGGTCTTCTTTTTATGGAATTATGTGAATATTTCGAAAACTTCTTAGACCATGCAATATCCATAGATATATCTGAGTAATCCGATAAAGGACGCTTCTAGAACGGTATGCCATAAAGAAATCGAATGAAAGATACTCCAGTTATAGCTCGTTAAACCTCGTAAATAGTCAATTTTTTTCGCTCAGGCCGCTTTTTACGATAGTAACGAGGGTTTACGTTACATAGGATGGTTAAAATGGCAAAAATGAAAATTTTTCGAAAAATTTTATTGTTTATATCGAAAGTACTGTCTATGACGATTCAAAAAGTATATTTGAGCTTAAAATCGGACAAAGGATAACCGAGCTAGAGCCATGGAAAGTTCAATCGGTCTTCTTTTTATGGAATTATGTGAATATTTCGAAAACTTCTTAGACCATGCAATATCCATAGATATATCTGAGTAATCCGATAAAGGACGCTTCTAGAACGGTATGCCATAAAGAAATCGAATGAAAGATACTCCAGTTATAGCTCGTTAAACCTCGTAAATAGTCAATTTTTTTCGCTCAGGCCGCTTTTTACGATAGTAACGAGGGTTTACGTTACATAGGATGGTTAAAATGGCAAAAATGAAACATTTTCGAAAAATTTTTATTGTTTATATCGAAAGTACTGTCTATGACGATTCAAAAAGTATATTTGAGCTTAAAATCGGACAAAGGATAACCGAGCTAGAGCCATGGAAAGTTCAATCGGTCTTCTTTTTATGGAATTATGTGAATATTTCGAAAACTTCTTAGACCATGCAATATCCATAGATATATCTGAGTAATCCGATAAAGGACGCTTCTAGAACGGTATGCCATAAAGAAATCGAATGAAAGATACTCCAGTTATAGCTCGTTAAACCTCGTAAATAGTCAATTTTTTTCGCTCAGGCCGCTTTTTACGATAGTAACGAGGGTTTACGTTACATAGGATGGTTAAAATGGCAAAAATGAAAATTTTTCGAAAAAATTTTTATTGTTTATATCGAAAGTACTGTCTATGACGATTCAAAAAGTATATTTGAGCTTAAAATCGGACAAAGGATAACCGAGCTAGAGCCATGGAAAGTTCAATCGGTCTTCTTTTTATGGAATTATGTGAATATTTCGAAAACTTCTTAGACCATGCAATATCCATAGATATATCTGAGTAATCCGATAAAGGACGCTTCTAGAACGGTATGCCATAAAGAAATCGAATGAAAGATACTCCAGTTATAGCTTGTTAAACCTCGTAAATAGTCCATTTTTTTCGCTCAGGCCGCTTTTTACGATAGTAACGAGGGTTTACGTTACATAGGATGGTTAAAATGGCAAAAATGAAAATTTTCGAAAAATTTTTATTGTTTATATCGAAAGTACTGTCTATGACGATTCAAAAAGTATATTTGAGCTTAAAATCGGACAAAGGATAACCGAGCTAGAGCCATGGAAAGTTCAATCGGTCTTCTTTTTATGGAATTATGTGAATATTTCGAAAACTTCTTAGACCATGCAATATCCATAGATATATCTGAGTAATCCGATAAAGGACGCTTCTAGAACGGTATGCCATAAAGAAATCGAATGAAAGATACTCCAGTTATAGCTCGTTAAACCTCGTAAATAGTCCATTTTTTTCGCTCAGGCCGCTTTTTACGATAGTAACGAGGGTTTACGTTACATAGGATGGTTAAAATGGCAAAAATGAAAATTTTTCGAAAAAATTTTTATTGTTTATATCGAAAGTACTGTCTATGACGATTCAAAAAGTATATTTGAGCTTAAAATCGGACAAAGGATAACCGAGCTAGAGCCATGGAAAGTTCAGTCGGTCTTCTTTTTATGGAATTATGTGAATATTTCGAAAACTTCTTAGACCATGCAATATCCATAGATATATCTGAGTAATCCGATAAAGGACGCTTCTAGAACGGTATGCCATAAAGAAATCGAATGAAAGATACTCCAGTTATAGCTCGTTAAACCTCGTAAATAGTCCATTTTTTTCGCTCAGGCCGCTTTTTACGATAGTAACGAGGGTTTACGTTACATAGGATGGTTAAAATGGCAAAAATGAAAATTTTTCGAAAAATTTTTATTGTTTATATCGAAAGTACTGTCTATGACGATTCAAAAAGTATATTTGAGCTTAAAATCGGACAAAGGATAACCGAGCTAGAGCCATGGAAAGTTCAATCGGTCTTCTTTTTATGGAATTATGTGAATATTTCGAAAACTTCTTAGACCATGCAATATCCATAGATATATCTGAGTAATCCGATAAAGGACGCTTCTAGAACGGTATGCCATAAAGAAATCGAATGAAAGATACTCCAGTTATAGCTCGTTAAACCTCGTAAATAGTCCATTTTTTTCGCTCAGGCCGCTTTTTACGATAGTAACGAGGGTTTACGTTACATAGGATGGTTAAAATGGCAAAAATGAAAATTTTTCGAAAAAATTTTTATTGTTTATATCGAAAGTACTGTCTATGACGATTCAAAAAGTATATTTGAGCTTAAAATCGGACAAAGGATAACCGAGCTAGAGCCATGGAAAGTTCAATCGGTCTTCTTTTTATGGAATTATGTGAATATTTCGAAAACTTCTTAGACCATGCAATATCCATAGATATATCTGAGTAATCCGATAAAGGACGCTTCTAGAACGGTATGCCATAAAGAAATCGAATGAAAGATACTCCAGTTATAGCTCGTTAAACCTCGTAAATAGTCAATTTTTTTCGCTCAGGCCGCTTTTTACGATAGTAACGAGGGTTTACGTTACATAGGATGGTTAAAATGGCAAAAATGAAAATTTTTCGAAAAAATTTTTATTGTTTATATCGAAAGTACTGTCTATGACGATTCAAAAAGTATATTTGAGCTTAAAATCGGACAAAGGATAACCGAGCTAGAGCCATGGAAAGTTCAATCGGTCTTCTTTTTATGGAATTATGTGAATATTTCGAAAACTTCTTAGACCATGCAATATCCATAGATATATCTGAGTAATCCGATAAAGGACGCTTCTAGAACGGTATGCCATAAAGAAATCGAATGAAAGATACTCCAGTTATAGCTCGTTAAACCTCGTAAATAGTCAATTTTTTTCGCTCAGGCCGCTTTTTACGATAGTAACGAGGGTTTACGTTACATAGGATGGTTAAAATGGCAAAAATGAAAATTTTTCGAAAAAATTTTTATTGTTTATATCGAAAGTACTGTCTATGACGATTCAAAAAGTATATTTGAGCTTAAAATCGGACAAAGGATAACCGAGCTAGAGCCATGGAAAGTTCAATCGGTCTTCTTTTTATGGAATTATGTGAATATTTCGAAAACTTCTTAGACCATGCAATATCCATAGATATATCTGAGTAATCCGATAAAGGACGCTTCTAGAACGGTATGCCATAAAGAAATCGAATGAAAGATACTCCAGTTATAGCTCGTTAAACCTCGTAAATAGTCAATTTTTTTCGCTCAGGCCGCTTTTTACGATAGTAACGAGGGTTTACGTTACATAGGATGGTTAAAATGGCAAAAATGAAAATTTTTCGAAAAATTTTTATTGTTTATATCGAAAGTACTGTCTATGACGATTCAAAAAGTATATTTGAGCTTAAAATCGGACAAAGGATAACCGAGCTAGAGCCATGGAAAGTTCAATCGGTCTTCTTTTTATGGAATTATGTGAATATTTCGAAAACTTCTTAGACCATGCAATATCCATAGATATATCTGAGTAATCCGATAAAGGACGCTTCTAGAACGGTATGCCATAAAGAAATCGAATGAAAGATACTCCAGTTATAGCTCGTTAAACCTCGTAAATAGTCAATTTTTTTCGCTCAGGCCGCTTTTTACGATAGTAACGAGGGTTTACGTTACATAGGATGGTTAAAATGGCAAAAATGAAAATTTTTCGAAAAAATTTTTATTGTTTATATCGAAAGTACTGTCTATGACGATTCAAAAAGTATATTTGAGCTTAAAATCGGACAAAGGATAACCGAGCTAGAGCCATGGAAAGTTCAATCGGTCTTCTTTTTATGGAATTATGTGAATATTTCGAAAACTTCTTAGACCATGCAATATCCATAGATATATCTGAGTAATCCGATAAAGGACGCTTCTAGAACGGTATGCCATAAAGAAATCGAATGAAAGATACTCCAGTTATAGCTCGTTAAACCTCGTAAATAGTCAATTTTTTTCGCTCAGGCCGCTTTTTACGATAGTAACGAGGGTTTACGTTACATAGGATGGTTAAAATGGCAAAAATGAAAATTTTTCGAAAAAATTTTTATTGTTTATATCGAAAGTACTGTCTATGACGATTCAAAAAGTATATTTGAGCTTAAAATCGGACAAAGGATAACCGAGCTAGAGCCATGGAAAGTTCAATCGGTCTTCTTTTTATGGAATTATGTGAATATTTCGAAAACTTCTTAGACCATGCAATATCCATAGATATATCTGAGTAATCCGATAAAGGACGCTTCTAGAACGGTATGCCATAAAGAAATCGAATGAAAGATACTCCAGTTATAGCTCGTTAAACCTCGTAAATAGTCCATTTTTTTCGCTCAGGCCGCTTTTTACGATAGTAACGAGGGTTTACGTTACATAGGATGGTTAAAATGGCAAAAATGAAAATTTTTCGAAAAATTTTTATTGTTTATATCGAAAGTACTGTCTATGACGATTCAAAAAGTATATTTGAGCTTAAAATCGGACAAAGGATAACCGAGCTAGAGCCATGGAAAGTTCAATCG
>JAWNPR010000114.1:0-27500 GCA_035047405.1 Drosophila stalkeri
TTTTCACAAAAGCATTATACCCTGAATTCCCATTTTCAATGGGTTCAGGGTATAATAAAATAAAATAAAATAAAATAAAATAAAATAAAATATAATATAATATAATATAATATAATATAATATAATATAATATAATTTAATATAATATAATATAATATAATATAATATAATATAATATAATATAATATAATATAATATAATATAATATAATATAATATAATATAATATAATATAATATAATATAATATAATATAATATAATATAATATAATATAATATAATATAATATAATATAATATAATATAATATAATATAATATAATATAATATAATATAATATAATATAATATAATATAATATAATATAATATAATATAATGTAATATAATATATTAAAATAAAATTTAACAAAATTAAATAAAACAAGTAAGAAGGCTCTAGTCGAGACGGCTCGACTACGAAATACCCAGAACCCTGCAAAAAAATTAATATTCTTCTTCTTTACGCACGTATAAGAGCGCGCTCTGCTAACCGCGCACTTGCTGCCGACGGTTGGGGGTGGGATGGGCTGTACTTTGAACGCTTATAACTCCATTTCTAGATGGACTGTCTTCATGAAACTTTCAAAATATATTAATTGCATTCAAATTTGTATATTTGCCAAATAACAAGTCTCTAGTATTTAAAATACGTTTTTTTCAAATTGCGGGCGAAGGGGGCGTGGCATCTAATATCTAAAAACTACAAAATTTGAAGTCTCTAGTTAAAACGGTGAAAAAGTTATGCCCTAAAAACGTAAAAAAGGTAAACGATCATCGAAACAAAATAAACTTGTACTGCGATTTCAGCTTTCTAACTTTTATAGTTTCCGAAATCTCGACGTTCATGCGGACGGACGGACGGACGGACAGACGGACAGGGCTATATCAACTTATTTTTTTGTACTGATCAAGAATATATATATACTTTATGGGGTCTGCGACATCTCCTTTAACTGTTACATACATTTTCACAAAAACATTATACCCTGAATTCCCATTTTCAATGGGTTCAGGGTATAATAAAATAAAATAAAATAAAATAAAATATAATATAATATAATATAATATAATATAATATAATATAATATAATATAATATAATATAATATAATATAATATAATATAATATAATATAATATAATATAATAGAATAGAATATAATATAATATAATATAATATAATAGAATATAATAGAATATAATATAATATAATATAATATAATATAATATAATATAATACAATATATTATAATATAATATAATATAATATAATATAATATAATATAATATAATATAATATAATATAATACAATATATTATAATATAATATAATATAATATAATATAATATAATATAATATAATATAATATAATATAATATAATATAATATAATATAATATAATATAATATAATATAATATAATATAATATAATATAATATAATATAATATAATATAATATAATAGAATATAATATAATATAATATAATATAATATAATATAATAGAATATAATAGAATATAATATAATATAATATAATATAATATAATATAATATAATATAATATAATATAATATAATATAATATAATATAATATAATATAATATAATATAATATAATATAATATAATGTAATATAATATATTAAAATAAAATTTAACAAAATTAAATAAAACAAGTAAGAAGGCTCTAGTCGAGACGGCTCGACTACGAAATACCCAGAACCCTGCAAAAAAATTAATATTCTTCTTCTTTACGCACGTATAAGAGCGCGCTCTGCTAACCGCGCACTTGCTGCCGACGGTTGGGGGTGGGATGGGCTGTACTTTGAACGCTTATAACTCCATTTCTAGATGGACTGTCTTCATGAAACTTTCAAAATATATTAATTGCATTCAAATTTGTCTATTTGCCAAATAACAAGTCTCAAGTATTTAAAATACGTTTTTTTCATATTGCGGGCGAAGGGGGCGTGGCATCTAAAATCTAAAAACTACAAAATTTGAAGTCTCTAGCTAAAACGGTGTAAAAGTTATGCCCGAAAAACGTAAAAAAAGTAAACGATCATCGAAACAAAATAAACTTGTACTGCGATTTCAGTTCTATAACTTTTATAGTTTTCGAAATCTCGACGTTCATGCGGATGGACGGACGGACGGACAGACGGACAGGGCTATATCAACTTATTTTTTGTACTGATCAAGAATATATATATATGCTTTATGGGGTCTGCGACATCTCCTTTAACTGTTACATACATCTTCACAAAAACATTATACCCTGAATTCCCATTTTCAATGGGTTCAGGGTATAATAAAATAAAGTAAAATAAAATAAAATAAAACAAAATAAAATATAATATAATATAATATAATATAATATAATATAATATAATATAATATAATATAATATAATATAATATAATATAATATAATATAATATAATATAATATAATATAATATAATGTAATATAATATAATATAATATAATATAATGTAATATAATATATTAAAATAAAATTTAACAAAATTAAATAAAACAAGTAAGAAGGCTCTAGTCGAGACGGCTCGACTACGAAATACCCAGAACCCTGCAAAAAAATTGATATTCTTCTTCTTTACGCACGTATAAGAGCGCGCTCTGCTAACCGCGCACTTGCTGCCGACGGTTGGGGGTGGGATGGGCTGTATTTGAACGCTTATAACTCCATTTCTAGATGGACTGTCTTCATGAAACTTTCAAAATATATTAATTGCATTCAAATTTGTCTATTTGCCAAATAACAAGTCTCTAGTGTTTAAAATACGTTTTTTCAAATTGCGGGCGAAGGGGGCGTGGCATCTAAAATCTAAAAACTACAAAATTTGAAGTCTCTAGCTAAAACGGTGAAAAAGTTATGCCCGAAAAACGTAAAAAAGGTAAACGATCATCGAAACAAAATAAACTTGTACTGCGATTTCAGCTCTCTAACTTTTATAGTTTCCGAAATCTCGACGTTCATGCGGACGGACGGACGGACAGACGGACAGGGCTATATCAACTTATTTTTTTGTACTGATCAAGAATATATATATACTTTATGGGGTCTTCGACATCTCCTTTTACCTGTTACATACATTTTCACAAAAACATTATACCCTGAATTCCCATTTTCAATGGGTTCAGGGTATAATAAAATAAAATAAAATAAAATAAAATAAAATAAAAATAAAATATAATATAATATAATATAATATAATATAATATAATATAATATAATATAATAAAATAAAATAAAATAAAATAAAATAAAATAAAATATAATATAATATAATATAATATAATATAATATAATATAATATAATATAATATAATATAATATAATATAATATAATATAATATAATATAATATAATATAATATAATATAATATAATATAATATAATATAATATAATATAATATAATATAATATAATATAATATAATATAATATAATATAATATAATATAATATAATATAATGTAATATAATATATTAAAATAAAATTTAACAAAATTAAATAAAACAAGTAAGAAGGCTCTAGTCGAGACGGCTCGACTACGAGATACCCAGAACCCTGCAAAAAAATTAATATTCTTCTTCTTTACGCACGTTTAAGAGCGCGCTCTGCTAACCGCGCACTTGCTGCCGACGGTTGGGGGTGGGATGGGCTGTACTTTGAACGCTTATAACTCCATTTCTAGATGGACTGTCTTCATGAAACTTTCAAAATATATTAATTGCATTCAAATTTGTTTATTTGCCAAATAACAAGTCTCTAGTATTTAAAATACGTTTTTTTCAAATTGCGGGCGAAGGGGGCGTGGCATCTAAAATCTAAAAACTACAAAATTTGAAGTCTCTAGCTAAAACGGTGAAAAAGTTATGCCCTAAAAACGTAAAAAAGGTAAACGATCATCGAAAGAAAATAAACTTGTACTGCGATTTCAGCTTTCTAACTTTTATAGTTTCCGAAATCTCGACGTTCATGCGGACGGACGGCCGGACGGACAGACGGACAGGGCTATATCAACTTATTTTTTTGTACTGATCAAGAATATATATATACTTTATGGGGTCTGCGACATCTCCTTTAACTGTTACATACATTTTCACAAAAACATTATACCCTGAATTCCCATTTTCAATGGGTTCAGGGTATAATAAAATAAAATAAAATAAAATAAAATATAATATAATATAATAAAATAAAATAAAATAAAATAAAATATAATATAACATAATATAATATAATATAATATAATATAATATAATATAATATAATATAATATAATATAATATAATATAATATAATATAATATAATATAATATAATATAATATAATATAATATAATATAATATAATATAATATAATATAATATAATATAATATAATATAATATAATATAATATAATATAATATAATATAATATAATATAATATAATATAATATAATGTAATATAATATATTAAAATAAAATTTAACAAAATTAAATAAAACAAGTAAGAAGCCTCTAGTCGAGACGGCTCGACTACGAGATACCCTGAACCCTGCAAAAAAATTAATATTCTTCTTCTTTACGCACGTATAAGAGCGCGCTCTGCTAACCGCGCAGTTGCTGCCGACGGTTGGGGGTGGGATGGGCTGTACTTTGAACGCTTATAACTCCATTTCTAGATGGACTGTCTTCATGAAACTTTCAAAATATATTAATTGCATTCAAATTTGTCTATTTGCCAAATAACAAGTCTCTAGTATTTAAAATACGTTTTTTTTTCAAATTGCGGGCGAAGGGGGCGTGGCATCTAAAATCTAAAAACTACAAAATTTGAAGTCTCTAGCTAAAACGGTGTAAAAGTTATGCCCGAAAAACGTAAAAAAGGTAAACGATCATCGAAACAAAATAAACTTGTACTGCGATTTCAGCTCTCTAACTTTTATAGTTTTCGAAATCTCCACGTTCATGCGGATGGATGGACGGACGGACAGACGGACAGGGCTATATCAACTTATTTTTTTGTATTGATCAAGAATATATATATATACTTTATGGGGTCTGCGACATCTCCTTTAACTGTTACATACATTTTCACAAAAACATTATACCCTGAATTCCCATTTTCAATGGGTTCAGGGTATAATAAAATAAAGTAAAATAAAATAAAATATAATATAATATAATATAATATAATATAATATAATATAATATAATATAATATAATATAATATAATATAATATAATATAATATAATATAATATAATATAATATAATATAATATAATATAATGTAATATAATATATTATAATATAATATAATATAATATAATATAATATAATGTAATATAATATATTAAAATAAAATTTAACAAAATTAAATAAAACAAGTAAGAAGGCTCTAGTCGAGACGGCTCGATTACGAGATACCCTGAACCCTGCAAAAAAATTAATATTCTTCTTCTTTACGCACGTATAAGAGCGCGCTCTGCTAACCGCGCAGTTGCTGCCGACGGTTGGGGGTGGGATGGGATGTACTTTGAACGCTTATAACTCCATTTCTAGATGGACTGTCTTCATGAAACTTTCAAAATATATTAATTGCATTCAAATTTGTCTATTTGCCAAATAACAAGTCTCTAGTATTTAAAATACGTTTTTTTTTTTCAAATTGCGGGCGAAGGGGGGCGTGGCATCTAAAATCTAAAAACTACAAAATTTGAAGTCTCTAGCTAAAACGGTGTAAAAGTTATGCCCGAAAAACGTAAAAAAGGTAAACGATCATCGAAACAAAATAAACTTGTACTGTGATTTCAGCTCTCTAACTTTTATAGTTTCCGAAATCTCGACGTTCATGCGGACGGACGGACAGACAGACGGACAGGGCTATATCAACTTATTTTTTTGTACTGATCAAGAATATATATATATATATACTTTATGGGGTCTGCGACATCTCCTTTAACTGTTACATACATCTTCACAAAAACATTATACCCTGAATTCCCATTTTCAATGGGTTCAGGGTATAATAAAATAAAGTAAAATAAAATAAAATAAAATAAAATAAAATAAAATAAAATATAATATAATATAATATAATATAATATAATATAATATAATATAATATAATATAATATAATACAATATAATATAATATAATATAATATAATATAATATAATATAATATAATATAATATAATATAATATAATATAATATAATATAATATAATATAATATAATATAATATAATATAATATAATATAATATAATATAATATAATATAATATAATATAATATAATATAATATAATATAATATAATATAATATAATATAATATAATATAATATAATATAATATAATATAATATAATATAATATAATATAATATAATATAATATAATATAATATAATATAATATAATATGATGTAATATAATATATTAAAATAAAATTTAACAAAATTGAATAAAACAAGTAAGAAGGCTCTAGTCGAGACGGCTCGATTACGAGATACCCTGAACCCTGCAAAAAAATTAATATTCTTCTTCTTTACGCACGTATAAGAGCGCGCTCTGCTAACCGCGCAGTTGCTGCCGACGGTTGGGGGTGGGATGGGCTGTACTTTGAACGCTTATAACTCCATTTCTAGATGGACTGTCTTCATGAAACTTTCAAAATATATTAATTGCATTCAAATTTGTCTATTTGCCAAATAATAAGTCTCTAGTATTTAAAATACGTTTTTTTTCAAATTGCGGGCGAAGGGGGCGTGGCATCTAAAATCTAAAAATTACAAAATTTGAAGTCTCTAGCTAAAACGGTGTAAAAGTTATGCCCGAAAAACGTAAAAAAGGTAAACGATCATCGAAACAAAATAAACTTGTACTGCGATTTCAGCTCTCTAACTTTTATAGTTTCCGAAATCTCGACGTTCATGCGGATGGACGGACGGACGGACAGACGGACAGGGCTATATCAACTTATTTTTTTGTACTGATCAAGAATATATATATATACTTTATGGGGTCTGCGACATCTCCTTTAACTGTTACATACATTTTCACAAAAACATTATACCCTGAATTCCCATTTTCAATGGGTTCAGGGTATAATAAAATAAAGTAAAATAAAATAAAATAAAATAAAATATAATATAATATAATATAATATAATATAATATAATATAATATAATATAATATAATATAATATAATATAATATAATATAATATAATATAATATAATATAATATAATATAATATAATATAATATAATATAATATAATATAATGTAATATAATATATTTAAATAAAATTTAACAAAATTAAATAAAACAAGTAAGAAGCCTCTAGTCGAGACGGCTCGACTACGAGATACCCTGAACCCTGCAAAAAAAATTAATATTCTTCTTCTTTACGCACGTATAAGAGCGCGCTCTGCTAACCGCGCAGTTGCTGCCGACGGTTGGGGGTGGGATGGGCTGTACTTTGAACGCTTATAACTCCATTTCTAGATGGACTGTCTTCATGAAACTTTCAAAATATATTAATTGCATTCAAATTTGTCTATTTGCCAAATAACAAGTCTCTAGTATTTAAAATACGTTTTTTTTCAAATTGCGGGCGAAGGGGGCGTGGCATCTAAAATCTAAAAACTACAAAATTTGAAGTCTCTAGCTAAAACGGTGTAAAAGTTATGCCCGAAAAACGTAAAAAAGGTAAACGATCATCGAAACAAAATAAACTTGTACTGCGATTTCAGCTCTCTAACTTTTATAGTTTTCGAAATCTCCACGTTCATGCGGATGGACGGACGGACGGACAGACGGACAGGGCTATATCAACTTATTTTTTTGTATTGATCAAGAATATATATATATACTTTATGGGGTCTGCGACATCTCCTTTAACTGTTACATACATTTTCACAAAAACATTATACCCTGAATTCCCATTTTCAATGGGTTCAGGGTATAATAAAATAAAGTAAAATAAAATAAAATAAAATAAAATAAAATATAATATAATATAATATAATATAATATAATATAATATGATATAATATAATATAATATAATATAATATAATATAATATAATATAATATAATATAATATAATATAATATAATATAATATTATATAATATAATATAATATAATATAATATAATATAATATAATATAATATAATATAATATAATATAATATAATATAATGTAATATAATATATTATAATATAATATAACATAATATAATATAATATAATATAATGTAATATAATATATTAAAATAAAATTTAACAAAATTGAATAAAACAAGTAAGAAGGCTCTAATCGAGACGGCTCGATTACGAGATACCCTGAACCCTGCAAAAAAATTAATATTCTTCTCTTTACGCACGTATAAGAGCGCGCTCTGCTAACCGCGCAGTTGCTGCCGACGGTTGGGGGTGGGATGGGATGTACTTTGAACGCTTATAACTCCATTTCAAGATGGACTGTCTTCATGAAACTTTCAAAATATATTAATTGCATTCAAATTTGTCTATTTGCCAAATAACAAGTCTCTAGTATTTAAAATACGTTTTTTTTTTTTCAAATTGCGGGCGAAGGGGGCGTGGCATCTAAAATCTAAAAACTACAAAATTTGAAGTCTCTAGCTAAAACGGTGTAAAAGTTATGCCCGAAAAACGTAAAAAAGGTAAACGATCATCGAAACAAAATAAACTTGTACTGTGATTTCAGCTCTCTAACTTTTATAGTTTCCGAAATCTCGACGTTCATGCGGACGGACGGACGGACAGACGGACAGGGCTATATCAACTTTTTTTTTTTGTACTGATCAAGAATATATATATACTTTATGGGGTCTTCGACATCTCCTTTTACCTGTTACATACATTTTCACAAAAACATTATACCCTGAATTCCCATTTTCAATGGGTTCAGGGTATAATAAAATAAAATAAAATAAAATATAATATAATATAATATAATATAATATAATATAATATAATATAATATAATATAATATAATATAATATAATATAATATAATATAATATAATATAATATAATATAATATAATATAATATTATATTATATTATATAATATAATATAATATAATATAATTTAATATAATGTAATATAATATATTAAAATAAAATTTAACAAAATTAAATAAAACAAGTAAGAAGGCTCTAGTCGAGACTGCTCGACTACGAGATACCCTGAACCCTGCAAAAAATTAATATTCTTCTTCTTTACGCACGTATAAGAGCGCACTCTGCTAACCGCGCAGTTGCTGCCGACGGTTGGGGGTGGGATGGGATATACTTTGAACGCTTATAACTCCATTTCTAGATGGACTGTCTTCATGAAACTTTCAAAATATATTAATTGTATTCAAATTTGTCTATTTGCCAAATAACAAGTCTCTAGTATTTAAAATATGTTTTTTTCAAATTGCTGGCGAAGGGGGCGTGGCATCCAAAATCTAAAAACTACAAAATTTGAAGTCTCTAGCTAAAACGGTGTAAAAGTTATGCCCGAAAAACGTAAAAAAGGTAAACGATCATCGAAACAAAATAAACTTGTACTGTGATTTCAGCTCTCTAACTTTTATAGTTTCCGAAATCTCGACGTTCATGCGGACGGACGGACGGACAGACGGACAGGGCTATATCAACTTATTTTTTTTTACTGATTAAGAATATATATATACTTTATGGGGTCTTCGACATCTCCTTTTACCTGTTACATACATTTTCGCAAAAACATTATACCCTGAATTCCTATTTTCAATGGGTTCAGGGTATAATAAAATAAAATAAAATAAAATAAAATATAATATAATATAATATAATATATTATAATATAATATAATATAATATAATATAATATAATATAATATAATATAATATAATATAATATAATATAATATAATATAATATAATATAATATAATATAATATAATATAATATAATGTAATATAATATATTAAAATAAAATTTAACAAAATTAAATAAAACAAGTAAGAAGGCTCTAGTCGAGACGGCTCGACTACGGGATACCCTGAACCCTGCAAAAAATTAATGTTCTTCTTCTTTACGCACGTATAAGAGCGCGCTCTGCTAACCGCGCAGTTGCTGCCGACGGTTGGGGGTGGGATGGGATGTACTTTGAACGCTTATAACTCCATTTCTAGATGGACTGTCTTCATGAAACTTTCAAAATATATTAATTGCATTCAAATTTGTCTATTTGCCAAATAACAAGTCTCTAGTATTTAAAATACGTTTTTTTTTTTCAAATTGCGGGCGAAGGGGGCGTGGCATCTAAAATCTAAAAACTATAAAATTTGAAGTCTCTAGCTAAAACGGTGTAAAAGTTATGCCCGAAAAACGCAAAAAAGGTAAACGATCATCGAAACAAAATAAACTTGTACTGCGATTTCAGCTCTCTAACTTTTATAGTTTCCGAAATCTCGACGTTCATGCGGACGGACGGACGGACAGACGGACAGGGCTATATCAACTTATTTTTTGTACTGATCAAGAATATATATATACTTTATGGGGTCTTCGACATCTCCTTTTACCTGTTACATACATTTTCACAAAAACATTATACCCTGAATTCCTATTTTCAATGGGTTCAGGGTATAATAAAATAAAATAAAATAAAATAAAATAAAATAAAATATATTATAATATAATACAATATAATATAATATAATATAATATAATATAATATAATATAATATAATATAATATAATATAATATAATATAATATAATATAATATAATATAATATAATATAATATAATATAATATAATAATAATATAATATAATATAATATAATATAATATAATAATAATATAATATAATATAATATAATATAATATAATATAATATAATATAATAATATAATATAATATAATATAATATAATATAATATAATATAATATAATATAATATAATATAATATAATATAATATAATATAATATAATATAATATAATATAATATAATATAATATAATATAATATAATATAATATAATATAATATAATATAATATAATATAATATATATAATATAATATAATATAATATAATATAATATAATATAATATAATATAATATAATATAATATAATATAATATAATATAATATAATATAATATAATATAATATAATATAATATAATATAATATAATATAATATAATATAATATAATATAATATAATATAATATAATATAATATAATATAATATAATATAATATAATATAATATAATATAATATAATATAATATAATATAATATAATATAATATAATATAATATAATATAATATAATATAATATAATATAATATAATATAATATAATATAATATAATATAATATAATATAATATAATATAATATAATATAATATAATATAATATAATATAATATAATATAATATAATATAATATAATATAATATAATATAATAAATAATATAATATAATATAATATAATATAATATAATATAATATAATATAATATAATATAATATAATATAATATAATATAATATAATATAATATAATATAATATAATATAATATAATATAATATAATATAATATAATATAATATAATATAATATAATATAATATAATATAATATAATATAATATAATATAATATAATATAATATAATATAATATAATATAATATAATATAATATAATATAATATAATATAATATAATATAATATAATATAATATAATATAATATAATATAATATAATATAATATAAATATAATATAATATAATATAATATAATATAATATAATATAATATAATATAATATAATATAATATAATATAATATAATATAATATAATATAATATAATATAATATAATATAATATAATATAATATAATATAATATAATATAATATAATATAATATAATATAATGTAATATAATATAATATAATATAATATAATATAATATAATATAATATAATATAATATAATGAATAATATAATATAATATAATATAATATAATATAATATAATATAATATAATATAAAAATATAATATAATATAATATAATATAATATAATATAATATAATATAATATAATATAATATAATATAATATAATATAATATAATATAATATAATATAATATAATAAAATATAATATAATATAATATAATATAATATAATATAATATAATATAATATAATATAATATAATATAATATAATATAATATAATATAATATAATATAATATAATATAATATAATATAATATTATATTATATTATATTATATAATATAATATAATATAATATAATATAATATAATATAATATAATATAATATAATATAATATAATGTAATATAATATATTAAAATAAAATTTAACAAAATTAAATAAAACAAGTAAGAAGGCTCTAGTCGAGACTGCTCGACTACGAGATACCCTGAACCCTGCAAAAAAAATTAATATTCTTCTTCTTTACGCACGTATAAGAGCGCGCTCTGCTAACCGCGCAGTTGCTGCCGACGGTTGGGGGTGGGATGGGCTGTACTTTGAACGCTTATAACTCCATTTCTAGATAGACTGTCTTCATGAAACTTTCAAAATATATTGATTGCATTCAAATTTGTCTATTTGCCAAATAACAAGTCTCTAGTATTTAAAATATGTTTTTTTTTCAAATTGCTGGCGAAGGGGGCGTGGCATCCAAAATCTAAAAACTATAAAATTTGAAGTCTCTAGCTAAAACGGTGTAAAAGTTATGCCCGAAAAACGTAAAAAAGGTAAACGATCATCGAAACAAAATAAACTTGTACTGTGATTTCAGCTCTCTAACTTTTATAGCTTCCGAAATCTCGACGTTCATGCGGACGGACGGACGGACAGACGGACAGGGCTATATCAACTTATTTTTTTTTACTGATCAAGAATATATATATACTTTATGGGGTCTGCGACATCTCCTTTAACTGTTACATACATTTTCACAAAAACATTATACCCTGAATTCCTATTTTCAATGGGTTCAGGGTATAATAAAATAAAATAAAATAAAATAAAATAAAATAAAATAAAATAAAATAAAATATAATATAATATAATATAATATAATATAATATAATATAATATAATATAATATAATATAATATAATATAATATAATATAATATAATATAATATAATATAATATAATATAATGTAATATAATATATTAAAATAAAATTTAACAAAATTAAATAAAACAAGTAAGAAGCCTCTAGTCGAGACTGCTCGACTACGAGATACCCTGAACCCTGCAAAAAAAATTAATATTCTTCTTCTTTACGCACGTATAAGAGCGCGCTCTGCTAACCGCGCAGTTGCTGCCGACGGTTGGGGGTGGGATGGGCTGTACTTTGAACGCTTATAACTCCATTTCTAGATGGACTGTCTTCATGAAACTTTCAAAATATATTAATTGCATTCAAATTTGTCTATTTGCCAAATAACAAGTCTCTAGTATTTAAAATACGTTTTTTTTTTCAAATTGCGGGCGAAGGGGGCGTGGCATCTAAAATCTAAAAACTACAAAATTTGAAGTCTCTAGCTAAAACGGTGTAAAAGTTATGCCCGAAAACGTAAAAAAGGTAAATGATCATCGAAACAAAATAAACTTGTACTGCGATTTCAGCTCTCTAACTTTTATAGTTTTCGAAATCTCGACGTTCATGCGGATGGACGGACGGACGGACAGACGGACAGGGCTATATCAACTTATTTTTTTGTACTGATCAAGAATATATATAAATACTTTATGGGGTCTGCGACATCTCCTTTAACTGTTACATACATTTTCACAAAAACATTATACCCTGAATTCCCATTTTCAATGGGTTCAGGGTATAATAAAATAAAATAAAATAAAATAAAATATAATATAATACAATATAATATAATATAATATAATATAATATAATATAATATAATATAATATAATATAATATAATATCATATCATATAATATAATATAATATAATATAATATAATATAATATAATATAATATAATGTAATATAATATATTAAAATAAAATTTAACAAAATTAAATAAAACAAGTAAGAAGGCTCTAGTCGAGACTGCTCGACTACGAGATACCCTGAACCCTGCAAAAAAATTAATATTCTTCTTCTTTACGCACGTATAAGAGCGCGCTCTGCTAACCGCGCAGTTGCTGCCGACGGTTGGGGGTGGGATGGGATGTACTTTGAACGCTTATAACTCCATTTCTAGATGGACTGTCTTCATGAAACTTTCAAAATATATTAATTGCATTCAAATTTGTCTATTTGCCAAATAACAAGTCTCTAGTATTTAAAATACGTTTTTTTTTTTTCAAATTGCTGGCGTGGCATCTAAAATCTAAAAACTATAAAATTTGAAGTCTCTAGCTAAAACGGTGTAAAAGTTATGCCCGAAAAACGTAAAAAAGGTAAACGATCATCGAAACAAAATAAACTTGTACTGCGATTTCAGCTCTCTAACTTTTATAGTTTCCGAAATCTCGACGTTCATGCGGACGGACGGACGGACAGACGGACAGGGCTATATCAACTTATTTTTTTGTACTGATCAAGAATATATATATACTTCATGGGGTCTTCGACATCTCCTTTTACCTGTTACATACATTTTCACAAAAACATTATACCCTGAATTCCCATTTTCAATGGGTTCAGGGTATAATAAAATAAAATAAAATAAAATAAAATATAATATAATATAATATAATATAATATAATATAATATAATATAATATAATATAATATAATATAATATAATATAATATAATATAATATAATATAATATTATATAATATAATATAATATAATATTATATTATATTATATAATATAATATAATATAATATAATATAATATAATATAATATAATATAATATAATATAATATAATATAATATAATGTAATATAATATATTAAAATAAAATTTAACAAAATTAAATAAAACAAGTAAGAAGGCTCTAGTCGAGACTGCTCGACTACGAGATACCCTGAACCCTGCAAAAAAAAATTAATATTCTTCTTCTTTACGCACGTATAAGAGCGCGCTCTGCTAACCGCGCAGTTGCTGCCGACGGTTGGGGGTGGGATGGGCTGTACTTTGAACGCTTATAACTCCATTTCTAGATAGACTGTCTTCATGAAACTTTCAAAATATATTAATTGCATTCAAATTTGTCTATTTGCCAAATAACAAGTCTCTAGTATTTAAAATACGTTTTTTTTTCAAATTGCGGGCGAAGGGGGCGTGGCATCTAAAATCTAAAAGCTATAAAATTTGAAGTCTCTAGCTAAAACGGTGTAAAAGTTATGCCCGAAAAACGTAAAAAAGGTAAACGATCATCGAAACAAAATAAACTTGTACTGCGATTTCAGCTCTCTAACTTTTATAGTTTCCGAAATCTCGACGTTCATGCGGACGGACGGACGGACAGACGGACAGGGCTATATCAACTTATTTTTTTGTACTGATCAAGAATATATATATACTTCATGGGGTCTTCGACATCTCCTTTTACCTGTTACATACATTTTCACAAAAACATTATACCCTGAATTCCCATTTTCAATGGGTTCAGGGTATAATAAAATAAAATAAAATAAAATAAAATATAATATAATATAATATAATATAATATAATATAATATAATATAATATAATATAATATAATATAATATAATATAATATAATATAATATTATATAATATAATATAATATAATATTATATTATATTATATAATATAATATAATATAATATAATATAATATAATATAATATAATATAATATAATATAATATAATGTAATATAATATATTAAAATAAAATTTAACAAAATTAAATAAAACAAGTAAGAAGGCTCTAGTCGAGACTGCTCGACTACGAGATACCCTGAACCCTGCAAAAAGAATTAATATTCTTCTTCTTTACGCACGTATAAGAGCGCGCTCTGCTAACCGCGCAGTTGCTGCCGACGGTTGGGGGTGGGATGGGCTGTACTTTGAACGCTTATAACTCCATTTCTAGATAGACTGTCTTCATGAAACTTTCAAAATATATTGATTGCATTCAAATTTGTCTATTTGCCAAATAACAAGTCTCTAGTATTTAAAATATGTTTTTTTTTTTCAAATTGCTGGCGAAGGGGGCGTGGCATCCAAAATCTAAAAACTACAAAATTTGAAGTCTCTAGCTAAAACGGTGTAAAAGTTATGCCCGAAAAACGTAAAAAAGGTAAACGATCATCGAAACAAAATAAACTTGTACTGCGATTTCAGCTCTCTAACTTTTATAGTTTCCGAAATCTCGACGTTCATGCGGACGGACGGACGGACAGACGGACAGGGCTATATCAACTTATTTTTTTGTACTGATCAAGAATATATATATACTTTATGGGGTCTTCGACATCTCCTTTTACCTGTTACATACATTTTCACAAAAACATTATACCCTGAATTCCTATTTTCAATGGGTTCAGGGTATAATAAAAAAGAAAATAAAATAAAATAAAATAAAATATAATATAATATAATATAATATAATATAATATAATATAATATAATATAATATAATATAATATAATATAATATAATATAATATAATATAATATAATATAATATAATATAATATAATATAATATAATGTAATATAATATATTAAAATAAAATTTAACAAAATTAAATAAAACAAGTAAGAAGGCTCTAGTCGAGACGGCTCGACTACTAGATACCCTGAACCCTGCAAAAAATTAATATTCTTCTTCTTTACGCACGTATAAGAGCGCGCTCTGCTAACGGCGCAGTTGCTGCCGACGGTTGGGGGTGGGATGGGATGTACTTTGAACGCTTATAACTCCATTTCTAGATGGACTGTCTTCATGAAACTTTCAAAATATATTAATTGCATTCAAATTTGTCTATTTGCCAAATAACAAGTCTCTAGTATTTAAAATACGTTTTTTTTTCAAATTGCTGGCGAAGGGGGCGTGGCATCTAAAATCTAAAAGCTATAAAATTTGAAGTCTCTAGCTAAAACGGTGTAAAAGTTATGCCCGAAAAACGTAAAAAAGGTAAACGATCATCGAAACAAAATAAACTTGTACTGCGATTTCAGCTCTCTAACTTTTATAGTTTCCGAAATCTCGACGTTCATGCGGACGGACGGACGGACAGACGGACAGGGCTATATCAACTTATTTTTTTGTACTGATCAAGAATATATATATACTTTATGGGGTCTTCGACATCTCCTTTTACCTGTTACATACATTTTCACAAAAACATTATACCCTGAATTCCTATTTTCAATGGGTTCAGGGTATAATAAAAGAAAATAAAATAAAATAAAATAAAATATAATATAATATAATATAATATAATATAATATAATATTATATAATATAAATATAATATAATATAATATAATATAATATAATATAATATAATATAATATAATATAATATAATATAATATAATATAATATAATATAATATAATATAATATAATATAATATAATATAATATAATATAATGTAATATAATATATTAAAATAAAATTTAACAAAATTAAATAAAACAAGTAAGAAGGCTCTAGTCGAGACGGCTCGACTACGAGATACCCTGAACCCTGCAAAAAAATTAATATTCTTCTTCTTTACGCACGTATAAGAGCGCGCTCTGCTAACCGCGCAGTTGCTGCCGACGGTTAGTGGTGGGATGGGCTGTACTTTGAACGCTTATAACTCCATTTCTAGATGGACTGCCTTCATGAAACTTTCAAAATATATTAATTGCATTCAAATTTGTCTATTTGCCAAATAACAAGTCTCTAGTATTTAAAATACGTTTTTTTTCAAATTGCTGGCGAAGGGGGCGTGGCATCTAAAATCTAAAAGCTATGAAATTTGAAGTCTCTAGCTAAAACGGTGTAAAAGTTATGCCCGAAAAACGTAAAAAAGGTAAACGATCATCGAAACAAAATAAACTTGTACTGCGATTTCAGCTCTCTAACTTTTATAGTTTCCGAAATCTCGACGTTCATGCGGACGGACGGACGGACAGACGGACAGGGCTATATCAACTTATTTTTTTGTACTGATCAAGAATATATATATACTTTATGGGGTCTTCGACATCTCCTTTTAGATGTTACATACAATTTCACAAAAACATTATACCCTGAATTCCCATTTTCAATGGGTTCAGGGTATAATAAAATAAAATAAAATAAAATATAATATAATATAATATAATATAATATAATATAATATAATATAATATAATATAATATAATATAATATAATATAATATAATATAATATAATATAATATAATATAATATAATATAATATAATATAATATAATATAATATAATATAATATAATATAATATAATATAATATAATATAATATAATATATTAAAATAAAATTTAACAAAATTAAATAAAACAAGTAAGAAGGCTCTAGTCGAGACGGCTCGACTACGAGATACCCTGAACCCTGCAAAAAAATTAATATTCTTCTTCTTTACGCACGTATAAGAGCGCGCTCTGCTAACCGCGCAGTTGCTGCCGACGGTTAGTGGTGGGATGGGCTGTACTTTGAACGCTTATAACTCCATTTCTAGATGGACTGTCTTCATGAAACTTTCAAAATATATTAATTGCATTCAAATTTGTCTATTTGCCAAATAACAAGTCTCTAGTATTTAAAATACGTTTTTTTTTCAAATTGCGGGCGAAGGGGGCGTGGCATCTAAAATCTAAAAACTACAAAATTTGAAGTCTCTAGCTAAAACGGTGTAAAAGTTATGCCCGAAAACGTAAAAAAGGTAAACGATCATCGAAACAAAATAAACTTGTACTGCGATTTCAGCTCTCTAACTTTTATAGTTTTCGAAATCTCGACGTTCATGCGGATGGACGGACGGACGGACAGACGGACAGGGCTATATCAACTTATTTTTTTGTACTGATCAAGAATATATATATATACTTTATGGGGTCTGCGACATCTCCTTTAACTGTTACATACATTTTCACAACAACATTATACCCTGAATTCCCATTTTCAATGGGTTCAGGGTATAATAAAATAAAATAAAATAAAATAAAATATAATATAATACAATATAATATAATATAATATAATATAATATAATATAATATAATATAATATAATATAATATAATATCATATAATATAATATAATATAATATAATATAATATAATATAATATAATATAATATAATATAATATAATATAATATAATATAATATAATGTAATATAATATATTAAAATAAAATTTAACAAAATTAAATAAAACAAGTAAGAAGGCTCTAGTCGAGACTGCTCGACTACGAGATACCCTGAACCCTGCAAAAAAATTAATATTCTTCTTCTTTACGCACGTATAAGAGCGCGCTCTGCTAACCGCGCAGTTGCTGCCGACGGTTGGTGGTGGGATGGGATATACTTTGAACGCTTATAACTCCATTTCTAGATGGACTGTCTTCATGAAACTTTCAAAATATAATAATTGCATTCAAATTTGTCTATTTGCCAAATAACAAGTCTCTAGTATTTAAAATACGTTTTTTTCAAATTGCGGGCGAAGGGGGCGTGGCATCTAAAATCTAAAAACTACAAAATTTGAAGTCTCTAGCTAAAACGGTGTAAATGTTATGCCCGAAAAACGTAAAAAAGGTAAACGATCATCGAAACAAAATAAACTTGTACTGCGATTTCAGCTCTCTAACTTTTATAGTTTCCGAAATCTCAACGTTCATGCGGACGGACGGACGAACGGACGGACAGACGGACAGGGCTATATCAACTTATTTTTTTGTACTGATCAAGAATATATATATACTTTATGGGGTCTGCGACATCTCCTTTAACTGTTACATACATTTTCACAAAACCATTATACCCTGAATTCCCATTTTCAATGGGTTCGAGGTATAATAAAATAAAATAAAATAAAATAAAATAAAATAAAATATAATATAATATAATATAATATAATATAATATAATATAATATAATATAATATAATATAATATAATATAATATAATATAATATAATATAATATAATATAATATAATATAATATAATATAATATAATATAATATAATATAATGTAATGTAATATAATATATTAAAATAAAATTTAACAAAATTAAATAAAACAAGTAAGAAGGCTCTAGTCGAGACGGCTCGACTACGAGATACCCTGAACCCTGCAAAAAAATTAATATTCTTCTTCTTTACGCACGTATAAGAGCGCGCTCTGCTAACCGCGCAGTTGCTGCCGACGGTTGGGGGTGGGATGGGCTGTACTTTGAACGCTTATAACTCCATTTCTAGATGGACTGTCTTCATGAAACTTTCAAAATATATTAATTGCATTCAAATTTGTCTATTTGCCAAATAACAACTCTCTAGTATTTAAAATACGTTTTTTTTCAAATTGCTGGCGAAGAGGGCGTGGCATCTTAAATCTAAAAACTACAAAATTTGAAGTCTCTAGCTAAAACGGTGTAAAAGTTATGCCCGAAAAACGTAAAAAAGGTAAACGATCATCGAAACAAAATAAACTTGTACTGCGATTTCAGCTCTCTAACTTTTATAGTTTCCGAAATCTCGACGTTCATGCGGACGGAATGATATATATAATATAATATAATATAATATAATATAATATAATATAATATAATATAATATAATATAATATAATATAATATAATATAATATAATATAATATAATATAATATAATATAATGTAATATAATATATTAAAATAAAATTTAACAAAATTAAATAAAACAAGTAAGAAGGCTCTAGTCGAGACTGCTCGACTACGAGATACCCTGAACCCTGCAAAAAAATTAATATTCTTCTTCTTTACGCACGTATAAGAGCGCGCTCTGCTAACCGCGCAGTTGCTGCCGACGGTTGGTGGTGGGATGGGATATACTTTGAACGCTTATAACTCCATTTCTAGATGGACTGTCTTCATGAAACTTTCAAAATATAATAATTGCATTCAAATTTGTCTATTTGCCAAATAACAAGTCTCTAGTATTTAAAATACGTTTTTTTCAAATTGCGGGCGAAGGGGGCGTGGCATCTAAAATCTAAAAACTACAAAATTTGAAGTCTCTAGCTAAAACGGTGTAAATGTTATGCCCGAAAAACGTAAAAAAGGTAAACGATCATCGAAACAAAATAAACTTGTACTGCGATTTCAGCTCTCTAACTTTTATAGTTTCCGAAATCTCAACGTTCATGCGGACGGACGGACGGACGGACGGACGGACGAACGGACGGACAGACGGACAGGGCTATATCAACTTATTTTTTTGTACTGATCAAGAATATATATATACTTTATGGGGTCTGCGACATCTCCTTTAACTGTTACATACATTTTCACAAAACCATTATACCCTGAATTCCCATTTTCAATGGGTTCGAGGTATAATAAAATAAAATAAAATAAAATAAAATAAAATAAAATAAAATAAAATATAATATAATATAATATAATATAATATAATATAATATAATATAATATAATATAATATAATATAATATAATATAATATAATATAATATAATATAATATAATATAATATAATATAATATAATGTAATATAATATATTAAAATAAAATTTAACAAAATTAAATAAAACAAGTAAGAAGGCTCTAGTCGAGACGGCTCGACTACGAGATACCCTGAACCCTGCAAAAAAATTAATATTCTTCTTCTTTACGCACGTATAAGAGCGCGCTCTGCTAACCGCGCAGTTGCTGCCGACGGTTAGTGGTGGGATGGGCTGTACTTTGAACGCTTATAACTCCATTTCTAGATGGACTGTCTTCATGAAACTTTCAAAATATATTAATTGCATTCAAATTTGTCTATTTGCCAAATAACAAGTCTCTAGTATTTAAAATACGTTTTTTTTTCAAATTGCGGGCGAAGGGGGCGTGGCATCTAAAATCTAAAAACTACAAAATTTGAAGTCTCTAGCTAAAACGGTGTAAAAGTTATGCCCGAAAACGTAAAAAAGGTAAACGATCATCGAAACAAAATAAACTTGTACTGCGATTTCAGCTCTCTAACTTTTATAGTTTCCGAAATCTCGACGTTCATGCGGACGGACGGACGGACAGACGGACAGGGCTATATCAACTTATTTTTTTGTACTGATCAAGAATATATATATATACTTTATGGGGTCTGCGACATCTCCTTTAACTGTTACATACATTTTCACAAAAACATTATACCCTGAATTCCCATTTTCAATGGGTTCAGGGTATAATAAAATAAAATAAAATAAAATAAAATATAATATAATATAATATAATATAATATAATATAATATAATATAATATAATATAATATAATATAATATAATATAATATAATATAATATAATATAATATAATATAATATAATATAATATAATATAATATAATATAATATAATATAATATAATGTAATATAATATATTAAAATAAAATTTAACAAAATTAAATAAAACAAGTAAGAAGGCTCTAGTCGAGACGGCTCGACTACGAGATACCCTGAACCCTGCAAAAAAATTAATATTCTTCTTCTTTACGCACGTATAAGAGCGCGCTCTGCTAACCGCGCAGTTGCTGCCGACGGTTAGTGGTGGGATGGGCTGTACTTTGAACGCTTATAACTCCATTTCTAGATGGACTGTCTTCATGAAACTTTCAAAATATATTAATTGCATTCAAATTTGTCTATTTGCCAAATAACAAGTCTCTAGTATTTAAAATACGTTTTTTTTTTCCAATTGCTGGCGAAGGGGGCGTGGCATCTAAAATCTAAAAACTACAAAATTTGAAGTCTCTAGCTAAAACGGTGTAAAAGTTATGCCCGAAAACGTAAAAAAGGTAAACGATCATCGAAACAAAATAAACTTGTACTGCGATTTCAGCTCTCTAACTTTTATAGTTTTCGAAATCTCGACGTTCATGCGGATGGACGGACGGACGGACAGACGGACAGGGCTATATCAACTTATTTTTTTGTACTGATCAAGAATATATATATATACTTTATGGGGTCTGCGACATCTCCTTTAACTGTTACATACATTTTCACAAAAACATTATACCCTGAATTCCGATTTTCAATGGGTTCAGGGTATAATAAAATAAAATAAAATAAAATAAAATATAATATAATACAATATAATATAATATAATATAATATAATATAATATAATATAATATAATATAATATAATATAATATAATATCATATCATATAATATAATATAATATAATATAATAATAATATAATATAATATAATATAATATAATATAATGTAATATAATATATTAAAATAAAATTTAACAAAATTAAATAAAACAAGTAAGAAGGCTCTAGTCGAGACGGCTCGACTACGAGATACCCTGAACCCTGCAAAAAAATTAATATTCTTCTTCTTTACGCACGTATAAGAGCGTGCTCTGCTAACCGCGCAGTTGCTGCCGACGGTTGGGGGTGGGATGGGATGTACTTTGAACGCTTATAACTCCATTTCTAGATGGACTGTCTTCATGAAACTTTCAAAATATATTAATTGCATTCAAATTTGTCTATTTGCCAAATAACAAGTCTCTAGTATTTAAAATACGTTTTTTTCAAATTGCGGGCGAAGGGGGCGTGGCATCTAAAATCTAAAAACTACAAAATTTGAAGTCTCTAGCTAAAACGGTGTAAAAGTTATGCCCGAAAAACGTAAAAAAGGTAAACGATCATCGAAACAAAATAAACTTGTACTGCGATTTCAGCTCTCAAACTTTTATAGTTTCCGAAATCTCGACGTTCATGCGGACGGACGGACGGACAGACGGACAGGGCTATATCAACTTATTTTTTGTACTGATCAAGAATATATATATACTTTATGGGGTCTTCGACATCTCCTTTTACCTGTTACATACATTTTCACAAAAACATTATACCCTGAATTCCCATTTTCAATGAGTTCAGGGTATAATAAAATAAAATAAAATAAAATATAATATAATATAATATAATATAATATAATATAATATAATATAATATAATATAATATAATATAATATATAATATAATATAATATAATGTAATATAATATATTAAAATAAAATTTAACAAAATTAAATAAAACAAGTAAGAAGGCTCTAGTCGAGACGGCTCGACTACGAGATACCCTGAACCCTGCAAAAAATTAATATTCTTCTTCTTTACGCACGTATAAGAGCGCGCTCTGCTAACCGCGCAGTTGCTGCCGACGGTTGGGGGTGGGATGGGATGTACTTTGAACGCTTATAACTCCATTTCTAGATGGACTGTCTTCATGAAACTTTCAAAATATATTAATTGCATTCAAATTTGTTTATTTGCCAAATAACAAGTCTCTAGTATTTAAAATACGTTTTTTCAAATTGCGGGCGAAGGGGGCGTGGCATCTAAAATCTAAAAACTACAAAATTTGAAGTCTCTAGCTAAAACGGTGTAAAAGTTATGCCCGAAAAACGTAAAAAAGGTAAACGATCATCGAAACAAAATAAACTTGTACTGCGATTTCAGCTCTCTAACTTTTATAGTTTCCGAAATCTCGACGTTCATGCGGACGGACGGACGGACAGACGGACAGGGCTATATCAACTTATTTTTTTGTACTGATCAAGAATATATATATACTTTATGGGGTCTTCGACATCTCCTTTTACCTGTTACATACATTTTCACAAAAAACATTATACCCTGAATTCCCATTTTCAATGGGTTCAGGGTATAATAAAATAAAATAAAATAAAATATAATATAATATAATATAATATAATATAATATAATATAATATAATATAATATAATATAATATAATATAATATAATGTAATATAATATATTAAAATAAAATTTAACAAAATTAAATAAAACAAGTAAGAAGCCTGTAGTCGAGACGGCTCGACTACGAGATACCCTGAACCCTGCAAAAAAATTAATATTCTTCTTCTTTACGCACGTATAAGAGCGCGCTCTGCTAACCGCGCAGTTGCTGCCGACGGTTGGGGGTGGGATGGGCTGTACTTTGAACGCTTATAACTCCATTTCTAGATGGACTGTCTTCATGAAACTTTCAAAATATATTAATTGCATTCAAATTTGTCTATTTGCCAAATAACAAGTCTCTAGTATTTAAAATACGTTTTTTTCAAATTGCGGGCGAAGGGGGCGTGGCATCTAAAATCTAAAAACTACAAAATTTGAAGTCTCTAGCTAAAACGGTGTAAAAGTTATGCCCGAAAAACGTAAAAAAGGTAAACGATCATCGAAACAAAATAAACTTGTACTGCGATTTCAGCTCTCTAACTTTTATAGTTTCCGAAATCTCGACGTTCATGCGGACGGACGGACGGACGGATGGACGGACGAACGGACGGACGAACGGACGGACAGACGGACAGGGCTATATGAACTTATTTTTTTGTACTGATCAAGAATATATATATACTTTATGGGGTCTTCGACATCTCCTTTTACCTGTTACATACATTTTCACAAAAACATTATACCCTGAATTCCCATTTTCAATGGGTTCAGGGTATAATAAAATAAAATATAATATAATATAATATAATATAATATAATATAATATAATATAATATAATATAATATAATATAATATAATATAATATAATATAATATAATATAATATAATATAATATAATATAATATAATATAATATAATATAATATAATATAATGTAATGTAATATAATATATTAAAATAAAATTTAACAAAATTAAATAAAACAAGTAAGAAGGCTCTAGTCGAGACGGCTCGGTTACGAGATACCCTGAACCCTGCAAAAAAATTAATATTCTTCTTCTTTACGCACGTATAAGAGCGCGCGCTGCTAACCGCGCAGTTGCTGCCGACGGTTGGGGGTGGGATGGGATGTACTTTGAACGCTTATAACTCCATTTCTAGATGGACTGTCTTCATGAAACTTTCAAAATATATTAATTGCATTCAAATTTGTCTATTTGCCAAATAACAAGTCTCTAGTATTTAAAATACGTTTTTTTTCAAATTGCGGGCGAAGGGGGCGTGGCATCTAAAATCTAAAAACTACAAAATTTGAAGTCTCTAGCTAAAACGGTGTAAAAGTTATGCCCGAAAAACGTAAAAAAGGTAAACGATCATCGAAACAAAATAAGCTTGTACTGCGATTTCAGCTCTCTAACTTTTATAGTTTCCGAAATCTCGACGTTCATGCGGACGGACGGACGGACGGACGGACAGACGGACAGGGCTATATCAACTTATTTTTTTGTACTGATCAAGAATATATATATACTTTATGGGGTCTTCGACATCTCCTTTAACTGTTACATACATTTTCACAAAAACATTATACCCTGAATTCCCATTTTCAATGGGTTCAGGGTATAATAAAATAAAATAAAATAAAATAAAATAAAATATAATATAATATAATATAATATAATATAATATAATATAATATAATATAATATAATATAATATAATATAATATAATATAATATAATATAATATAATATAATATAATGTAATATAATATTTTAAAATAAAATTTAACAAAATTAAATAAAACAAGTAAGAAGGCTCTAGTCGAGACGGCTTGACTACGAGATACCCTGAACCCTGCAAAAAAATTAATATTCTTCTTCTTTACGCACGTATAAGAGCGCGCTCTGCTAACCGCGCAGTTGCTGCCGACGGTTGGGGGTGGGATGGGATGTACTTTGAACGCTTATAACTCCATTTCTAGATGGACTGTCTTCATGAAACTTTCAAAATATATTAATTGCATTCAAATTTGTCTATTTGCCAAATAACAAGTCTCTAGTATTTAAAATACGTTTTTTTTCAAATTGCGGGCGAAAGGGGCGTGGCATCTAAAATCTAAAAACTACAAAATTTGAAGTCTCTAGCTCAAACGGTGTAAAAGTTATGGTCGAAAAACGTAAAAAAGGTAAACGAATATCGAAACAAAATAAACTTGTACTGCGTAACTAAGATACGAGTATTCATGTAAGATTTCAGCTCTCTAGCTTTTGTAGTTTTCGAAATCTCAACGTTCATACGGACGGACGGACGGACGGACAGACGGACGGACAGACGCACGGACGGACGGACAGACAGACAGACGGACAGGGCTATATAAACTTATTTTTTTGTACTGATCAAGAATATATATATATATACTTTATGGGGTCTGCGACATCTCCTTTAACTGTTACATACATTTTCACAAAAACATTATACCCTGAATTCCCATTTTCAATGGGTTCAGGGT
>JAWNPR010000114.1:30000-68125 GCA_035047405.1 Drosophila stalkeri
GTCTATTTGCCAAATAACAAGTCTCTAGTATATAAAATATGTTTCTTTTTCAAATTGCGGGCGAAGGGGGCGTGGCATCCAAAATCTAAAAACTACAAAATTTGAAGTCTCTAGCTAAAACGGTGTAAAAGTTATGCCCGAAAAACGTAAAAAAGGTAAACGATCATCGAAACAAAATAAACTTGTACTGTGATTTCAGCTCTCTAACTTTTATAGTTTCCGAAATCTCGACGTTCATGCGGACGGACGGACGGACAGACGGACAGGGCTATATCAACTTATTTTTTTGTACTGATCAAGAATATATATATACTTTATGGGGTCTTCGACATCTCCTTTTACCTGTTACATACATTTTCACAAAAACATTATACCCTGAATTCCTATTTTCAATGGGTTCAGGGTATAATAAAATAAAATAAAATAAAATAAAATAAAATAAAATATAATATAATATAATATAATATAATATAATATAATATAATATAATATAATATAATATAATATAATATAATATAATATAATATAATATAATATAATATAATATAATATAATATAATATAATATAATATAATGTAATATAATATATTAAAATAAAATTTAACAAAATTAAATAAAACAAGTAAGAAGGCTCTAGTCGAGACGGCGCGACTACGAGATACCCTGAACCCTGCAAAAAATTAATATTCTTCTTCTTTACGCACGTATAAGAGCGCGCTCTGCTAACCGCGCAGTTGCTGCCGACGGTTGGGGGTGGGATGGGATGTACTTTGAACGCTTATAACTCCATTTCTAGATGGACTGTCTTCATGAAACTTTCAAAATATATTAATTGCATTCAAATTTGTCTATTTGCCAAATAACAAGTCTCTAGTATTTAAAATACGTTTTTTTTTCAAATTGCTGGCGAAGGGGGCGTGGCATCTAAAATCTAAAAACTATAAAATTTGAAGTCTCTAGCTAAAACGGTGTAAAAGTTATGCCCGAAAAACGTAAAAAAGGTAAACGATCATCGAAACAAAATAAACTTGTACTGCGATTTCAGCTCTCTAACTTTTATAGTTTCCGAAATCTCGACGTTCATGCGGACGGACGGACGGACGGACGGACAGGGCTATATCAACTTATTTTTTTGTACTGATCAAGAATATATATATACTTTATGGGGTCTTCGACAAAATACGTTTTTTTTTTTTCAAATTGCGGGCGAAGGGGGCGTGGCATCTAAAATCTAAAAACTACAAAATTTGAAGTCTCTAGCTAAAACGGTGTAAAGGTTATGCCCGAAAAACGTAAAAAAGGTAAACGATCATCGAAACAAAATAAACTTGTACTGTGATTTCAACTCTCTAACTTTTATAGTTTCCGAAATCTCGACGTTCATGCGGACGGACGGA
The DNA here is from genome assembly GCA_035047405.1 of Drosophila stalkeri. Taxonomy (NCBI): domain Eukaryota; kingdom Metazoa; phylum Arthropoda; class Insecta; order Diptera; family Drosophilidae; genus Drosophila; species Drosophila stalkeri. The sequence continues at coordinate 31,398 of JAWNPR010000114.1, forward strand.
CGGACGGACGGACAGACGGACAGGGCTATATCAACTTATTTTTTTGTACTGATCAAGAATATATATATACTTTATGGGGTCTTCGACATCTCCTTTTACCTGTTACATACATTTTCACAAAAACATTATACCCTGAATTCCCATTTTCAATGGGTTCAGGGTATAATAAAATAAAATATAATATAATATTATATAATATAATATAATATAATATAATATAATATAATATAATATAATATAATATAATATAATATAATATAATATAATATTATATTATATTATATTATATATTATAATATATAATATAATATAATATAATATAATATAATATAATGTAATATAATATATTAAAATAAAATTTAACAAAATTAAATAAAACAAGTAAGAAGGCTCTAGTCGAGACGGCTCGACTACGAGATACCCTGAACCCTGCAAAAAAATTAATATTCTTCTTCTTTACGCACGTATAAGAGCGCGCTCTGCTAACCGCGCAGTTGCTGCCGACGGTTGGGGGTGGGATGGGATATACTTTGAACGCTTATAACTCCATTTCTAGATGGACTGTCTTCATGAAACTTTCAAAATATATTAATTGCATTCAAATTTGTCTATTTGCCAAATAACAAGTCTCTAGTATATAAAATATGTTTTTTTTCAAATTGCGGGCGAAGGGGGCGTGGCATCCAAAATCTAAAAACTACAAAATTTGAAGTCTCTAGCTAAAACGGTGTAAAAGTTATGCCCGAAAAACGTAAAAAAGGTAAACGATCATCGAAACAAAATAAACTTGTACTGTGATTTCAGCTCTCTAACTTTTATAGTTTCCGAAATCTCGACGTTCATGCGGACGGACGGACGGACAGACGGACAGGGCTATATCAACTTATTTTTTTGTACTGATCAAGAATATATATATACTTTATGGGGTCTTCGACATCTCCTTTTACCTGTTACATACATTTTCACAAAAACATTATACCCTGAATTCCTATTTTCAATGGGTTCAGGGTATAATAAAAAATAAAATAAAATAAAATAAAATAAAATAAAATAAAATAAAATATAATATAATATAATATAATATAATATAATATAATATAATATAATATAATATAATATAATATAATATAATATAATATAATATAATATAATGTAATATAATATAATGTAATATAATATATTAAAATAAAATTTAACAAAATTAAATAAAACAAGTAAGAAGGCTCTAGTCGAGACGGCGCGACTACGAGATACCCTGAACCCTGCAAAAAATTAATATTCTTCTTCTTTACGCACGTATAAGAGCGCGCTCTGCTAACCGCGCAGTTGCTGCCGACGGTTGGGGGTGGGATGGGATGTACTTTGAACGCTTATAACTCCATTTCTAGATGGACTGTCTTCATGAAACTTTCAAAATATATTAATTGCATTCAAATTTGTCTATTTGCCAAATAACAAGTCTCTAGTATTTAAAATACGTTTTTTTTTCAAATTGCAGGCGAAGGGGGCATGGCATCTAAAATCTAAAAACTATAAAATTTGAAGTCTCTAGCTAAAACGGTGTAAAAGTTATGCCCGAAAAACGTAAAAAAGGTAAACGATCATCGAAACAAAATAAACTTGTACTGCGATTTCAGCTCTCTAACTTTTATAGTTTCCGAAATCTCGACGTTCATGCGGACGGACGGACGGACAGACGGACAGGGCTATATCAACTTATTTTTTTGTACTGATCAAGAATATATATATACTTTATGGGGTCTTCGACATCTCCTTTTACCTGTTACATACATTTTCACAAAAACATTATACCCTGAATTCCCATTTTCAATGGGTTCAGGGTATAATAAAATAAAATAAAATAAAATATAATATAATATAATATAATATAATATAATATAATATAATATAATATAATATAATATAATATAATATAATATAATATAATATAATATAATATAATGTAATATAATATATTAAAATAAAATTTAACAAAATTAAATAAAACAAGTAAGAAGGCTCTAGTCGAGACGGCTCGACTACGAGATACCCTGAACCCTGCAAAAAAATTAATATTCTTCTTCTTTACGCACGTATAAGAGCGCGCTCTGCTAACCGCGCAGTTGCTGCCGACGGTTGGGGGTGGGATGGGATGTACTTTGAACGCTTATAACTCCATTTCTAGATGGACTGTCTTCATGAAACTTTCAAAATATATTAATTGCATTCAAATTTGTCTATTTGCCAAATAACAAGTCTCTAGTATTTAAAATACGTTTTTATTTTCAAATTGCGGGCGAAGGGGGCGTGGCATCCAAAATCTAAAAACTACAAAATTTGAAGTCTCTAGCTAAAACGGTGTAAAAGTTATGCCCGAAAAACGTAAAAAAGGTAAACGATCATCGAAACAAAATAAACTTGTACTGCGATTTCAGCTCTCTAACTTTTATAGTTTCCGAAATCTCGACGTTCATGCAGACGGACGGACGGACAGACGGACAGGGCTATATCAACTTATTTTTTTTTACTGATCAAGAATATATATATACTTTATGGGGTCTTCGACATCTCCTTTTACCTGTTACATACATTTTCACAAAAACATTATACCCTGAATTCCTATTTTCAATGGGTTCAGGGTATAATAAAATAAAATAAAATAGAATAAAATAAAATATAATATAATATAATATAATATAATATAATATAATATAATATAATATAATATAATATAATATAATATAATATAATATAATATCATATCATATCATATCATATAATATAATATAATATAATATAATATAATATAATATAATATAATATAATGTAATATAATATATTAAAATAAAATTTAACAAAATTAAATAAAACAAGTAAGAAGGCTCTAGTCGAGACGGCTCGACTACGAGATACCCTGAACCCTGCAAAAAAATTAATATTCTTCTTCTTTACGCACGTCTATTTGCCAAATAACAAGTCTCTAGTATTTAAAATACGTTTTTTTTTTTTCAAATTGCGGGCGAAGGGGGCGTGGCATCTAAAATCTAAAAACTACAAAATTTGAAGTCTCTAGCTAAAACGGTGTAAAAGTTATGCCCGAAAAACGTAAAAAAGGTAAACGATCATCGAAACAAAATAAACTTGTACTGCGATTTCAGCTCTCTAACTTTTATAGTTTCCGAAATCTCGACGTTCATGCGGACGGACGGACGGACAGACGGACAGGGCTATATCAACTTATTTTTTTGTACTGATCAAGAATATATATATACTTTATGGGGTCTTCGACATCTCCTTTTACCTGTTACATACATTTTCACAAAAACATTATACCCTGAATTCCCATTTTTAATGGTTTCAGGGTATAATAAAATAAAATAAAATAAAATATAATATAATATAATATAATATAATATAATATAATATAATATAATATAATATAATATAATATAATATAATATAATATAATATAATATAATATAATATAATATAATATAATATAATATAATATAATATAATATAATATAATATAATATAATATAATATAATATATAATATAATATAATATAATGTAATATAATATATTAAAATAAAATTTAACAAAATTAAATAAAACAAGTAAGAAGGCTCTAGTCGAGACGGCTCGACTACGAGATACCCTGAACCCTGCAAAAAAATTAATATTCTTCTTCTTTACGCACGTATAAGAGCGCGCTCTGCTAACCGCGCAGTTGCTGCCGACGGTTGGGGGTGGGATGGGATGTACTTTGAACGCTTATAACTCCATTTCTAGATGGACTGTCTTCATGAAACTTTCAAAATATATTAATTGCATTCAAATTTGTCTATTTGCCAAATAACAAGTCTCTAGTATTTAAAATACGTTTTTTTTTTCAAATTGCGGGCGAAGGGGGCGTGGCATCTAAAATCTAAAAACTACAAAATTTGAAGTCTCTAGCTAAAACGGTGTAAAAGTTATGCCCGAAAAACGTAAAAAAGGTAAACGATCATCGAAACAAAATAAACTTATACTGTGATTTCAGCTCTCTAACTTTTATAGTTTCCGAAATCTCGACGTTCATGCGGACGGACGGACGGACAGACGGACAGGGCTATATCAACTTATTTTTTTGTACTGATCAAGAATATATATATACTTTATGGGGTCTTCGACATCTCCTTTTACCTGTTACATACATTTTCACAAAAACATTATACCCTGAATTCCCATTTTCAATGGGTTCAGGGTATAATAAAATAAAATAAAATAAAATATAATATAATATAATATAATATAATATAATATAATATAATATAATATAATATAATATAATATAATATAATATAATATAATATAATATAATATAATATAATGTAATATAATATATTAAAATAAAATTTAACAAAATTAAATAAAACAAGTAAGAAGCCTCTAGTCGAGACGGCTCGACTACGAGATACCCTGAACCCTGCAAAAAAATTAATATTCTTCTTCTTTACGCACGTATAAGAGCGCGCTCTGCTAACCGCGCAGTTGCTGCCGACGGTTGGGGGTGGGATGGGATGTACTTTGAACGCTTATAACTCCATTTCTAGATGGACTGTCTTCATGAAACTTTCAAAATATATTAATTGCATTCAAATTTGTCTATTTGCCAAATAACAAGTCTCTAGTATTTAAAATACGTTTTTTTCAAATTGCGGGCGAAGGGGGCGTGGCATCTAAAATCTAAAAACTACAAAATTTGAAGTCTCTAGCTAAAACGGTGTAAAAGTTATGCCCGAAAAACGTAAAAAAGGTAAACGATCATCGAAACAAAATAAACTTGTACTGCGATTTCAGCTCTCTAACTTTTATAGTTTCCGAAATCTCGACGTTCATGCGGACGGACGGACGGACAGACGGACAGGGCTATATCAACTTATTTTTTTGTACTGATCAAGAATATATATATACTTTATGGGGTCTTCGACATCTCCTTTTACCTGTTACATATATTTTCACAAAAACATTATACCCTGAATTCCCATTTTCAATGGGTTCAGGGTATAATAAAATAAAATAAAATAAAATAAAATATAATATAATATAATATAATATAATATAATATAATATAATATAATATAATATAATATAATATAATATAATCTAATATAATATAATATAATATAATATAATATAATATAATATAATATAATATAATATAATATAATATAATATAATGTAATATAATATAATATAATATAATATAATATAATATAATATAATGTAATATAATATATTAAAATAAAATTTAACAAAATTAAATAAAACAAGTAAGAAGGCTCTAGTCGAGACGGCTCGACTACGAGATACCCTGAACCCTGCAAAAAAATTAATATTCTTCTTCTTTACGCACGTATAAGAGCGCGCTCTGCTAACCGCGCAGTTGCTGCCGACGGTTGGGGGTGGGATGGGATGTACTTTGAACGCTTATAACTCCATTTCTAGATGGACTGTCTTCATGAAACTTTCAAAATATATTAATTGCATTCAAATTTGTCTATTTGCCAAATAACAAGTCTCTAGTATTTAAAATACGTTTTTTTTTCAAATTGCGGGCGAAGGGGGCGTGACATCTAAAATCTAAAAACTACAAAATTTGAAGTCTCTAGCTAAAACGGTGTAAAAGTTATGCCCGAAAAACGTAAAAAAGGTAAACGATCATCGAAACAAAATAATCTCGTACTGTGATTTCAGCTCTCTAACTTTTATAGTTTCCGAAATCTCGACGTTCATGCGGACGGACGGACGGACAGACGGACAGGGCTATATCAACTTATTTTTTTGTACTGATCAAGAATATATATATACTTTATGGGGTCTTCGACATCTCCTTTTACATGTTACATACATTTTCACAAAAACATTATACCCTGAATTCCTATTTTCAATGGGTTCAGGGTATAATAAAATAAAATAAAATAAAATAAAATATAATATAATATAATATAATATAATATAATATAATATAATATAATATAATATAATATTATATTTTTATATTATATATTATAATATATAATATAATATAATATAATATAATATAATATAATATAATATAATGTAATATAATATATTAAAATAAAATTTAACAAAATTAAATAAAACAAGTAAGAAGGCTCTAGTCGAGACGGCTCGACTACGAGATACCCTGAACCCTGCAAAAAAATTAATATTCTTCTTCTTTACGCACGTATAAGAGAGCGCTCTGCTAACCGCGCAGTTGCTGCCGACGGTTGGGGGTGGGATGGGATATACTTTGAACGCTTATAACTCCATTTCTAGATGGACTGTCTTCATGAAACTTTCAAAATATATTAATTGCATTCAAATTTGTCTATTTGCCAAATAACAAGTCTCTAGTATTTAAAATATGTTTTTTTTTTTCAAATTGCGGGCGAAGGGGGCGTGGCATCCAAAATCTAAAAACTACAAAATTTGAACTCTAGCTAAAACGGTGTAAAAGTTATGCCCGAAAAACGTAAAAAAGGTAAACGATCATCGAAACAAAATAAACTTGTACTGTGATTTCAGCTCTCTAACTTTTATAGTTTCCGAAATCTCGACGTTCATGCGGACGGACGGACGGACGGACGGACAGACGGACAGGGCTATATCAACTTATTTTTTTGTACTGATCAAGAATATATATATACTTTATGGGGTCTTCGACATCTCCTTTTACCTGTTACATACATTTTCACAAAAACATTATACCCTGAATTCCTATTTTCAATGGGTTCAGGGTATAATAAAATAAAATAAAATAAAATAAAATAAAATAAAATAAAATATAATATAATATAATATAATATAATATAATATAATATAATATAATATAATATAATATAATATAATATAATATAATATAATATAATATAATATAATATAATATAATATAATATAATATAATATAATATAATATAATATAATATAATATAATATAATATAATATAATATAATATAATATAATATAATATAATGTAATATAATATATTAAAATAAAATTTAACAAAATTAAATAAAACAAGTAAGAAGGCTCTAGTCGAGACGGCTCGACTACGAGATACCCTGAACCCTGCAAAAAATTAATATTCTTCTTCTTTACGCACGTATAAGAGCGCGCTCTGCTAACCGCGCAGTTGCTGCCGACGGTTGGGGGTGGGATGGGATGTACTTTGAGCGCTTATAACTCCATTTCTAGATGGACTGTCTTCATGAAACTTTCAAAATATATTAATTGCATTCAAATTTGTCTATTTGCCAAATAACAAGTCTCTAGTATTTAAAATACGTTTTTTTCAAATTGCGGGCGAAGGGGGAGTGGCATCCAAAATCTAAAAATTACAAAATTTGAAGTCTCTAGCTAAAACGGTGTAAAAGTTATGCCCGAAAAACGTAAAAAAGGTAAACGATCATCGAAACAAAATAAATTTGTACTGCGATTTCAACTCTCTCACTTTTATAGTTTCCGAAATCTCGACGTTCATGCGGACGGACGGACGGACGGACGGACGGACAGACGGACATGGCTATATCAACTTATTTTTTTGTACTGATCAAGAATGTATAAACTTTATGGGGTCTGCGACATCTCCTTTAACTGTTACATACATTTTCACAAAAACATTATACCCTGAATTCCCATTTTCAATGGGTTCAAGGTATAATAAAATAAAATAAAATAAAATAAAATATAATATAATATAATATAATATAATATAATATAATATAATATAATATAATATATTAAAATAAAATTTAACAAAATTAAATAAAACAAGTAAGAAGGCTCTAGTCGAGACGGCTCGACTACGAGATACCCTGAACCCTGCAAAAAAATTAATATTCTTCTTCTTTACGCACGTATAAGAGCGCGCTCTGCTAACCGCGCAGTTGCTGCCGACGGTTGGGGGTGGGATGGGCTGTACTTTGAACGCTTATAACTCCATTTCTAGATGGACTGTCTTCATGAAACTTTCAAAATATATTAATTGCATTCAAATTTGTCTATTTGCCAAATAACAAGTCTCTAGTATTTAAAATACGTTTTTTTTTCAAATTGCGGGCGAAGGGGGCGTGGCATCTTAAATCTAAAAACTACAAAATTTGAAGTCTCTAGCTAAAACGGTGTAAAAGTTATGCCCGAAAAACGTAAAAAAGGTAAACGATCATCGAAACAAAATAAACTTGTACTGCGATTTCAGCTCTCTAACTTTTATAGTTTCCGAAATCTCGACGTTCATGCGGACGGAATAATATATATAATATAATATAATATAATATAATATAATATAATATAATATAATATAATATAATATAATATAATATAATATAATATAATATAATATAATATAATATAATATAATATAATGTAATATAATATATTAAAATAAAATTTAACAAAATTAAATAAAACAAGTAAGAAGGCTCTAGTCGAGACGGCTCGACTACGAGATACCCTGAACCCTGCAAAAAAATTAATATTCTTCTTCTTTACGCACGTATAAGAGCGCGCTCTGCTAACCGCGCAGTTGCTGCCGACGGTTGGGGGTGGGATGGGCTGTACTTTGAACGCTTATAACTCCATTTCTAGATGGACTGTCTTCATGAAACTTTCAAAATATATTAATTGCATTCAAATTTGTCTATTTGCCAAATAACAAGTCTCTAGTATTTAAAATACGTTTTTTTTTCAAATTGCTGGCGAAGAGGGCGTGGCATCTTAAATCTAAAAACTACAAAATTTGAAGTCTCTAGCTAAAACGGTGTAAAAGTTATGCCCGAAAAACGTAAAAAAGGTAAACGATCATCGAAACAAAATAAACTTGTACTGCGATTTCAGCTCTCTAACTTTTATAGTTTCCGAAATCTCGACGTTCATGCGGACGGAATGATATATATAATATAATATAATATAATATAATATAATATAATATAATATAATATAATATAATATAATATAATATAATATAATATAATATAATATAATATAATATAATATAATATAATATAATGTAATATAATATATTAAAATAAAATTTAACAAAATTAAATAAAACAAGTAAGAAGGCTCTAGTCGAGACGGCTCGACTACGAGATACCCTGAACCCTGCAAAAAAATTAATATTCTTCTTCTTTACGCACGTATAAGAGCGCGCTCTGCTAACCGCGCAGTTGCTGCCGACGGTTGGGGGTGGGATGGGCTGTACTTTGAACGCTTATAACTCCATTTCTAGATGGACTGTCTTCATGAAACTTTCAAAATATATTAATTGCATTCAAATTTGTCTATTTGCCAAATAACAAGTCTCTAATATTTAAAATACGTTTTTTTTCAAATTGCTGGCGAAGGGGCGTGGCATCTAAAAACTACAAAATTTGAAGTCTCTAGCTAAAACGGTGTAAAAGTTATGCCCGAAAAACGTAAAAAAGGTAAACGATCATCGAAACAAAATAAACTTGTACTGCGATTTCAGATCTCTAACTTTTATAGTTTCCGAAATCTCGACGTTCATGCGGACGGACGGACGGACGGACGGACAGACGGACAGGGCTATATCAACTTATTTTTTTGTACTGATCAAGGATATATATACTTTATGGGGTCTGCGACATCTCCTTTTACCTGTTACATACATTTTCACAAAAACATTATACCCTGAATTCCCATTTTCAATGGGTTCAGGGTATAATAAAATAAAATAAAATAAAATAAAATAAAATAAAATATAATATAATATAATATAATATAATATAATATAATATAATATAATATAATATAATATAATATAATATAATATAATATAATATAATATAATATAATATAATATAATATAATATAATATAATATAATATAATATAATATAATATAATATAATATAATATAATGTAATATAATATATTAAAATAAAATTTAACAAAATTAAATAAAACAAGTAATAAGGCTCTAGTCGAGACGGCTCGACTACGAGATACCCTGAACCCTGCAAAAAAATTAATATTCTTCTTCTTTACGCACGTATAAGAGCGCGCTCTGCTAACCGCGCAGTTGCTGCCGACGGTTGGGGGTGGGATGGGATGTACTTTGAACGCTTATAACTCCATTTCTAGATGGACTGTCTTCATGAAACTTTCAAAATATATTAATTGCATTCAAATTTGTCTATTTGCCAAATAACAAGTCTCTAGTATTTAAAATACGTTTTTTTTCAAATTGCTGGCGAAGGGGCGTGGCATCTAAAAACTACAAAATTTGAAGTCTCTAGCTAAAACGGTGTAAAAGTTATGCCCGAAAAACGTAAAAAAGGTAAACGATCATCGAAACAAAATAAACTTGTACTGCGATTTCAGCTTTCTAACTGTTATAGTTTCCGAAATCTCGACGTTCATGCGGACGGACGGACAGGGCTATATCAACTTATTTTTTTGTACTGATCAAGAATGTATAAACTTTATGGGGTCTGCGACATCTCCTTTAACTGTTACATACATTTTCACAAAAACATTATACCCTGAATTCCCATTTTCAATGGGTTCAAGGTATAATAAAATAAAATAAAATAAAATAAAATATAATATAATATAATATAATATAATATAATATAATATAATATAATATAATATATTAAAATAAAATTTAACAAAATTAAATAAAACAAGTAAGAAGGCTCTAGTCGAGACGGCTCGACTACGAGATACCCTGAACCCTGCAAAAAAATTAATATTCTTCTTCTTTACGCACGTATAAGAGCGCGCTCTGCTAACCGCGCAGTTGCTGCCGACGGTTGGGGGTGGGATGGGCTGTACTTTGAACGCTTATAACTCCATTTCTAGATGGACTGTCTTCATGAAACTTTCAAAATATATTAATTGCATTCAAATTTGTCTATTTGCCAAATAACAAGTCTCTAGTATTTAAAATACGTTTTTTTTTCAAATTGCGGGCGAAGGGGGCGTGGCATCTTAAATCTAAAAACTACAAAATTTGAAGTCTCTAGCTAAAACGGTGTAAAAGTTATGCCCGAAAAACGTAAAAAAGGTAAACGATCATCGAAACAAAATAAACTTGTACTGCGATTTCAGCTCTCTAACTTTTATAGTTTCCGAAATCTCGACGTTCATGCGGACGGAATAATATATATAATATAATATAATATAATATAATATAATATAATATAATATAATATAATATAATATAATATAATATAATATAATATAATATAATATAATATAATATAATATAATATAATGTAATATAATATATTAAAATAAAATTTAACAAAATTAAATAAAACAAGTAAGAAGGCTCTAGTCGAGACGGCTCGACTACGAGATACCCTGAACCCTGCAAAAAAATTAATATTCTTCTTCTTTACGCACGTATAAGAGCGCGCTCTGCTAACCGCGCAGTTGCTGCCGACGGTTGGGGGTGGGATGGGCTGTACTTTGAACGCTTATAACTCCATTTCTAGATGGACTGTCTTCATGAAACTTTCAAAATATATTAATTGCATTCAAATTTGTCTATTTGCCAAATAACAAGTCTCTAGTATTTAAAATACGTTTTTTTTTCAAATTGCTGGCGAAGAGGGCGTGGCATCTTAAATCTAAAAACTACAAAATTTGAAGTCTCTAGCTAAAACGGTGTAAAAGTTATGCCCGAAAAACGTAAAAAAGGTAAACGATCATCGAAACAAAATAAACTTGTACTGCGATTTCAGCTCTCTAACTTTTATAGTTTCCGAAATCTCGACGTTCATGCGGACGGAATGATATATATAATATAATATAATATAATATAATATAATATAATATAATATAATATAATATAATATAATATAATATAATATAATATAATATAATATAATATAATATAATATAATGTAATATAATATATTAAAATAAAATTTAACAAAATTAAATAAAACAAGTAAGAAGGCTCTAGTCGAGACGGCTCGACTACGAGATACCCTGAACCCTGCAAAAAAATTAATATTCTTCTTCTTTACGCACGTATAAGAGCGCGCTCTGCTAACCGCGCAGTTGCTGCCGACGGTTGGGGGTGGGATGGGCTGTACTTTGAACGCTTATAACTCCATTTCTAGATGGACTGTCTTCATGAAACTTTCAAAATATATTAATTGCATTCAAATTTGTCTATTTGCCAAATAACAAGTCTCTAATATTTAAAATACGTTTTTTTTCAAATTGCTGGCGAAGGGGCGTGGCATCTAAAAACTACAAAATTTGAAGTCTCTAGCTAAAACGGTGTAAAAGTTATGCCCGAAAAACGTAAAAAAGGTAAACGATCATCGAAACAAAATAAACTTGTACTGCGATTTCAGATCTCTAACTTTTATAGTTTCCGAAATCTCGACGTTCATGCGGACGGACGGACGGACGGACGGACAGACGGACAGGGCTATATCAACTTATTTTTTTGTACTGATCAAGGATATATATACTTTATGGGGTCTGCGACATCTCCTTTTACCTGTTACATACATTTTCACAAAAACATTATACCCTGAATTCCCATTTTCAATGGGTTCAGGGTATAATAAAATAAAATAAAATAAAATAAAATAAAATAAAATATAATATAATATAATATAATATAATATAATATAATATAATATAATATAATATAATATAATATAATATAATATAATATAATATAATATAATATAATATAATATAATATAATATAATATAATATAATATAATATAATATAATATAATATAATATAATATAATATAATGTAATATAATATATTAAAATAAAATTTAACAAAATTAAATAAAACAAGTAATAAGGCTCTAGTCGAGACGGCTCGACTACGAGATACCCTGAACCCTGCAAAAAAATTAATATTCTTCTTCTTTACGCACGTATAAGAGCGCGCTCTGCTAACCGCGCAGTTGCTGCCGACGGTTGGGGGTGGGATGGGATGTACTTTGAACGCTTATAACTCCATTTCTAGATGGACTGTCTTCATGAAACTTTCAAAATATATTAATTGCATTCAAATTTGTCTATTTGCCAAATAACAAGTCTCTAGTATTTAAAATACGTTTTTTTTCAAATTGCTGGCGAAGGGGCGTGGCATCTAAAAACTACAAAATTTGAAGTCTCTAGCTAAAACGGTGTAAAAGTTATGCCCGAAAAACGTAAAAAAGGTAAACGATCATCGAAACAAAATAAACTTGTACTGCGATTTCAGCTTTCTAACTGTTATAGTTTCCGAAATCTCGACGTTCATGCGGACGGACGGACAGGGCTATATCAACTTATTTTTTTGTACTGATCAAGAATATATATATACTTTATGGGGTCTGCGACATCTCCTTTTACCTGTTACATACATTTTCACAAAAACATTATACCCTGAATTCCCATTTTCAATGGGTTCAGGGTATAATAAAATAAAATAAAATAAAATAAAATAAAATATAATATAATATAATATAATATAATATAATATAATATAATATAATATAATATAATATAATATAATATAATATAATATAATATAATATAATATAATATAATATAATATAATATAATATAATATAATATAATATAATATAATATAATATAATATAATATAATATAATATAATATAATATAATGTAATGTAATATAATATATTAAAATAAAATTTAACAAAATTAAATAAAACAAGTAAGAAGGCTCTAGTCGAGACGGCTCGACTACGAGATACCCTGAACCCTGCAAAAAAATTAATATTCTTCTTCTTTACGCACGTATAAGAGCGCGCTCTGCTAACCGCGCAGTTACTGCCGACGGTTGGGGGTGGGATGGGCTGTACTTTGAACGCTTATAACTCCATTTCTAGATGGACTGTCTTCATGAAACTTTCAAAATATATTAATTGCATTCAAATTTGTCTATTTGCCAAATAACAAGTCTCTAGTATTTAAAATACGTTTTTTTTTTTTAAATTGCGGGCGAAGGGGGCGTGGCATCTAAAATCTAAAAACTACAAAATTTGAAGTCTCTAGCTAAAACGGTGTAAAAGTTATGCCCGAAAAACGTAAAAAAGGTAAACGATCATCGAAACAAAATAAACTTGTACTGCGATTTCAGATCTCTAACTTTTATAGTTTCCGAAATCTCGACGTTCATGCGGACGGACGGACGGACAGACGGACATGGCTATATCAACTTATTTTTTTGTACTGATCAAGAATGTATAAACTTTATGGGGTCTGCGACATGTCCTTTAACTGTTACATACATTTTCACAAAAACATTATACCCTGAATTCCCATTTTCAATGGGTTCAGGGTATAATAAAATAAAATAAAATAAAATAAAATAAAATAAAATAAAATATAATATAATATAATATAATATAATATAATATAATATAATATAATATAATATAATATAATATAATATAATATAATATAATATAATATAATATAATATAATATAATATAATATAATATAATATATTAAAATAAAATTTAACAAAATTAAATAAAACAAGTAAGAAGGCTCTAGTCGAGACGGCTCGACTACGAGATACCCTGAACCCTGCAAAAAAATTAATATTCTTCTTCTTTACGCACGTATAAGAGCGCGCTCTGCTAACCGCGCAGTTGCTGCCGACGGTTGGGGGTGGGATGGGCTGTACTTTGAACGCTTATAACTCCATTTATAGATGGACTGTCTTCATGAAACTTTCAAAATATATTAATTCCATTCAAATTTGTCTATTTGCCAAATAACAAGTCTCTAGTATTTAAAATACGTTTTTTTCAAATTGCGGGCGAAGGGGGCGTGGCATCTAAAATCTAAAAACTACAAAATTTGAAGTCTCTAGCTAAAACGGTGTAAAAGTTATGCCCGAAAAACGTAAAAAAGGTAAACGATCATCGAAACAAAATAAACTTGTACTGCGATTTCAGATCTCTAACTTTTATAGTTTCCGAAATCTCGACGTTCATGCGGACGGACGGACGGACGGACGGACAGACGGACAGGGCTATATCAACTTATTTTTTTGTACTGATCAAGGATATATATACTTTATGGGGTCTGCGACATCTCCTTTTACCTGTTACATACATTTTCACAAAAACATTATACCCTGAATTCCCATTTTCAATGGGTTCAGGGTATAATAAAATAAAATAAAATAAAATAAAATAAAATAAAATAAAATATAATATAATATAATATAATATAATATAATATAATATAATATAATATAATATAATATAATATAATATAATATAATATAATATAATATAATAT
The DNA here is from genome assembly GCA_035047405.1 of Drosophila stalkeri. Lineage (NCBI taxonomy): Eukaryota > Metazoa > Arthropoda > Insecta > Diptera > Drosophilidae > Drosophila > Drosophila stalkeri. Next base: position 46,730 of record JAWNPR010000114.1, read on the forward strand.
AATATAATATAATATAATATAATATAATATAATATAATATAATATAATATAATATAATATAATATAATATAATATAATATAATATAATATAATATAATATAATATAATATAATGTAATATAATATATTAAAATAAAATTTAACAAAATTAAATAAGACAAGTAATAAGGCTCTAGTCGAGACGGCTCGACTACGAGATACCCTGAACCCTGCAAAAAAATTAATATTCTTCTTCTTTACGCACGTATAAGAGCGCGCTCTGCTAACCGCGCAGTTGCTGCCGACGGTTGGGGGTGGGATGGGATGTACTTTGAACGCTTATAACTCCATTTCTAGATGGACTGTCTTCATGAAACTTTCAAAATATATTAATTGCATTCAAATTTGTCTATTTGCCAAATAACAAGTCTCTAGTATTTAAAATACGTTTTTTTTCAAATTGCTGGCGAAGGGGCGTGGCATCTAAAAACTACAAAATTTGAAGTCTCTAGCTAAAACGGTGTAAAAGTTATGCCCGAAAAACGTAAAAAAGGTAAACGATCATCGAAACAAAATAAACTTGTACTGCGATTTCAGCTTTCTAACTGTTATAGTTTCCGAAATCTCGACGTTCATGCGGACGGACGGACAGGGCTATATCAACTTATTTTTTTGTACTGATCAAGAATATATATATACTTTATGGGGTCTGCGACATCTCCTTTTACCTGTTACATACATTTTCACAAAAACATTATACCCTGAATTCCCATTTTCAATGGGTTCAGGGTATAATAAAATAAAATAAAATAAAATAAAATATAATATAATATAATATAATATAATATAATATAATATAATATAATATAATATAATATAATATAATATAATATAATATAATATAATATAATATAATATAATATAATATAATATAATATAATATAATATAATATAATATAATATAATATAATATAATATAATATAATATAATATATTAAAATAAAATTTAACAAAATTAAATAAAACAAGTAAGAAGGCTCTAGTCGAGACGGCTCGACTACGAGATACCCTGAACCCTGCAAAAAAATTAATATTCTTCTTCTTTACGCACGTATAAGAGCGCGCTCTGCTAACCGCGCAGTTACTGCCGACGGTTGGGGGTGGGATGGGCTGTACTTTGAACGCTTATAACTCCATTTCTAGATGGACTGTCTTCATGAAACTTTCAAAATATATTAATTGCATTCAAATTTGTCTATTTGCCAAATAACAAGTCTCTAGTATTTAAAATACGTTTTTTTTTTTTAAATTGCGGGCGAAGGGGGCGTGGCATCTAAAATCTAAAAACTACAAAATTTGAAGTCTCTAGCTAAAACGGTGTAAAAGTTATGCCCGAAAAACGTAAAAAAGGTAAACGATCATCGAAACAAAATAAACTTGTACTGCGATTTCAGATCTCTAACTTTTATAGTTTCCGAAATCTCGACGTTCATGCGGACGGACGGACGGACAGACGGACATGGCTATATCAACTTATTTTTTTGTACTGATCAAGAATGTATAAACTTTATGGGGTCTGCGACATGTCCTTTAACTGTTACATACATTTTCACAAAAACATTATACCCTGAATTCCCATTTTCAATGGGTTCAGGGTATAATAAAATAAAATAAAATAAAATAAAATAAAATAAAATAAAATATAATATAATATAATATAATATAATATAATATAATATAATATAATATAATATAATATAATATAATATAATATAATATAATATAATATAATATAATATAATATAATATAATATAATATAATATAATATAATATATTAAAATAAAATTTAACAAAATTAAATAAAACAAGTAAGAAGGCTCTAGTCGAGACGGCTCGACTACGAGATACCCTGAACCCTGCAAAAAAATTAATATTCTTCTTCTTTACGCACGTATAAGAGCGCGCTCTGCTAACCGCGCAGTTGCTGCCGACGGTTGGGGGTGGGATGGGCTGTACTTTGAACGCTTATAACTCCATTTATAGATGGACTGTCTTCATGAAACTTTCAAAATATATTAATTCCATTCAAATTTGTCTATTTGCCAAATAACAAGTCTCTAGTATTTAAAATACGTTTTTTTCAAATTGCGGGCGAAGGGGGCGTGGCATCTAAAATCTAAAAACTACAAAATTTGAAGTCTCTAGCTAAAACGGTGTAAAAGTTATGCCCGAAAAACGTAAAAAAGGTAAACGATCATCGAAACAAAATAAACTTGTACTGCGATTTCAGATCTCTAACTTTTATAGTTTCCGAAATCTCGACGTTCATGCGGACGGACGGACGGACGGACGGACAGACGGACATGGCTATATCAACTTATTTTTTTGTACTGATCAAGAATGTATAAACTTTGTGGGGTCTGCGACATGTCCTTTAACTGTTACATACATTTTCACAAAAACATTATACCCTGAATTCCCATTTTCAATGGGTTCAGGGTATAATAAAATAAAATAAAATAAAATAAAATAAAATATAATATAATATAATATAATATAATATAATATAATATAATATAATATAATATAATATAATATAATATAATATAATATAATATAATATAATATAATATAATATAATATAATATAATATAATATAATATAATATAATATAATATAATATAATATAATATAATATAATATAATATAATGTAATATAATATATTAAAATAAAATTTAACAAAATTAAATAAAACAAGTAAGAAGGCTCTAGTCGAGACGGCTCGATTACGAGATACCCTGAACCCTGCAAAAAAATTAATATTCTTCTTCTTTACGCACGTATAAGAGCGCGCTCTGCTAACCGCGCAGTTGCTGCCGACGGTTGGGGGTGGGATGGGCTGTACTTTGAACGCTTATAACTCCATTTCTAGATGGACTGTCTTCATGAAACTTTCAAAATATATTAATTGCATTCAAATTTGTCTATTTGCCAAATAACAAGTCTCTAGTATTTAAAATACGTTTTTTTTCAAATTGCTGGCGAAGGGGCGTGGCATCTAAAAACTACAAAATTTGAAGTCTCTAGCTAAAACGATGTAAAAGTTATGCCCGAAAAACGTAAAAAGGTAAACTAAACTTGTACTGCGATTTCAGCTTTCTAACTGTTATAGTTTCCGAAATCTCGACGTTCATGCGGACGGACGGACAGGGCTATATCAACTTATTTTTTTGTACTGATCAAGAATATATATATACTTTATGGGGTCTGCGACATCTCCTTTTACCTGTTACATACATTTTCACAAAAACATTATACCCTGAATTCCCATTTTCAATGGGTTCAGGGTATAATGAAATAAAATAAAATAAAATAAAATAAAATATAATATAATATAATATAATATAATATAATATAATATAATATAATATAATATAATATAATATAATAAAATAAAATAAAATATAATATTATATAATATAATATAATATAATATAATATAATATAATATAATATAATATAATATAATATAATATAATATAATATAATATAATATAATATAATATATTAAAATAAAATTTAACAAAATTAAATAAAACAAGTAAGAAGGCTCTAGTCGAGACGGCTCGATTACGAGATACCCTGAACCCTGCAAAAAAATTAATATTCTTCTTCTTTACGCACGTATAAGAGCGCGCTCTGCTAACCGCGCAGTTGCTGCCGACGGTTGGGGGTGGGATGGGCTGTACTTTGAACGCTTATAACTCCATTTCTAGATGGACTGTCTTCATGAAACTTTCAAAATATATTAATTGCATTCAAATTTGTCTATTTGCCAAATAACAAGTCTCTAGTATTTAAAATACGTTTTTTTTTTTTTAAATTGCGGGCGAAGGGGGGCGTGGCATCTAAAATCTAAAAACTACAAAATTTGAAGTCTCTAGCTCAAACGGTGTAAAAGTTATGCCCGAAAAACGTAAAAAAGGTAAACGATCATCGAAACAAAATAAACTTGTACTGCGATTTCAGCTCTGTAACTTTTATAGTTTCCGAAATCTCGACGTTCATGCGGACGGACGGACGGACGGACGGACGGACAGACGGACAGGGCTATATCAACTTATTTTTTTGTACTGATCAAGAATATATATATACTTTATGGAGTCTGCGACATCTCCTTTTACCTGTTACATACAGTTTCACAGAAACATTATACCCTGAATTCCCATTTTCAATGGGTTCAGGGTATAATAAAATAAAATAAAATAAAATAAAATAAAATATAATATTATATAATATAATATAATATAATATAATATAATATAATATAATATAATATAATATAATATAATATAATATAATATAATATAATATAATATAATATAATATAATATAATATAATATAATATAATGTAATATAATATATTAAAATAAAATTTAACAAAATTAAATAAAACAAGTAAGAAGGCTCTAGTCGAGACGGCTCGACTACGAGATACCCTGAACCCTGCAAAAAAATTAATATTCTTCTTCTTTACGCACGTATAAGAGCGCGCTCTGCTAACCGCGCAGTTGCTGCCGACGGTTGGGGGTGGGATGGGCTGTACTTTGAACGCTTATAACTCCATTTCTAGATGGACTGTCTTCATGAAACTTTCAAAATATATTAATTGCATTCAAATTTGTCTATTTGCCAAATAACAAGTCTCTAGTATTTAAAATACGTTTTTTTTCAAATTGCTGGCGAAGGGGCGTGGCATCTAAAAACTACAAAATTTGAAGTCTCTAGCTAAAACGGTGTAAAAGTTATGCCCGAAAAACGTAAAAAGGTAAACTAAACTTGTACTGCGATTTCAGCTTTCTAACTGTTATAGTTTCCGAAATCTCGACGTTCATGCGGACGGACGGACAGGGCTATATCAACTTATTTTTTGTACTGATCAAGAATATATATATACTTTATGGGGTCTGCGACATCTCCTTTTACCTGTTACATACATTTTCACAAAAACATTATACCCTGAATTCCCATTTTCAATGGGTTCAGGGTATAATGAAATAAAATAAAATAAAATAAAATAAAATATAATATAATATAATATAATATAATATAATATAATATAATATAATATAATATAATATAATATAATATAATATAATATAATATAATATAATAAAATTTAACAAAATTAAATAAAACAAGTAAGAAGGCTCTAGTCGAGACGGCTCGACTACGAGATACCCTGAACCCTGCAAAAAAATTAATATTCTTCTTCTTTACGTATAAGAGCGCGCTCTGCTAACCGCGCAGTTGCTGCCGACGGTTGGGGGTGGGATGGGCTGTACTTTGAACGCTTATAACTCCATTTCTAGATGGACTGTCTTCATGAAACTTTCAAAATATATTAATTGCATTCAAATTTGTCTATTTGCCAAATAACAAGTCTCTAGTATTTAAAATACGTTTTTTTTCAAATTGCGGGCGAAGGGGGCGTGGCATCTAAAATCTAAAAACTACAAAATTTGAAGTCTCTAGCTCAAACGGTGTAAAAGTTATGCCCGAAAAACGTAAAAAAGGTAAACGATCATCGAAACAAAATAAACTTGTACTGCGATTTCAGCTCTGTAACTTTTATAGTTTCCGAAATCTCGACGTTCATGCGGACGGACGGACGGACGGACAGACGGACAGGGCTATATCAACTTATTTTTTTGTACTGATCAAGAATATATATATACTTTATGGAGTCTGCGACATCTCCTTTTACCTGTTACATACAGTTTCACAGAAACATTATACCCTGAATTCCCATTTTCAATGGGTTCAGGGTATAATAAAATAAAATAAAATAAAATAAAATAAAATATAATATTATATAATATAATATAATATAATATAATATAATATAATATAATATAATATAATATAATATAATATAATATAATATAATATAATATAATATAATATAATATAATATAATATAATATAATATAATATAATATAATATAATATAATATAATATAATATAATATAATATAATATAATATAATATAATGTAATATAATATATTAAAATAAAATTTAACAAAATTAAATAAAACAAGTAAGAAGGCTCTAGTCGAGACGGCTCGACTACGAGATACCCTGAACCCTGCAAAAAAATTAATATTCTTCTTCTTTACGCACGTATAAGAGCGCGCTCTGCTAACCGCGCAGTTGCTGCCGACGGTTGGGGGTGGGATGGGCTGTACTTTGAACGCTTATAACTCCATTTCTAGATGGACTGTTTTCATGAAACTTTCAAAATATATTAATTGCATTCAAATTTGTCTATTTGCCAAATAACAAGTCTCTAGTATTTAAAATACGTTTTTTTCAAATTGCGGGCGAAGGGGGCGTGGCATCTAAAATCTAAAAACTACAAAATTTGAAGTCTCTAGCTAAAACGGTGTAAAAGTTATGCCCGAAAAACGTAAAAAAGGTAAACGATCATCGAAACAAAATAAACTTGTACTGCGATTTCAGATCTCTAACTTTTATAGTTTCCGAAATCTCGACGTTCATGCGGACGGACGGACGGACGGACGGACGGACGGACAGACGGACAGGGCTATATCAACTTATTTTTTTGTACTGATCAAGAATATATATACTTTATGGGGTCTGCGACATCTCCTTTTACCTGTTACATACATTATCACAAAAACATTATACCCTGAATTCCCATTTTCAATGGGTTCAGGGTATAATAAAATAAAATAAAATTAAATAAAATAAAATAAAATAAAATAAAATAAAATATAATATAATATAATATAATATAATATAATATAATATAATATAATATAATATAATATAATATAATATAATATAATATAATATAATATAATATAATATAATATAATATAATATAATATAATATAATATAATATAATATAATATAATATAATATAATATAATGTAATATAATATATTAAAATAAAATTTAACAAAATTAAATAAAACAAGTAAGAAGGCTCTAGTCGAGACGGCTCGACTACGAGATACCCTGAACCCTGCAAAAAAATTAATATTCTTCTTCTTTACGCACGTATAAGAGCGCGCTCTGCTAACCGCGCAGTTGCTGCCGACGGTTGGGGGTGGGATGGGCTGTACTTTGAACGCTTATAACTCCATTTCTAGATGGACTGTCTTCATGAAACTTTCAAAATATATTAATTGCATTCAAATTTGTCTATTTGCCAAATAACAAGTCTCTAGTATTTAAAATACGTTTTTTTTTTCAAATTGCTGGCGAAGGGGCGTGGCATCTAAAAACTACAAAATTTGAAGTCTCTAGCTAAAACGGTGTAAAAGTTATGCCCGAAAAACGTAAAAAGGTAAACGATCATCGAAACAAAATAAACTTGTACTGCGATTTCAGCTTTCTAACTGTTATAGTTTCCGAAATCTCGACGTTCATGCGGACGGACGGACAGGGCTATATCAACTTATTTTTTTGTACTGATCAAGAATATATATATACTTTATGGGGTCTGCGACATCTCCTTTTACCTGTTACATACATTTTCACAAAAACATTATACCCTGAATTCCCATTTTCAATGGGTTCAGGGTATAATAAAATAAAATAAAATAAAATAAAATAAAATAAAATATAATATAATATAATATAATATAATAAAATAAAATAAAATAAAATAAAATAAAATATAATATAATATAATATAATATAATATAATATAATATAATATAATATAATATAATATAATATAATGTAATATAATATATTAAAATAAAATTTAACAAAATTAAATAAAACAAGTAAGAAGGCTCTAGTCGAGACGGCTCGACTACGAGATACCCTGAACCCTGCAAAAAAATTAATATTCTTCTTCTTTACGCACGTATAAGAGCGCGCTCTGCTAACCGCGCAGTTGCTGCCGACGGTTGGGGGTGGGATGGGATGTACTTTGAACGCTTATAACTCCATTTCTAGATGGACTGTCTTCATGAAACTTTCAAAATATATTAATTCCATTCAAATTTGTCTATTTGCCAAATAACAAGTCTCTAGTATTTAAAATACGTTTTTTTCAAATTGCTGGCGAAGGGGGCGTGGCATCTAAAGTCTAAAAAGTACAAAATTTGAAGTCTCTAGCTAAAACGGTGTAAAAGTTATGCCCGAAAAACGTAAAAAAGGTAAACGATCATCGAAACAAAATAAACTTGTACTGCGATTTCAGCTCTGTAACTTTTATAGTTTCCGAAATCTCGACGTTCATGCGGACGGAATAATATATATAATATAATATAATATAATATAATATAATATAATATAATATAATATAATATAATATAATATAATATAATATAATATAATATAATATAATATAATATAATATAATATAATATAATATATTAAAATAAAATTTAACAAAATTAAATAAAACAAGTAAGAAGGCTCTAGTCGAGACGGCTCGACTACGAGATACCCTGAACCCTGCAAAAAAATTAATATTCTTCTTCTTTACGCACGTATAAGAGCGCGCTCTGCTAACCGCGCAGTTGCTGCCGACGATTGGGGGTGGGATGGGCTGTACTTTGAACGCTTATAACTCCATTTCTAGATGGACTGTCTTCATGAAACTTTCAAAATATATTAATTGCATTCAAATTTGTCTATTTGCCAAATAACAAGTCTCTAGTATTTAAAATACGTTTTTTTTTTCAAATTGCTGGCGAAGGGGCGTGGCATCTAAAAACTACAAAATTTGAAGTCTCTAGCTAAAACGGTGTAAAAGTTATGCCCGAAAAACGTAAAAAGGTAAACGATCATCGAAACAATATAAACTTGTACTGCGATTTCAGCTTTCTAACTGTTATAGTTTCCGAAATCTCGACGTTCATGCGGACGGACGGACAGGGCTATATCAACTTATTTTTTTGTACTGATCAAGAATATATATATACTTTATGGGGTCTGCGACATCTCCTTTTACCTGTTACATACATTTTCACAAAAACATTATACCCTGAATTCCCATTTTCAATGGGTTCAGGGTATAATGAAATAAAATAAAATAAAATATAATATAATATAATATAATATAATATAATATAATATAATATAATATAATATAATATAATATAATATAATATAATATAATATAATATAATATAATATAATATAATATAATATATTAAAATAAAATTTAACAAAATTAAATAAAACAAGTAAGAAGGCTCTAGTCGAGACGGCTCGACTACGAGATACCCTGAACCCTGCAAAAAAATTAATATTCTTCTTCTTTACGCACGTATAAGAGCGCGCTCTGCTAACCGCGCAGTTGCTGCCGACGGTTGGGGGTGGGATGGGCTGTACTTTGAACGCTTATAACTCCATTTCTAGATGGACTGTCTTCATGAAACTTTCAAAATATATTAATTGCATTCAAATTTGTCTATTTGCCAAATAACAAGTCTCTAGTATTTAAAATACGTTTTTTTTTTCAAATTGCTGGCGAAGGGGCGTGGCATCTAAAAACTACAAAATTTGAAGTCTCTAGCTAAAACGGTGTAAAAGTTATGCCCGAAAAACGTAAAAAGGTAAACGATCATCGAAACAAAATAAACTTGTACTGCGATTTCAGCTTTCTAACTGTTATAGTTTCCGGAATCTCGACGTTCATGCGGACGGACGGACAGGGCTATATCAACTTATTTTTTTGTACTGATCAAGAATATATATATACTTTATGGGGTCTGCGACATCTCCTTTTACCTGTTACATACATTTTCACAAAAACATTATACCCTGAATTCCCATTTTCAATGGGTTCAGGGTATAATAAAATAAAATAAAATAAAATATAATATAATATAATATAATACAATATAATATAATATAATATAATATAATATAATATAATATAATATAATATAATATAATATAATATAATATAATATAATATAATATAATATAATATAATATAATATAATATAATATAATATATTAAAATAAAATTTAACAAAATTAAATAAAACAAGTAAGAAGGCTCTAGTCGAGACGGCTCGATTACGAGATACCCTGAACCCTGCAAAAAAATTAATATTCTTCTTCTTTACGCACGTATAAGAGCGCGCTCTGCTAACCGCGCAGTTGCTGCCGACGGTTGGGGGTGGGATGGGCTGTACTTTGAACGCTTATAACTCCATTTCTAGATGGACTGTCTTCATGAAACTTTCAAAATATATTAATTGCATTCAAATTTGTCTATTTGCCAAATAACAAGTCTCTAGTATTTAAAATACGTTTTTTTTTTTTAAATTGCGGGCGAAGGGGGCGTGGCACCTAAAATCTAAAAACTACAAAATTTGAAGTCTCTAGCTAAAACGGTGTAAAAGTTATGCCCGAAAAACGTAAAAAAGGTAAACGATCATCGAAACAAAATAAACTTGTACTGCGATTTCAGCTCTGTAACTTTTATAGTTTCCGAAATCTCGACGTTCATGCGGACGGACGGACGGACGGACAGACCGACAGGGCTATATCAACTTATTTTTTTGTACTGATCAAGAATATATATATACTTTATGGAGTCTGCGACATCTCCTTTTACCTGTTACATACAGTTTCACAGAAACATTATACCCTGAATTCCCATTTTCAATGGGTTCAGGGTATAATAAAATAAAATAAAATAAAATAAAATATAATATTATATAATATAATATAATATAATATAATATAATATAATATAATATAATATAATATAATATAATATAATATAATATAATATAATATAATATAATATAATATAATATAATATAATATAATATAATATAATATAATATAATATAATATAATATAATATAATATAATATAATATAATATAATATAATATAATATAATATAATATAATATAATATAATATAATATAATATAATATAATATAATATAATATAATATAATATAATATAATATAATATAATATAATATAATATAATATAATATAATATAATATAATATAATATAATATAATATAATATAATATAATATAATATAATATAATATAATATAATATAATATAATATAATAAAATATAATATAATATAATATAATATAATATAATATAATATAATATAATAAAATAAAATAAAATATAATATTATATAATATAATATAATATAATATAATATAATATAATATAATATAATATAATATAATATAATATAATATAATATAATATAATGTAATATAATATATTAAAATAAAATTTAACAAAATTAAATAAAACAAGTAAGAAGGCTCTAGTCGAGACGGCTCGACTACGAGATACCCTGAACCCTGCAAAAAAATTAATATTCTTCTTCTTTACGCACGTATAAGAGCGCGCTCTGCTAACCGCGCAGTTGCTGCCGACGGTTGGGGGTGGGATGGGCTGTACTTTGAACGCTTATAACTCCATTTCTAGATGGACTGTCTTCATGAAACTTTCAAAATATATTAATTCCATTCAAATTTGTCTATTTGCCAAATAACAAGTCTCTAGTATTTAAAATACGTTTTTTTCAAATTGCTGGCGAAGGGGGCGTGGCATCTAAAATCTAAAAACTACAAAATTTGAAGTCTCTAGCTAAAACGGTGTAAAAGTTATGCCCGAAAAACGTAAAAAAGGTAAACGATCATCGAAACATAATAAACTTGTACTGCGATTTCAGCTCTCTAACTTTTATAGTTTCCGAAATCTCGACGTTCATGCGGACGGAATAATATATATAATATAATATAATATAATATAATATAATATAATATAATATAATATAATATAATATAATATAATATAATATAATATAATATAATATAATATATTAAAATAAAATTTAACAAAATTAAATAAAACAAGTAAGAAGGCTCTAGTCGAGACGGCTCGACTACGAGATACCCTGAACCCTGCAAAAAAATTAATATTCTTCTTCTTTACGCACGTATAAGAGCGCGCTCTGCTAACCGCGCAGTTGCTGCCGACGGTTGGGGGTGGGATGGGCTGTACTTTGAACGCTTATAACTCCATTTCTAGATGGACTGTCTTCATGAAACTTTCAAAATATATTAATTGCATTCAAATTTGTCTATTTGCCAAATAACAAGTCTCTAGTATTTAAAATACGTTTTTTTTTTCAAATTGCTGGCGAAGGGGCGTGGCATACAAAAACTACAAAATTTGAAGTCTCTAGCTAAAACGGTGTAAAAGTTATGCCCGAAAAACGTAAAAAGGTAAACGATCATCGAAACAAAATAAACTTGTACTGCGATTTCAGCTTTCTAACTGTTATAGTTTCCGAAATCTCGACGTTCATGCGGACGGACGGACAGGGCTATATCAACTTATTTTTTTGTACTGATCAAGAATATATATAATTAAATATTATTAAATATTATTAAATATTATTAAATATATGTTGGTGAGTCGAATTAATGTCGCGACATATACTAACGACAACGTTAAACATTAAAAGACGGAGTCAAGGTTTACTTATGACAACTTGCTTTATTCAATGATAACTTAAGACTAACAATTGTGCGTCTATTGAAAAATAAAGTAAACTCTGTCAGAACATTTGCAACTTTCGGATGATGCATGTTGCTGGCAACAAATGTTTACTTGTGGGTGATACATGTTGCTGGGGATGGTTTCTATGAATTATTTCGATCGATGCCGATCGAAGGGGGAGAAGCGCCGGCTTGGCCGCTCTTTGTTTATAGAATGATTGGGCTATGGGAACAGCTTTTGGAAATGTAGACGTAATCAGTATGATTATGTCACTTCCCTCTCCTTAAGAGGCGAGCCTGCGAGTCAAGGTGACACAGAAGGGTAAAGTTTTGGTAAAGTTGATTGTGTCATCTCGATAGCTGTGTTTTTTTTGTTGTAGTTCTTCTTCTATTTGGACTGATGAAGTTGTTTGACTGTTGGATTCGTGAATTTGTTTCTTAAATTTCAAGATTAATTTTATAGGGTTACATGATACATATTTAAAATATAGGATTACAATTATGAATATGATTATTGTGGTTATAATGATTGTATAAGTGAGGATATTATTTTGTGATACAATTTTTATAATGTCGTCGTGCTTGATAGGTTTTACTTTAATAATTTCTATTGGAGGATACAATGGTGTAAGATCAACTTCTGGTTGAAAATAGTTATCGCTTATGATTATGTCGTTTATTTGTAATTTACATTGATTGATACTTATAATTTTATTTCCTTGAATATTAAGATTAACATTGTTTTTCTGGCAATTTTGTTTTACAATTGTAGTAGTTATATTCCAAGTTACGATGGTATTTGGCTCAATATATTTTATTATTTCTTTGCTATTTATATGTTCATAATTACAGATTGGTTTTGTGTGTAATAGAATTTTTGTTATGCAATTATCAATTATTGGTTTATTAAAGATTTTATTATCTTTTTCATAATAAGAAGTAGTGCTAATGTAATCAAGTTGATTGCCATTGTGATCAGGATATGGGATAATTTTGATTGTGTTAGTGGATTGAAAGTCAATTGGAATATGGGATATAATTAGTATAAACGATAGTATGATTATGAAGTAGAAACCTGTGGGATTTGGATTTGGTTAATTTTCTTTAATTTTTTAAACTGTGTTTTGTAGTAACGTGTAATTCTATTTCTGTTAGTAATTTGGTAATGATCTGTATCTATTTTTTCAACGTTTTTATTGGCTTTAAATGGATTTTCTAATTTTCCTTTTTGTAACGGTCCTTTTCGATATCTGGTATCGACTTCGAATTCTTGTCGGTCACTGTTTATTTTATTTATTACTTTTTCCTTTTTTTCTTGGTTGTTTAAATTTGGTTGTCCAGCATATAAGAATATGTGTGCAGGAGTTTGTCCGGTTGTGTCATGTTTTGTTTTGTGATTGTAAATGTAAAGAATAGTTTCTATTTTACTGAGTTTATTTTCTTCGTCATTTAAAGTGTTGATTATTCTAATTTTTTCGTTTATTGTTTTGTGTAGTCGTTCGATGTCTGCTATTCCAGTTTTTGTGGTATTTAATTGTAATTCTACTCCTTCATTGTCAAGCCATTTTTTGAGTGCTAAGCTGGAAAATGCGCCGTCTCGATCAGCTTTTAATAATTTTGGTTTTCCTAACTGATTAAATATACGCATTAATGCATTTTTGCATTCTATCCAATCTTTTGTTTTAATATTTTCAAGAGTAGCAAATTTTGAGTAAATGTCTATGCAACTAAGGTAATGTTTGCCTTCAGAGGAATAAATGTCTATTACAAATTTATCGCGACAATGTTGGGGGTGATTTTCATCGGCATGTTTGTGTTTCTGTGTTCGGTTTTTGCTAAATTGCATATGTTACATTCGTTTATTATATTTTGTATTAGTAATTGGCTGTTAGGGAAATAATAAGTTTCGCTGAAGAGTTTATTTGTTTTTTGAATTCCTGGATGTAAGAGTTTTTCATGGGTTTTTAAAATGAGTTCCTTAAATTCGGCATATGAGTTCATATTTTTTAATTTGATGAGACTTCGTAGAATTTTGGTATGGCTAGGGTTGATAATTTCTTTGTGTACGCTTTGAATGATTTCAAAATCTGCATCACTATCTATAAACATTACACTAGTCTTTGTACAGAAATGGTCAATTAAATATTTTTCAGCTTTGTCTTTAGTCATGTTATCGTATGTAATATGAATTATTAATTTTTATACCCTGAACCCATTGAAAATGGGAAATCAGGGTATAATGGTTTTGTTAAATGTATGTAACAGGGAGAAGGAGGCGTGGCAGACCCCATAAAGTATATATATTCTTGATCAGGGTGACGAGAAAAGTTGATATAGCCATGTCCGTCTGTCCGTCTGTCCGTCTGTCCGTATGTTTGAACGCAAGGATATCCGAAGATACAAAAGCTAGAGACTTCATTCTTTTTGTGTTAGGTTCGTATATTGTACGCGCAGTACGAGTTTGTTTCAGAAATTCGATAACTCTTATATTTCCAGAGTTATCGATATATCAATTTATCAAGAATCAGTTATAAAATTATATCTCGCTCATCTTTAGAGTTAGAGTCTCCAAGTCTTCTACATTTATATAGATATTAATTTAATACAATTTCGGTTTTTGGCAGATTTTGGATTCCGGTCCCCAATTCATCTTCACACCCCCAAATGTGTAAAAAATGTATTTCAAATACTAGAGACATACAGTTTGGTTTGGCATATAGATATGATTGTCATGATCATAATCTGAACGTGTGATTACAAATGTCCATCTAGAAACAGAGTTATTAATGATAGAAGTTGTCGCAACGCAACCCACGTGGCAGAGCAAACTAGGCAGCGCGTCAGCAAGACGCCTGCAATGCGTACATACATACATATACATATGTATGTATGTATACGTGCAAGCGTAGATCAGCGTGTGGCTGCGTGCGCATTTGTACATTTGTATGTAAAGCTAATTGTAAGCGTTGAGATTTCTAAAAAATCGTAAAATGTTCAATAGAATATCTAGATCATATGCTGAAACTTTTAATACAATTCCTTAAATACGTTCATATTTATTAAACAAAATGAATCAATTAAAATAGCAATGCAAATGCAAGCAACGTTGGCAACGCAAAGCAATTTTCCTATGCGTGTGCACATATACACACAAAACAGCTTGGGCTGTTTTCTATGTTGCCATCCATGCAGATTCTTAGAATCAGAATTGTCTTTGAATTGTGTTTAGCATTGTCTTTGAATTGTATTTGTATTTTCAGCCTCTGCTTTAGTTTTTGTTTTGTTTCGTATATGACGCATAGCACTGAATTTCATTCGTTTTCGCTATTGCGAATTTAAGATGTGCCGTGGTGTAGATGGCTAGACTGTTGCATGTAATGTTAGATCATCGCGAGTTCTACAACACCGATGTTAAGTCTTATGTCCATTGACAAGTTCTAAGCCCATAATAATTTTGATTTTCTTTTATATAGATATACATAGATACTAATTTAATACAATATAGGTTTTTGTCAGATTTTGGATCCCGGTCCCCAATTCACCTCAAAATGTGTTAAAACACTTATTTTAAAGTCATACAGTTTGGTTTGACATATAGACCTGACAGTTTGATTACGAAACAGAATTATGAATCAAATAAGTTTTCGCAGCTTAACAAACGTGACAGAGCAAGCGAGACAGCGAGTCAGCAAGACGCCTGCAATGCATACACACATGCATGCGTACAAGCGTAGATCAGCGTGTGTATGCATGTGTACTTTGCTATGCGTACAGAAACGAATCAAATAATTCTTAGAATATTATTCTTTCTAAGAGGGGTTCGGGGGATTTCGTAGTCGAGCAGTCTCGACTACAGCTTTCTTACTTGTTTGAAATAATTTTGTTTTTTAATACTTGGAATGCCCTTAGAAAATATAATTTGCCTTTTGAATGTGTTTATTGGTTTCTCTGTAATGCAAATTAAGTTACTATTGTCTTCGTCAGCGCTATGTTGTGTTTCTTCACCGAAATAAGTTTGTTCTATTTTTACTCGTGATAGGGCGTCAGCTATGTGGTTTTCTTTTCCTTTTATGTATTTTATATCAAAATCGTATTCTGATAATTTTACTCTCCATCGGGTTAATTTGGAATTTGGTTCTTTCATTTTATACAACCAACATAATGGTTGATGGTCACTATTGATTTCGAAATGTCGTCCTAGAAGATAATGTCTAAAGGTTTTTGTTGCCCATACGATAGCTAAAAGTTCTTTTTCTATGGCGCTATAGTTAGTTTCGTGGTCATTGAGGGTTCTGCTGATAAAACTGATAGGATGTCCGTCTTGAGAAAGTACAGCTCCAAGAGCTACATTACTTGCGTCAGTTGTTAAAGTGAATTTGTTTTTGAAGTCTGGAATTTTTAAAATTGGGTCATTGGAAATAAGTTGTTTTAATTTTTCAAAAGCTCTAATGTATTCTGGATTTTTAGTATCAATTTTTGAATCTTTTCGAAGTACTGCTGTCATTGGTTTGGCTATGTCTGCAAAATTTGGAATAAATTTTCTATAATAACCAGTCAATCCAAGAAAACCTTTTATTTCTTTAGTTTTTGTGGGAATAGGATATTTCAGAATTGCTTTGACTTTGTCAGGATTGGGTTTTATTCCATCCTTAGTTATGACGTGTCCTAGGAAAGTAGTCTCTTGTTTTAGAAATTCGCATTTGTCAAGTTGTAATTTGAGATTTGCTTCCGAAAGCTTCTCGAAAACTAATTGCAGTGAATGTAGGTGTTCTTTTAAAGATGTTGAATATACAATTATATCGTCAAGATATACTAAACAATGTTTATTTAGTAATGGTCGCAAAACATTATTCATACAACGTTGGAAGGTTGCAGGTGCATTCTTTAATCCAAATGGCATACGAAGGTATTCATAGTGGCCATGTTTAGTGGAAAAAGCTGTTTTTTGGATGGAATCTGGATGCATTTCAAGTTGATGAAATCCTTTTGCAAGATCGATTGTTGTGAAATAATTGCATCTACCTAGTTTTCCTAGAATCTCGTCCATATTCGGTATTGGGTGTCTGTCACTTATTGTTATGTCATTTAATTTTCTGTAGTCAATTACGATTCTGAATTTTTGTTTACATGAAGCATCTTGTTTTTTCGGTACGATCCATATGGGACTACAATAAGGGGAATTACTGGGGCGTATAATACCTTGATCTAACATGTCTTGAATTTGGTGTTCAACTTCTTGTTCATATGCTTGTGGATAACTGTATGGTTTTGTATATAAAGGTGAATTGTGAGTAGTATTAATAAAATGTTTTTCTTGATTACTGAAACTAAGTTGGTCGCCTTCTTTGAATTGAATGTGTTGATATTGTTTCAACAAACTTATTAAATTAAATCTTTCTTCTTCATTTAAGTGTTCTAGTCGGTAAAGGCTTGAGTTTATAGATTCTTGATTTTTGGAATTATTTTTGATTGAATTGTTGAATAGTTGATTAGTTTCAGGAATTGGTTGAGCTATGAAATGGTTTTGGTTTGTGATCGGAATATCGTTAATTAATTTATACTTTCTATTGTATAAATTTACAGTTTGGGATTTATAATCTATAACGGCTTGTGCTTCTGAAAGCAGTTTTCTACCAATTAATAGGTCATAATCTGGTGAAAATTGATGCAGAAGAAATTCATTATTACTCTTGAACAAGTTGTTGGAAAGGACATTCACTTTTTTTGTGATCGTTAAAGGTCCATTGCTGGTTTGGATAAGACAATCGGTATCATGAATTGGTAAATTAAAAACATTGGATGTCATCATGTTGACAGTAGATCCTGTATCTATTAAACATTTTAAATTTTTTCCCTTATAAGTGATAACTATATATTGTTGGTTTCCGAGGCGGGCAGCTGAAAAATTTTCTGCTTTCTCGATTTCTATTTCGTTTGGTTGCTCCGTTTCTTGTTCGGCTGTGGCTGTTTCAGTGTGTATGTATTCTGAGTTTTGTGGGTAACTTTGTTCTTGATAATCTTGAGGATAGTATTCGGAATAAGAAGCTAATTGATACTAATATTCTTGCTGCATATAATTGTGATAATTTATTTCTTCTTGATTTCTAGTTTCTTCATCTATACTCATTTTACTTTGTCCACTTTCTGCAGGTCTAACACGCTTTGTTGGTTGGTTGGCTATCCTAGGACTATTAAAAGGAGTTTGTTGTGGAGTTACTTGTATATGTTGTCCGAAACGATTATTATCAAATTGGTTCTGTCTAACATTTGGTCTGAATGTAGGGTTAAATGGTCTAACTGGTATCGGTTGCATTAGTCGAGGTGAATATTGATTAGGTGGAAAAATGTTATTGTTAGTATAATTAGGTGTTGGTGGAAGATATGGTTGTGGAAAATAAGGTCGATATGGGGCATAGGAATGGTTTGGTTGAAGAAATGTGGGAAACTTTTGAATATTGGGATTTGGCTGTGACGGTTTGAAATTTTTATCTTGTTTTACTTTGTATTGATTTGAATTTAGACAGGGTTCTTCGTATAGGTTTTTTTCTTGTAATATGTTTATTAAAGATCTCAAATCGGGAATTTCGCAATTTATAATTCGAATGCAAATATTTGTAGGAAGTTTTTGGATTAGGTCGTCAATACTAGTTTTGATTAACCGCGCATACAATATTTTTTCATCTAAATTATTTTCTAATTCTAGCTTACTCATCAATGTCTGCCTACGGTGTTCCGCCTCTTCCAGAAAAGCTCGTACGTTGCCTTTGAATGGGGTGTTCCTGAATTCCTCCAGTAAGACGTGGTTCTTGGTTTGTGTCTTGTAGCTCAGGATCAATTGTTTTCGAAGATCTGCCCATGTTGTTAGATTATTTATGCCAAGAGATAGCATAACTTCGCTGCTGATGCAGCTTTCCACAAGTCCAAAAAGTATTGACCTTTGCCTCGCATCATTGGTGGTGTAAAGGGCCAATATATAGTCGATCCGGTTAACGAACGTGTACAAGGCGTTCTTATTTCCAGTAAACTTTTCAACATTTTTAAGTTGGTTGATCACTTGTGTCATGCTGGCGTCAGAAAGGGGGGTTGTTGCGTCTCCTTCCATTTTGTTTATTTAATTTATTAAAAATCAAAATTTTATTTGAATAAATTTTTTTTTTTTTTTTTTTTTTTTTTTGTAATATTATTATTTTATTTTATTATTAATTTCTTGGTTTTATTATTTGTAGGTTTATTTTATTTCACTAATTTTAATTTGATTTTACTTAAGTTTGTGTATTGATAGTTGATTTATATTGTTTGTTCACTAATTTCTAGTATGTATGTTGGGGTTTGTATGCACTGATAGCACTTTCGAAAGTTTTTGAGAAAACCAAATGTTCCTGGAATTATATTCTTCTTCGAATTCTACAGCGTCTTCTTGAATTGTTTTCAAGTTTTTGTATGCACTGATAGCACTTTCGAAAGTTTTTGAGAAAACCAAATGTTCCTGGAATTATATTCTTCTTCGAATTCTACAGCGTCTTCTTGAATTGTTTTCAAGTTTTGTTTAGCACAATCTGCGGCTTTGGCAATATGCGAATATTGGTGTACACGTCACTGTCGAGGTTTTATTTTAAAAACTTGACGCGATATTGACCGTCGCTTGGGTTGCCTTTGCGTTAGTTGTTTAGCGGATAGCAATAAACGGGACACAAGAATTAATAACTTAGTTATTGCATCAGGATGTACAATTTATTCCTATCCTACCGGCTGCGCCAATTAAATATTATTAAATATAATTAAATATTATTAAATATATGTTGGTGAGTCGAATTAATGTCGCGACATATACTAACGACAACGTTAAACATTAAAAGACGGAGTCAAGGTTTACTTATGACAACTTGCTTTATTCAATGATAACTTAAGACTAACAATTGTGCGTCTATTGAAAAATAAAGTAAACTCTGTCAGAACATTTGCAACTTTCGGATGATGCATGTTGCTGGCAACAAATGTTTACTTGTGGGTGATACATGTTGCTGGGGATGGTTTCTATGAATTATTTCGATCGATGCCGATCGAAGGGGGAGAAGCGCCGGCTTGGCCGCTCTTTGTTTATAGAATGATTGGGCTATGGGAACAGCTTTTGGAAATGTAGACGTAATCAGTATGATTATGTCACTATATATACTTTATGGGGTCTGCGACATCTCCTTTTACCTGTTACATACATTTTCACAAAAACATTATACCCTGAATTCCCATTTTCAATGGGAATAATATAATATAATATAATATAATATAATATAATATAATATAATATAATATAATATAATGTAATGTAATGTAATGTAATGTAATGTAATGTAATGTAATGTAATGTAATGTAATGTAATGTAATGTAATGTAATGTAATGTAATGTAATGTAATGTAATGTAATGTAATGTAATGTAATGTAATGTAATGTAATGTAATGTAATGTAATGTAATGTAATGTAATGTAATGTAATGTAATGTAATGTAATGTAATGTAATGTAATGTAATGTAATGTAATGTAATGTAATGTAATGTAATGTAATGTAATGTAATGTAATGTAATGTAATGTAATGTAATGTAATGTAATGTAATGTAATGTAATGTAATGTAATGTAATGTAATGTAATGTAATGTAATGTAATGTAATGTAATGTAATGTAATGTAATGTAATGTAATGTAATGTAATGTAATGTAATGTAATGTAATGTAATGTAATGTAATGTAATGTAATGTAATGTAATGTAATGTAATGTAATGTAATGTAATGTAATGTAATGTAATGTAATGTAATGTAATGTAATGTAATGTAATGTAATGTAATGTAATGTAATGTAATGT
>JAWNPR010000116.1:0-48295 GCA_035047405.1 Drosophila stalkeri
AATCCGATAAAAGGCGCTTCGTCTCCTTCTGCCTGTTACATACATTTTCTCAAAAACATTATACCCTGAATTCCCATTTTCAATGGGTTCAGGGTATAAAAAGAAACAATCACCAAAATATTACCACTGAAAAAATGCTAGTGAAATAAAATCCAATTCAAATGACATTGAAAATTTGATATAAAAAAAAAAAAAAAAAAAAACATATAATGCTTTCATAATTATCGACAAATTATTGCTACTTCTACTCGTGCTAAGCTATAACCATTTGAGAATTATTTGGTCTCATATTTTGCAAATAGCAGTAGATAGTTACAATAAAAAAATCTTTATTATTAACAAGCACCAAAATATTAACACTGAAAACATTTAACTAAAAAAATCCAACTAGAAATGACACTAAAAATTTGAAATGAAAAAAAAAAATGTAATACTTTAATAATCATCGACAAATGATTGCAACTCGTGCTAAGCTATAACCATTTGAGAATTATTAGGTCTCATATTTTGCAAATAGCAGTAGATAGTTACAATAAAAAATCTTTATTATTAACAAGCACCAAAATATTAACACTGAAAACATTTAACTAAAAAAATCCAACTAGAAATGACACTACAAATTTGAAATGAAAAAAAAAATTTAATACTTTAATAATCATCGACAAATGATTGCAACTACTACTCGTGCTAAGCTATAACCATTTGAGAATTATTAGGTGTTATATTTTGCAAATAGCAGTAAGGCTAGCCAATTATAATAAAAAAGTCTTTATTTGATTCAAAACCTTATTAGCTCAAACTAATTCTATTACTTAAAAGAAAAAAAGAAACAAGCACCAAAATATAACCACTGAAAACAAAAAAGTTAAATAAAATTTGAAATGAAAAAAAAAAAAGATTTTAAACTTTAATAATTATCAAAAAAAAAATTAATATTCTTCTTTACGCACGTATAGTGCGCGCTCTGCTAACCGCGCAGTTGCTGCCGACGGTTGGGGGTGGGATGGGCTGTACTTTGAACGCTTATAACTCCATTTCTAGATGGACTATCCTCTTGAAACTTTTAGAATATATTAATTGCATTCAAATTTCTTAGTTTGCCAAATCTCAAGTCTCTAGTAGTTGAAATAAGTTTTTTTTCAAATTAGTGGCGAAGGGGGCGTGGCATCCAAAATCTGAAAATTACATAATATGCGTATCCATAATATCTATCTAAATATACAAATTTAAAGTCTCTAGCTAAAACGGTGTAGAAGTTATGCTCGAAAAACGTAAAAAACGTAAACGAATTTTCGATTTTTTATCGATAATTAAGGAATGGGATGAGTTATCGAAAAAGCAAAATAAACTTGTACTGCGTAACTAAGATACGAGTGTTCATGTAAAATTTCAGCTCTCTAGCTTTTGTAGTTTCCGAAATCTCGACGTTCATACGGACGGACGGAAGGACGGACGGACGGACGGACGGACAGACGGACAGACGGACAGGGCTATATCAACTTATTTTTTTGTGCTGATCAAGAATATATATACTTTATGGGGTCTGCGACGTCTCCTTCTGCCTGTTACATACATTCTCGCAAAAAACATTTTACCCTGAATTCCCATTTTCAATGGGTTCAGGGTATAAAAAGAAACAAGCACCAAAATATTACCACTGAAAAAATGCTAGTGAAATAAAATCCAATTCAAAGGACATCGAAAATTTGATATAAAAAAAAAAAAAAAAAAAAAATATAATACTTTCATAATTATCGACAAATTATTGCTACTACTACTCGTGCTAAGCTATAACCATTTGAGAATTATTTGGTCTCATATTTTGCAAATAGCAATAGGTCCAGATAGTTACAATAAAAAAAATCTTTATTCGATACAAAACCTTATTAACTCAAACTAATTCTATTAATTAAAAGAAAAAAAGAAACAATCACCAAAATATAACCACTGGAAACAAAAAAGTTAAATAAAATCCATTGAAAATTTAAAATGAAAAAAAAAAAAAGATTTAAAACTTTAATAATTATCGACGAATGGTTGCTACTACTACTCGTGCTAAGCTATAAGGCCAGCCAGTTACAATAAAAAAAATTTTTATTATTAACAAGTAAGAAGGCTCTAGTCGAGACGGCTCGACTACGAGATACCCTGAACCCTGCCAAAAAAAAATGAATATTCTTCTTCTTTACGCACGTATAATAGCGCGCTCTGCTAACCGCGCAGTTGCTGCCGACGTTTGGGGGTAGGATGGTCTGTAATTTGAACGCTTATAACTCCGTTTCTAGATGGACTATCTTCATGAAACTTTCAGAATTTATTAATTGCATTCAAATTTGTCCGTTTGCCAAATCACAAATCTCTAGTAGTTGAAATGCGTTTTTTTTTAAATTGGGGGCGAAAGGGGCGTGGCATCTAAAATCTGAAAATTACAAAATCTGCGTATTCATAATATCTATCTAAATATATAAATTTGAAGTCTATAGCCAAAACGGTGTAGAAGTTATGCTCAAAAAACCTAAAAAACGTAAACGAGTTTTCTATTTTTGATCGATAATTAAGGAATGGGATGAGTTATCGAAAAAACGAAATAAACTTGTACTGCGTAACTAAGAACCGAGTGTTCATGTAAAATTTCAGCTCTCAAAAAACCTAAAAAACGTAAACGAATTTTCGATTTTTGATCGATAATTAAGGAATGGGATGAGTTATCGAAAAAAACAAAATAAACTTGTACTGCGTAACTAAGATACGAGTGTTCATGTAAAATTTCAGCTCTCTAGCTTTTGTAGTTTCCGAAATCTCGACGTTCATACGGACGGACGGACAGACGGACGGACGGACGGACGGACGGACGGACGGACGGACGGACGGACAGACGGACAGGGCTATATCAACTTATTTTTTTGTGCTGATCAGGAATATATATACTTTATGGGGTCTGCGACGTCTCCTTCTGCCTGTTACATACATTTTCACAAAAACATTATACCCTGAATTCCCATTTTCAATGGGTTCAGGGTATAAAAAGAAACAATCACCAAAATATTACCACTGAAAAAATGCTAGTGAAATAAAATCCAATTCAAAGGACATTGAAAATTTGATATATAAAAAAAAAAAAAAAAAAAAAAAAAAAAAAAAAAACATAATACTTTCATAATTATCGACAAATTATTGCTACTTCTACTCGTGCTAAGCTATAACCATTTGAGAATTATTTGGTCTCATATTTTGCAAATAGCAGTAAGGCCAGCCAGTTACAATAAAAAAAATCTTTATTATTAACAAGCACCAAGCACTGAAAACATGTTACTAAAAAAATCCAACTAGAAATGACATTAAAAATTTGAAATGAAAAAAAAAATGTAAAACTTTAATAATCACAGACAAATGATTGCAACTACTGCTCGTGCTAAGCTATAACAATTTGAGAATTATTTGGTCTTATATTTCGCAAATATTGTCACTGAAAAAATGCTAGTTAAATAAAATCCAATTACAAGGACATTGAAAATTTTAAATGAAAAAAAAATTATACTTTAATACTTGAATAGTTATAAACAAATGGTTGTTACTACTACTCGTGCTAAGCTAAAACCGTTTGAGAATTAGTAGGTCTTATATTTTGCAAATAGCAATAAGGCCAGCCAGTTACAATAAAAAATCTTTATTTGATTCAAAACCTTATTAGCTCAAACTAATTCTATTAATTAAAAGAAAAAAAAAACATGTAAGAAGGCTCTAGTCGAGACGGTTCGACTACGAGATACCCTGAACCCTGCAAAAAAAATTAATATTCTTCTTTATGCACGTATAGCGCACGCTCTGCTAACCGCGCAGTTGCTGCCGACGGTTGGGGGTGGGATGGGCTGTATTTTTAACGCTTATAACTCCATTTCTAGATGGACTATCTTAATGAAACTTTTAGAATATATTAATAGCATTCAAATTTATCCGATTGCCAAATCACAAATCTCTAGTATTTGAAATACGTTTTTTTCAAATTGGGGGCGAAGGAGGCGTGGCATCTAAAATCTGAAAATTACAAAATCTGCGTATCCATAATATCTATCTAAATATAAAAATTTGAAGTCTATAGCCCAAACGGTGTAGAAGTTATGCTCAAAAAACCTAAAAAACGTAAACGAAAACAAAATAAACTTGTACTGCGTAACTAAGATACGAGTATTCATGTAAAATTTCAGCTCTCTAGCTTTTGTAGTTTCCGAAATCTCGACGTTCATACGGACGGACGGACGGACAGACGGACGGACGGACGGACAGACGGACAAGGCTATATCAACTTATTTTTCTGTGCTGATCAAGAATATATATACTTTATGGGGTCTGCGACGTCTCCTTCTGCCTGTTACATACATTTTCACAAAAACATTATACCCTGAATTCCCATTTTAAACGGGTTCAGGGTATAAAAAGAAACAAGCACCAAAATATTACCACTGAAAAAATGCTAGAGAAATAAAGTCCAATTAAAAGGACATTGAAAGTTTTAAATGAAACAAAAAGAACAGATTTAATACTACAATAATTATCAACAAATGATTGCAACTACTGCTGGTGGTAAACTATAGTTACAATAAAAAGTCTTTATTTGATACAAACCCTTATTAACTCAAACTAATTCTATTAATTAAAAGAAAAAAAGAAACAATCACCAAAAAATTACCACTGAAAAAATGCTAGTGAAATAAAATCCAATTCAAAGGACATTGAAAATTTGAATTAAAAAAAAAAAAAAAACATATAATACTTTCATAATTATCGACAAATTATTGCTACTACTACTCGTGCTGAGCTATAACCATTTGAGAATTATTAGGTCTTATATTTTGCAAATAGCAGTAAGGCCAGCCAGTTATAATAATAAAATCTTTATTTGATTCAAAAGCTTATTAGCTCAAACTAATTCTATTAATTAAAAGAAAAAAAGAAACAAGCACCAAAATATCACCACTGAAAATAAAAAAGTTAAATAAAATCCATTGAAAATTTGAAATGAAAAAAAAAAAGATTTAAAACTTTAATAATCATAGACAAATGATTGCAACTACTACTCGTGCTAAGCTATAACCATTTGAGAATTATTAGGTCTTATATTTTGCAAATACCAGTAAGGCCAGCCAGTTACAATAAAAAATCTTTATTATTAACAAGCACCAAAATATTAACACTGAAAACATGTTACTAAAAAAATCCAATTAGAAATGACACTCAAAATTTGAAATGAAAAAAAAAATGTAATACTTAAATAATCATAGACAAATGATTGCAACTACTACTCGTGCTAAGCTACAACCATTTGAGAATTATTAGGTCTAATATTTTGCAAATAGCAGTAAGGCCAGCCAGTTATAATAATAAAATCTTTATTTGATATAAACCCTTATTAACTCAAACTAATTCTATTAATTAAAAGAAAAACAGAAACAATCACCAAAATATTACCACTGAAAAAATGCTAGTTAAATAAAATCCAATTAAAAGGACATTGAAAATTTGATATAAAAAAAAATTTAATACTTTCATAATTATCGACAAATTATTGCTACTACTACTCGTGCTAAGCTATAACCATTTGAAAATTATTAGGTCTTATATTTTGCAAATAGCAGTAAGGTCAGCCAGTTACAATAAAAAAATCTTTATTTGATATAAACCCTTATTAACTCAAACTAATTCTATTAATTAAAAGAAAAACAGAAACAATCACCAAAATATTACCACTGAAAAAATGCTAGTTAAATAAAATCCAATTAAAAGGACATTGAAAATTTGATATAAAAAAAAATTTAATACTTTCATAATTATCGACAAATTATTGCTACTACTACTCGTGCTAAGCTATAACCATTTGAGAATTATTAGGTCTTATATTTTGCAAATACCAGTAAGGCCAGCCAGTTACAATAAAAAATCTTTATTATTAACAAGCACCAAAATATTAACACTGAAAACATGTTACTGAAAAAATCCAACTAGAAATGACACTAAAAATTTGAAATCATAAAAAAAAATGTAATACTTTAATAATCTTCGACAAATGATTGCAACTACTACTCGTGCTAAGCTATAACCATTTGAGAATTATTAGGTCTTATATTTTGCAAATAGCAGTAAGGCCAGCCAGTTACAATAAAAAAAATTTTTATTATTAACGTGCACCAAAATATTAACACTGAAAACATGTTACTATAAAATTCCAACTAGAAATGACACTAAAAATTTGAAATGATAAAAAAAAATGTAATACTTTAATAATCATCAACAAATGATTGCAACTACTACTCGTGCTAAGCTATAACCATTTGAGAATTATTTGGTCTTATATTTCGCAAATATTGTCACTGAAAAAATGCTTGTTAAATAAAATCCAATTACAAGGACATTGAAAATTTTAAATGAAAAAAAAAATTATACTTTAATACTTGAATAGTTATAAACAAATGGTTGCTAATACTACTCGTGCTAAGCTAAAACCGTTTGAGAATTAGTAGGTCTTATATTTTGCAAATAGCAGTAAGGCCAGCCAGTTACAATAAAAAATCTTTATTATTAACATGCACCAAAATATTAACACTGAAAACATGTTACCATAAAATTCCAACTAGAAATGACACTAAAAATTTGAAATGATAAAAAAAAATGTAATACTTTAATAATCATCGACAAATGATGGCAACTACTACTCGTGCTAGGCTATAACCATTTGAGAATTATTAGGACTTATATTTTGCAAATAGCAGTAAGGCCAGCCAGTTACAATAAAACTTTATTATTAACATGCACCAAAATATTAACACTGAAAACATGTTACCATAAAATTCCAACTAGAAATGACACTAAAAATTTGAAATGATAAAAAAAATATGTAATACTTTAATAATCATCGACAAATGATTGCAACTACTACTCGTGCTAAGCTATAACCATTTGAGAATTATTTGGTCTTATATTTCGCAAATATTGTCACTGAAAAAATGTTAGTTAAATAAAGTCCAATTACAAGGACATTGAAAATTTTAAATGAAAAAAAAATTATACTTTAATACTTGAATAGTTATAAACAAATGGTTGCTACTACTACTCGTGCTAAGCTAAAACCGTTTGAGAATTAGTAGGTCTTATATTTTGTAAATAGCAGTAAGGCCAGCCAGTTACAATAAAAAATCTTTATTATTAACATGCACCAAAATATTAACACTGAAAACATGTTACCATAAAATTCCAACTAGAAATGACACTAAAAATTTGAAATGATAAAAAAAAATGTAATACTTAAATAATCATAGACAAATGATTGCAACTACTACTCGTGCTAAGCTACAACCATTTGAGAATTATTAGGTCTAATATTTTGCAAATAGCAGTAAGGCCAGCCAGTTATAATAATAAAATCTTTATTTGATTCAAAAGCTTATTAGCTCAAACTAATTCTATTAATTAAAAGAAACAAGCACCAAAATATCACCACTAAAAATAAAAAAGTTAAATAAAATCCATTGAAAATTTAAAATGAAAAAAAAAAGATTTAAAACTTTAATAATTATCGACGAATGGTTGCTACTACTACTCGTGCTAAGCTATAACCATTTGAAAATTATTAGGTCTTATATTTTGCAAATAGCAGTAAGGTCAGCCAGTTACAATAAAAAAATCTTTATTTGATATAAACCCTTATTAACTCAAACTAATTCTATTAATTAAAAGAAAAACAGAAACAATCACCAAAATATTACCACTGAAAAAATGCTAGTTAAATAAAATCCAATTAAAAGGACATTGAAAATTTGATATAAAAAAAAAATTTAATACTTTCATAATTATCGACAAATTATTGCTACTACTACTCGTGCTAAGCTATAACCATTTGAGAATTATTAGGTCTTATATTTTGCAAATACCAGTAAGGCCAGCCAGTTACAATAGAAAATCTTTATTATTAACATGCACCAAAATATTAACACTGAAAACATGTTACCATAAAATTCCAACTAGAAATGACACTAAAAATTTGAAATGATAAAAAAAATATGTAATACTTTAATAATCATCGACAAATGATTGCAACTACTACTCGTGCTAGGCTATAACCATTTGAGAATTATTAGGACTTATATTTTGCAAATAGCAGTAAGGCCAGCCAGTTACAATAAAAAAATCTTTATTATTAACATGCACCAAAATATTAACACTGAAAACATGTTACCATAAAATTCCAACTAGAAATGACACTAAAAATTTGAAATGATAAAAAAAATATGTAATACTTTAATAATCATCGACAAATGATTGCAACTACTACTCGTGCTAAGCTATAACCATTTGAGAATTATTTGGTCTTATATTTCGCAAATATTGTCACTGAAAAAATGTTAGTTAAATAAAGTCCAATTACAAGGACATTGAAAATTTTAAATGAAAAAAAAATTATACTTTAATACTTGAATAGTTATAAACAAATGGTTGCTACTACTACTTGTGCTAAGCTAAAACCGTTTGAGAATTAGTAGGTCTTATATTTTGTAAATAGCAGTAAGGCCAGCCAGTTACAATAAAAAATCTTTATTATTAACATGCACCAAAATATTAACACTGAAAACATGTTACCATAAAATTCCAACTAGAAATGACACTTAAAATTTGGAATGATAAAAAAAATGTAATACTTTAATAATCATCGACAAATGATGGCAACTACTACTCGTGCTAGGCTATAACCATTTGAGAATTATTAGGACTTATATTTTGCAAGTAGCAGTAAGGCCAGCCAGTTACAATAAAAAATTTTTATTATTAACATGCTCCTAAATATTGACACTGAAAACATGTTACTATAAAATTCCAACTAGAAATGACACTAAAAATTTGAAATGATAAAAAAAAAAATGTAATACTTTAATAATCATCGACAAATGGTTGCAACTACTACTCGTGCTAAGCTATAACCATTTGAGAATTATTAGGTCTTATATTTTGCAAATAGCAGTAAGGCCAGCCAGTCACAATAAAAAAAATCTTTATTATTAACATGCACCAAAATATTAACACTGAAAACATGTTACCATAAAATTCCAACTAGAAATGACACTAAAAATTTGAAATGATAAAAAAAAATGTAATGCTTTAATAATCATCGACAAATGATTGCAACTACTACTCGTGCTAAGCTATAACCATTTGAGAATTATTTGGTCTTATATTTCGCAAATATTGTCACTGAAAAAATGTTAGTTAAATAAAGTCCAATTACAAGGACATTGAAAATTTTAAATGAAAAAAAAATTATACTTTAATACTTGAATAGTTATAAACAAATGGTTGCTACTACTACTTGTGCTAAGCTAAAACCGTTTGAGAATTAGTAGGTCTTATATTTTGTAAATAGCAGTAAGGCCAGCCAGTTACAATAAAAAATCTTTATTATTAACATGCACCAAAATATTAACACTGAAAACATGTTACCATAAAATTCCAACTAGAAATGACACTTAAAATTTGGAATGATAAAAAAAAAATGTAATACTTTAATAATCATCGACAAATGATGGCAACTACTACTCGTGCTAGGCTATAACCATTTGAGAATTATTAGGACTTATATTTTGCAAGTAGCAGTAAGGCCAGCCAGTTACAATAAAAAAATTTTTATTATTAACATGCTCCAAAATATTAACACTGAAAACATGTTACTATAAAATTCCAACTAGAAATGACACTAAAAATTTGAAATGATAAAAAAAAATGTAATACTTTAATAATCATCGACAAATGATTGCAACTACTACTCGTGCTAAGCTATAACCATTTGAGAATTATTAGGTCTTATATTTTGCAAATAGCAGTAAGGCCAGCCAGTCACAATAAAAAAAATCTTTATTATTAACATGCACCAAAATATTAACACTGAAAACATGTTACCAT
The DNA here is from genome assembly GCA_035047405.1 of Drosophila stalkeri. Lineage (NCBI taxonomy): Eukaryota > Metazoa > Arthropoda > Insecta > Diptera > Drosophilidae > Drosophila > Drosophila stalkeri. The sequence goes on from JAWNPR010000116.1 coordinate 9,943, forward strand.
AAAATTCCAACTAGAAATGACACTAAAAATTTGAAATGATAAAAAAAAATGTAATGCTTTAATAATCATCGACAAATGATTGCAACTACTACTCGTGCTAAGCTATAACCATTTGAGAATTATTTGGTCTTATATTTCGCAAATATTGTCACTGAAAAAATGCTAGTTAAATAAAATCCAATTACAAGGACATTGAAAATTTTAAATGAAAAAAAAATTATACTTTAATACTTGAATAGTTATAAACAAATGGTTGCTACTACTACTCGTGCTAAGCTAAAACCGTTTGAGAATTAGTAGGTCTTATATTTTGTAAATAGCAGTAAGGCCAGCCAGTTACAATAAAAAATCTTTATTATTAACATGCACCAAAATATTAACACTGAAAACATGTTACCATAAAATTCCAACTAGAAATGACACTAAAAATTTGAAATGATAAAAAAAAATGTAATGCTTTAATAATCATCGACAAATGATTGCAACTACTACTCGTGCTAAGCTATAACCATTTGAGAATTATTTGGTCTTATATTTCGCAAATATTGTCACTGAAAAAATGCTAGTTAAATAAAATCCAATTACAAGGACATTGAAAATTTTAAATGAAAAAAAAATTATACTTTAATACTTGAATAGTTATAAACAAATGGTTGCTACTACTACTCGTGCTAAGCTAAAACCGTTTGAGAATTAGTAGGTCTTATATTTTGTAAATAGCAGTAAGGCCAGCCAGTTACAATAAAAAATCTTTATTATTAACATGCACCAAAATATTAACACTGAAAACATGTTACCATAAAATTCCAACTAGAAATGACACTTAAAATTTGGAATGATAAAAAAAAATGTAATACTTTAATAATCATCGACAAATGATGGCAACTACTACTCGTGCTAGGCTATAACCATTTGAGAATTATTAGGACTTATATTTTGCAAGTAGCAGTAAGGCCAGCCAGTTACAATAAAAAAATTTTTATTATTAACATGCTCCAAAATATTAACACTGAAAACATGTTACTATAAAATTCCAACTAGAAATGACACTAAAAATTTGAAATGATAAAAAAAAATGTAATACTTTAATAATCATCGACAAATGATTGCAACTACTACTCGTGCTAAGCTATAACCATTTGAGAATTATTAGGTCTTATATTTTGCAAATAGCAGTAAGGCCAGCCAGTCACAATAAAAAAAATCTTTATTATTAACATGCACCAAAATATTAACACTGAAAACATGTTACCATAAAATTCCAACTAGAAATGACACTAAAAATTTGAAATGATAAAAAAAAATGTAATGCTTTAATAATCATCGACAAATGATTGCAACTACTACTCGTGCTAAGCTATAACCATTTGAGAATTATTTGGTCTTATATTTCGCAAATATTGTCACTGAAAAAATGCTAGTTAAATAAAATCCAATTACAAGGACATTGAAAATTTTAAATGAAAAAAAAATTATACTTTAATACTTGAATAGTTATAAACAAATGGTTGCTACTACTACTCGTGCTAAGCTAAAACCGTTTGAGAATTAGTAGGTCTTATATTTTGTAAATAGCAGTAAGGCCAGCCAGTTACAATAAAAAATCTTTATTATTAACATGCACCAAAATATTAACACTGAAAACATGTTACCATAAAATTCCAACTAGAAATGACACTAAAAATTTGAAATGATAAAAAAAAATGTAATGCTTTAATAATCATCGACAAATGATTGCAACTACTACTCGTGCTAAGCTATAACCATTTGAGAATTATTTGGTCTTATATTTCGCAAATATTGTCACTGAAAAAATGCTAGTTAAATAAAATCCAATTACAAGGACATTGAAAATTTTAAATGAAAAAAAAATTATACTTTAATACTTGAATAGTTATAAACAAATGGTTGCTACTACTACTCGTGCTAAGCTAAAACCGTTTGAGAATTAGTAGGTCTTATATTTTGCAAATAGCAGTAAGGCCAGCCAGTTACAATAAAAAATCTTTATTATTAACATGCACCAAAATATTAACACTGAAAACATGTTACCATAAAATTCCAACTAGAAATGATACTTAAAATTTGGAATGATAAAAAAAAATGTAATACTTTAATAATCATCGACAAATGATGGCAACTACTACTCGTGCTAGGCTATAACCATTTGAGAATTATTAGGACTTATATTTTGCAAGTAGCAGTAAGGCCAGCCAGTTACAATAAAAAAATTTTTATTATTAACATGCTCCAAAATATTAACACTGAAAACATGTTACTATAAAATTCCAACTAGAAATGACACTAAAAATTTGAAATGATAAAAAAAAATGTAATACTTTAATAATCATCGACAAATGATTACAACTACTACTCGTGCTAAGCTATAACCATTTGAGAATTATTTGGTCTTATATTTCGCAAATATTGTCACTGAAAAAATGCTAGTTAAATAAAATCCAATTACAAGGACATTGAAAATTTTAAATGAAAAAAAATTATACTTTAATACTTGAATAGTTATAAACAAATGGTTGCTACTACTACTCGTGCTAAGCTAAAACCGTTTGAGAATTAGTAGGTCTTATATTTTGCAAATAGCAGTAAGGCCAGCCAGTTACAATAAAAAATCTTTATTTGATTCAAAAGCTTATTATCTCAAACTAATTCTATTAATTAAAAGAAACAAGCACCAAAATATCACCACTAAAAATAAAAAAGTTAAATAAAATCCATTGAAAATTTAAAATGAAAAAAAAAAGATTTAAAACTTTAATAATTATCGACGAATGGTTGCTACTACTACTCGTGCTAAGCTATAACCATTTGAAAATTATTAGGTCTTATATTTTGCAAATAGCAGTAAGGTCAGCCAGGTACAATAAAAAAATCTTTATTTGATATAAACCCTTATTAACTCAAACTAATTCTATTAATTAAAAGAAAAACAGAAACAATCACAAAAATATTACCACTGAAAAAATGCTAGTTAAATAAAATCCAATTAAAAGGACATTGAAAATTTGATATAACAAAAAAATTTTATACTTTCATAATTATCGACAAATTATTGCTACTACTACTCGTGCTAAGCTATAACCATTTGAGAATTATTTGGTCTTATATTTCGCAAATATTGTCACTGAAAAAATGTTAGTTAAATAAAGTCCAATTACAAGGACATTGAAAATCTTAAATGAAAAAAAAAATTATACTTTAATACTTGAATAGTTATAAACAAATGGTTGCTACTACTACTCGTGCTAAGCTAAAACCGTTTGAGAATTAGTAGGTCTTATATTTTGTAAATAGCAGTAAGGCCAGCCAGTTACAATAAAAAATCTTTATTATTAACATGCACCAAAATATTAACACTGAAAACATGTTACCATAAAATTCCAACTAGAAATGACACTAAAAATTTGAAATGATAAAAAAAAATGTAATGCTTTAATAATCATCGACAAATGATGGCAACTACTACTCGTGCTAAGCTATAACCATTTGAGAATTATTTGGTCTTATATTTCGCAAAATATTGTCACTGAAAAAATGCTAGTTAAATAAAATCCAATTACAAGGACATTGAAAATTTTAAATGAAAAAAAAATTATACTTTAATACTTGAATAGTTATAAACAAATGGTTGCTACTACTACTCGTGCTAAGCTAAAACTGTTTGAGAATTAGTAGGTCTTATATTTTGCAAATAGCAGTAAGGCCAGCCAGTTACAATAAAAAAATCTTTATTATTAACATGCACCAAAATATTAACACTGAAAACATGTTACCATAAAATTCCAACTAGAAATGACACTTAAAATTTGAAATGATAAAAAAAAATGTAATACTTTAATAATCATCGACAAATGATGGCAACTACTACTCGTGCTAGGCTATAACCATTTGAGAATTATTAGGACTTATATTTTGCAAGTAGCAGTAAGGCCAGCCAGTTACAATAAAAAAATTTTTATTATTAACATGCTCCAAAATATTAACACTGAAAACATTTTACTATAAAATTCCAACTAGAAATGACACTAAAAATTTGAAATGATAAAAAAAATGTAATACTTTAATAATCATCGACAAATGATTGCAACTACTACTCGTGCTAAGCTATAACCATTTGAGAATTATTTGGTCTTATATTTCGCAAATATTGTCACTGAAAAAATGCTAGTTAAATAAAATCCAATTACAAGGACATTGAAAATTTTAAATGAAAAAAAATTATACTTTAATACTTGAATAGTTATAAACAAATGGTTGCTACTACTACTCGTGCTAAGCTAAAACCGTTTGAGAATTAGTAGGTCTTATATTTTGTAAATAGCAGTAAGGCCAGCCAGTTACAATAAAAAATCTTTATTATTAACATGCACCAAAATATTAACACTGAAAACATGTTACCATAAAATTCCAACTAGAAATGACACTAAAAATTTGAAATGATAAAAAAAAATGTAATGCTTTAATAATCATCGACAAATGATTGCAACTACTACTCGTGCTAAGCTATAACCATTTGAGAATTATTAGGTCTTATATTTTGCAAATAGCAGTAAGGCCAGCCAGTCACAATAAAAAAATCTTTATTATTAACATGCACCAAAATATTAACACTGAAAACATGTTACCATAAAATTCCAACTAGAAATGACACTAAAAATTTGAAATGATAAAAAAAAATGTAATGCTTTAATAATCATCGACAAATGATGGCAACTACTACTCGTGCTAAGCTATAACCATTTGAGAATTATTTGGTCTTATATTTCGCAAATATTGTCACTGAAAAAATGCTAGTTAAATAAAATCCAATTACAAGGACATTGAAAATTTTAAATGAAAAAAAATTATACTTTAATACTTGAATAGTTATAAACAAATGGTTGCTAATACTACTCGTGCTAAGCTAAAACTGTTTGAGAATTAGTAGGTCTTATATTTTGCAAATAGCAGTAAGGCCAGCCAGTTACAATAAAAAATCTTTATTATTAACATGCACCAAAATATTAACACTGAAAACATGTTACCATAAAATTCCAACTAGAAATGACACTTAAAATTTGAAATGATAAAAAAAATGTAATACTTTAATAATCATCGACAAATGATGGCAACTACTACTCGTGCTAGGCTATAACCATTTGAGAATTATTAGGACTTATATTTTGCAAGTAGCAGTAAGGCCAGCCAGTTACAATAAAAAAAATTTTTATTATTAACATGCTCCAAAATATTAACACTGAAAACATGTTACTATAAAATTCCAACTAGAAATGACACTAAAAATTTGAAATGATAAAAAAAATGTAATACTTTAATAATCATCGACAAATGATTGCAACTACTACTCGTGCTAAGCTATAACCATTTGAGAATTATTTGGTCTTATATTTCGCAAATATTGTCACTGAAAAAATGCTAGTTAAATAAAATCCAATTACAAGGACATTGAAAATTTTAAATGAAAAAAAAATTATACTTTAATACTTGAATAGTTATAAACAAATGGTTGCTACTACTACTCGTGCTAAGCTAAAACCGTTTGAGAATTAGTAGGTCTTATATTTTGTAAATAGCAGTAAGGCCAGCCAGTTACAATAAAAAATCTTTATTATTAACATGCACCAAAATATTAACACTGAAAACATGTTACCATAAAATTCCAACTAGAAATGACACTAAAAATTTGAAATGATAAAAAAAATATGTAGTACTTTAATAATCATCGACAAATGATTGCAACTACTATTCGTGCTAAGCTATAACCATTTGAGAATTATTTGGTCTTATATTTCGCAAATATTGTCACTGAAAAAATGTTAGTTAAATAAAGTCCAATTACAAGGACATTGAAAATTTTAAATGAAAAAAAAATTATACTTTAATACTTGAATAGTTATAAACAAATGGTTGCTACTACTACTCGTGCTAAGCTAAAACCGTTTGAGAATTAGTAGGTCTTATATTTTGTAAATAGCAGTAAGGCCAGCCAGTTACAATAAAAAATCTTTATTATTGACATGCACCAAAATATTAACACTGAAAACATGTTACCATAAAATTCCAACTAGAAATGACACTAAAAATTTGAAATGATAAAAAAAAATGTAATGCTTTAATAATCATCGACAAATGATGGCAACTACTACTCGTGCTAAGCTATAACCATTTGAGAATTATTTGGTCTTATATTTCGCAAATATTGTCACTGAAAAAATGCTAGTTAAATAAAATCCAATTACAAGGACATTGAAAATTTTAAATGAAAAAAAAATTATACTTTAATACTTGAATAGTTATAAACAAATGGTTGCTACTACTACTCGTGCTAAGCTAAAACTGTTTGAGAATTAGTAGGTCTTATATTTTGCAAATAGCAGTAAGGCCAGCCAGTTACAATAAAAAATCTTTATTATTAACATGCACCAAAATATTAACACTGAAAACATGTTACTATAAAATTCCAACTAGAAATGACACTAAAAATTTGAAATGATAAAAAAAAATGTAATACTTTAATAATCATCGACAAATGATTGCAACTACTACTCGTGCTAAGCTATAACCATTTGAGAATTATTAGGTCTTATATTTTGCAAATAGCAGTAAGGCCAGCCAGTCACAATAAAAAAAATCTTTATTATTAACATGCACCAAAATATTAACACTGAAAACATGTTACCATAAAATTCCAACTAGAAATGACACTAAAAATTTGAAATGATAAAAAAAAATGTAATGCTTTAATAATCATCGACAAATGATTGCAACTACTACTCGTGCTAAGCTATAACCATTTGAGAATTATTTGGTCTTATATTTCGCAAATATTGTCACTGAAAAAATGCTAGTTAAATAAAATCCAATTACTAGGACATTGAAAATTTTAAATGAAAAAAAAATTATACTTTAATACTTGAATAGTTATAAACAAATGGTTGCTACTACTACTCGTGCTAAGCTAAAACCGTTTGAGAATTAGTAGGTCTTATATTTTGCAAATAGCAGTAAGGCCAGCCAGTTACAATAAAAAATCTTTATTTGATTCAAAAGCTTATTAGCTCAAACTAATTCTATTAATTAAAAGAAAAAAAAACAACTAAGAAGGCTCTAGTCGAGACGGCTCGACTACGAGATACCCTGAACCCTGCAAAAAAAATTAATATTCTTCTTCTTTATGCACGTGTAGCGCACGCTCTGTTAACCGCGCAGTTGCTGCCGACGGTTGGGGGTGGGATGGGCTTTAAACGCCTATAACTCCATTTCTAGATAGACTATCTTCATGAAACTTTTAGAATATATTAATAGCATTCAAATTTATCCGATTGCCAAATTACAAGTCTCTAGTATTTGAAATACGTTTTTTTTCAAATTGGGGGCGAAGGGGGCGTGGCATCTAATATCTGAAAATTTTAAAATTTGAAATCTATAGCCAAAACGGTGTAGAAGTTATGTACAAAAAACCTAAAAAACGTAAACGAAAACAAAATAAACTTGTACTGCGTAACTAAGATACGGGTGTTCATGTAAAATTTCAGCTCTCTAGCTTTTGTAGTTTCCGAAATCTCGACGTTCATACGGACGGACGGACGGACGGACGGACGGACGGACGGACGGACGGACGGACGGACGGACAGACAGACGGACAGGGCTATATCAACTTATTTTTTTGTGCTGATCAAGAATATATATACTTTATGGGGTCTGCGACGTCTCCTTCTGCCTGTTACATACATTTTCACAAAAGCATTATACCTTGAATTCCCATTTTCAATGGGTTCAGGGTATAAAAAGAAACAAGCACCAAAATATTACCACTGAAAAAATGCTAGAGAAATAAAGTCCAATTAAAAGGACATTGAAAGTTTGAAATGAAACAAAAAGAACAGATTTAATACTACAATAATTATCAACAAATGATTGCAACTACTGCTGGTGGTAAGCAATAGTTATAATAAAAAATCTTTATTTGATACAAACCCTTATTAACTCAAACTAATTCTATTAATTAAAAGAAAAAAAGAAACAATCACCAAAATATTACCACTGAAAAAATGCTAGTGAAATAAAATCCAATTCAAAGGACATTGAAAATTTGATATAAAAAAAAAAAAAAAAACATATAATACTTTCATAATTATCGACAAATTATTGCTACTACTACTCGTGCTAAGCTATAACCATTTGAGAAGTAAGGCCAGCCAGTTATAATAATAAAATCTTTATTTGATTCAAAAGCTTATTAGCTCAAACTAATTCTATTAATTAAAAGAAATAAACACCAAAATATCACCACTGAAAATAAAAAAGTTAAATAAAATCCATTGAAAATTTGAAATGAAAAAAAAAAAAGATTTAAAACTTTAATAATTTTCGACGAATGGTTGCTACTACTACTCGTGCTAAGCTATAACCATTTGAGAATTATTAGGTCTTATATTTTGCAAATAGCAATAAGGTCAGCCAGTTACAATAAAAAAATCTTTATTTGATACAAACCCTTATTAACTCAAACTAATTCTATTAATTAAAAGAAAAACAGAAAAAATCACCAAAATATTACCACTGAAAAAAGTTAAATAAAATCCAATTAAAAGGACATTGAAAATTTGATATAAAAAAAAATTGAATACTATCATAATTATCGACAAATGATTGCAACTACTACTCGTGCTAGACTATAGCCATTTGAGAATTATTAGGACTTATATTTTGCAAATAGCAGTAAGGCCAGCCAGTTACAATAAAAAATCTTTATTATTAACATGCTCCAAAATATTAACACTGAAAACATGTTACTATAAAATTCCAACTAGAAATGACACTAAAAATTTGAAATGATAAAAAAAATGTAATACTTTAATAATCATCGACAAATGATTGCAACTACTACTCGTGCTAAGCTATAACCATTTGAGAATTATTTGGTCTTATATTTCGCAAATATTGTCACTGAAAAAATGCTAGTTAAATAAAATCCAATTACAAGGACATTGAAAATTTTAAATGAAAAAAAAATTATACTTTAATACTTGAATAGTTATAAACAAATGGTTGCTACTACTACTCGTGCTAAGCTAAAACCGTTTGAGAATTAGTAGGTCTTATATTTTGTAAATAGCAGTAAGGCCAGCCAGTTACAATAATAAATCTTTATTATTAACATGCACCAAAATATTAACACTGAAAACATGTTACCATAAAATTCCAACTAGAAATGACACTAAAAATTTGAAATGATAAAAAAAAATGTAATGCTTTAATAATCATCGACAAATGATTGCAACTACTACTCGTGCTAAGCTATAACCATTTGAGAATTATTTGGTCTTATATTTCGCAAATATTGTCACTGAAAAAATGCTAGTTAAATAAAATCCAATTACAAGGACATCGAAAATTTTAAATGAAAAAAAAAATTATACTTTAATACTTGAATAGTTATAAACAAATGGTTGCTACTACTACTCGTGCTAAGCTAAAACCGTTTGAGAATTAGTAGGTCTTATATTTTGCAAATAGCAGTAAGGCCAGCCAGTTACAATAAAAAATCTTTATTATTAACATGCACCAAAATATTAACACTGAAAACATGTTACCATAAACTTCCAACTAGAAAGGACACTTAAAATTTGAAATGATAAAAAAAAAATGTAATACTTTAATAATCATCGACAAATGATGGCAACTACTACTCGTGCTAGGCTATAACCATTTGAGAATTATTAGGACTTATATTTTGCAAGTAGCAGTAAGGCCAGCCAGTTACAATAAAAAAAATTTTTATTATTAACATGCTCCAAAATATTAACACTGAAAACATGTTACCATAAAATTCCAACTAGAAATGACACTAAAAATTTGAAATGATAAAAAAAAATGTAATGCTTTAATAATCATCGACAAATGATTGCAACTACTACTCGTGCTAAGCTATAACCATTTGAGAATTATTTGGTCTTATATTTCGCAAATATTGTCACTGAAAAAATGCTAGTTAAATAAAATCCAATTACAAGGACATTGAAAATTTTAAATGAAAAAAAAATTATACTTTAATACTTGAATAGTTATAAACAAATGGTTGCTACTACTACTCGTGCTAAGCTAAAACCGTTTGAGAATTAGTAGGTCTTATATTTTGCAAATAGCAGTAAGGCCAGCCAGTTACAATAAAAAATCTTTATTTGATTCAAAAGCTTATTAGCTCAAACTAATTCTATTAATTAAAAGAAAAAAAAACAACTAAGAAGGCTCTAGTCGAGACGGCTCGACTACGAGATACCCTGAACCCTGCAAAAAAAATTAATATTCTTCTTCTTTATGCACGTGTAGCGCACGCTCTGTTAACCGCGCAGTTGCTGCCGACGGTTGGGGGTGGGATGGGCTTTAAACGCCTATAACTCCATTTCTAGATAGACTATCTTCATGAAACTTTTAGAATATATTAATAGCATTCAAATTTATCCGATTGTCAAATTACAAGTCTCTAGTATTTGAAATACGTTTTTTTTTCAAATTGGGGGCGAAGGGGGCGTGGCATCTAATATCTGAAAATTACAAAATCTGCGTATCCATAATATCTATCTAAATATACAAATTTGAAATCTATAGCCAAAACGGTGTAGAAGTTATGTACAAAAAACCTAAAAAACGTAAACGAAAACAAAATAAACTTGTACTGCGTAACTAAGATACGGGTGTTCATGTAAAATTTCAGCTCTCTAGCTTTTGTAGTTTCCGAAATCTCGACGTTCATACGGACGGACGGACGGACGGACGGACGGACGGACGGACGGACGGACAGACAGACGGACAGGGCTATATCAACTTATTTTTTTGTGCTGATCAAGAATATATATACTTTATGGGGTCTGCGACGTCTCCTTCTGCCTGTTACATACATTTTCACAAAAGCATTATACCCTGAATTCCCATTTTCAATGGGTTCAGGGTATAAAAAGAAACAAGCACCAAAATATTACCACTGAAAAAATGCTAGAGAAATAAAGTCCAATTAAAAGGACATTGAAAGTTTGAAATGAAACAAAAAGAACAGATTTAATACTACAATAATTATCAACAAATGATTGCAACTACTGCTGGTGGTAAGCAATAGTTATAATAAAAAATCTTTATTTGATACAAACCCTTATTAACTCAAACTAATTCTATTAATTAAAAGAAAAAAAGAAACAATCACCAAAATATTACCACTGAAAAAATGCTAGTGAAATAAAATCCAATTCAAAGGACATTGAAAATTTGATATAAAAAAAAAAAAACATATAATACTTTCATAATTATCGACAAATTATTGCTACTACTACTCGTGCTAAGCTATAACCATTTGAGAAGTAAGGCCAGCCAGTTATAATAATAAAATCTTTATTTGATTCAAAAGCTTATTAGCTCAAACTAATTCTATTAATTAAAAGAAAAAAAGAAACAAGCACCAAAATATCACCACTGAAAATAAAAAAGTTAAATAAAATCCATTGAAAATTTGAAATGAAAAAAAAAAGATTTAAAACTTTAATAATCATAGACAAATGATTGCAACTACTACTCGTGCTAAGCTATAACCATTTGAGAATTATTAGGTCTTATATTTTGCAAATAGCAGTAAGGCTAGCCAATTATAATAAAAAAGTCTTTATTTGATTCAAAACCTTATTAGCTCAAACTAATTCGATTACTTAAAAGAAAAAAAGAAACAATCACCAAAATATCACCACTGTAAATAAAAAAGTTAAATAAAATCCATTTAAAATTTGAAATGAAGAAAAAAAGATTTAATATTTCATAATTATCGACAAATTATTGCTACTACTACTCGTGCTAAGCTATAACCATTTGAGAATTATTAGGTCTTATATTTTGCAAATACCAGTAAGGCCAGCCAGTTACAATAAAAAAACAAGCATCAAAATATTAACACTGAAAACATGTTACTAAAAAAATCCAATTAGAAATGACACTAAAAATTTGAAATGAAAAAAAATAATAGATTTAAAACTTTAATAATCATAGACAAATGATTGCAACTACTACTCGTGCTAAGCTATAACCATTTGAGAATTATTAGGTCTAATATTTTGCAAATAGCAGTAAGGCCAGCCAGTTATAATAATAAAATCTTTATTTGATTCAAAAGCTTATTAGCTCAAACTAATTCTATTAATTAAAAGAAATAAACACCAAAATATCACCACTGAAAATAAAAAAGTTAAATAAAATCCATTGAAAATTTGAAATGAAAAAAAAAAAAGATTTAAAACTTTAATAATTTTCGACGAATGGTTGCTACTACTACTCGTGCTAAGCTATAACCATTTGAGAATTATTAGGTCTTATATTTTGCAAATAGCAGTAAGGTCAGCCAGTTACAATAAAAAAATCTTTATTTGATACAAACCCTTATTAACTCAAACTAATTCTATTAATTAAAAGAAAAACAGAAAAAATCACCAAAATATTACCACTGAAAAAAGTTAAATAAAATCCAATTAAAAGGACATTGAAAATTTGATATAAAAAAAAAAATTGAATACTATCATGATTATCGACAAATGATTGCAACTACTACTCGTGCTAGACTATAGCCATTTGAGAATTATTAGGACTTATATTTTGCAAATAGCAGTAAGGCCAGCCAGTTACAATAAAAAAATTTTTATTATTAACATGCACCAAAATATTAACACTGAAAACATGTTACTATAAAATTCCAACTAGAAATGACACTAAAAATTTGAAATGATAAATATAAATGTAATGCTTTAATAATCATCGACAAATGATTGCAACTACTACTCGTGCTAAGCTATAACCATTTGAGAATTATTTGGTCTTATATTTCGCAAATATTGTCACTGAAAAAATGCTAGTTAAATAAAATCCAATTACAAGGACATTGAAAATTTTAAATGAAAAAAAAATTATACTTTAATACTTGAATAGTTATAAACAAATGGTTGCTACTACTACTCGTGCTAAGCTAAAACCGTTTGAGAATTAGTAGGTCTTATATTTTGCAAATAGCAGTAAGGCCAGCCAGTTACAATAAAAAATCTTTATTTGATTCAAAAGCTTATTAGCTCAAACTAATTCTATTAATTAAAAGAAAAAAAAAACAAGTAAGAAGGCTCTAGTCGAGACGGCTCGACTACGAGATACCCTGAACCCTGCAAAAAAAATTAATATTCTTCTTCTTTATGCACGTGTAGCGCACGCTCTGTTAACCGCGCAGTTGCTGCCGACGGTTGGGGGTGGGATGGGCTTTAAACGCCTATAACTCCATTTCTAGATAGACTATCTTCATGAAACTTTTAGAATATATTAATAGCATTCAAATTTATCCGATTGTCAAATTACAAGTCTCTAGTATTTGAAATACGTTTTTTTTTTCAAATTGGGGGCGAAGGGGGCGTGGCATCTAATATCTGAAAATTACAAAATCTGCGTATCCATAATATCTATCTAAATATACAAATTTGAAATCTATAGCCAAAACGGTGTAGAAGTTATGTACAAAAAACCTAAAAAACGTAAACGAAAACAAAATAAACTTGTACTGCGTAACTAAGATACGGGTGTTCATGTAAAATTTCAGCTCTCTAGCTTTTGTAGTTTCCGAAATCTCGACGTTCATACGGACGGACGGACGGACGGACGGACGGACGGACGGACGGACGGACGGACGGACGGACGGACAGACAGACGGACAGGGCTATATCAACTTATTTTTTTGTGCTGATCAAGAATATATATACTTTATGGGGTCTGCGACGTCTCCTTCTGCCTGTTACATACATTTTCACAAAAGCATTATACCCTGAATTCCCATTTTCAATGGGTTCAGGGTATAAAAAGAAACAAGCACCAAAATATTACCACTGAAAAAATGCTAGAGAAATAAAGTCCAATTAAAAGGACATTGAAAGTTTGAAATGAAACAAAAAGAACAGATTTAATACTACAATAATTATCAACAAATGATTGCAACTACTGCTGGTGGTAAGCAATAGTTATAATAAAAAATCTTTATTTGATACAAACCCTTATTAACTCAAACTAATTCTATTAATTAAAAGAAAAAAAGAAACAATCACCAAAATATTACCACTGAAAAAATGCTAGTGAAATAAAATCCAATTCAAAGGACATTGAAAATTTGATATAAAAAAAAAAAAAACATATAATACTTTCATAATTATCGACAAATTATTGCTACTACTACTCGTGCTAAGCTATAACCATTTGAGAAGTAAGGCCAGCCAGTTATAATAATAAAATCTTTATTTGATTCAAAAGCTTATTAGCTCAAACTAATTCTATTAATTAAAAGAAATAAACACCAAAATATCACCACTGAAAATAAAAAAGTTAAATAAAATCCATTGAAAATTTGAAATGAAAAAAAAAAGATTTAAAACTTTAATAATCATAGACAAATGATTGCAACTACTACTCGTGCTAAGCTATAACCATTTGAGAATTATTAGGTCTTATATTTTGCAAATAGCAGTAAGGCTAGCCAATTATAATAAAAAAGTCTTTATTTGATTCAAAACCTTATTAGCTCAAACTAATTCGATTACTTAAAAGAAAAAAAGAAACAATCACCAAAATATCACCACTGTAAATAAAAAAGTTAAATAAAATCCATTTAAAATTTGAAATGAAGAAAAAAAGATTTAATATTTCATAATTATCGACAAATTATTGCTACTACTACTCGTGCTAAGCTATAACCATTTGAGAATTATTAGGTCTTATATTTTGCAAATACCAGTAAGGCCAGCCAGTTACAATAAAAAAACAAGCATCAAAATATTAACACTGAAAACATGTTACTAAAAAAATCCAATTAGAAATGACACTAAAAATTTGAAATGAAAAAAAATGTAATACTTTAATAATCATAGACAAATGATTGCAACTACTACTCGTGCTAAGCTATAACCATTTGAGAATTATTAGGTCTAATATTTTGCAAATAGCAGTAAGGCCAGCCAGTTACAATAAAAAAATTTTTATTATTAACATGCACCAAAATATTAACACTGAAAACATGTTACTATAAAATTCCAACTAGAAATGACACTAAAAATTTGAAATGATAAATATAAATGTAATACTTTAATAATCATCGACAAATGATTGCAACTACTACTCGTGCTAAGCTATAACCATTTGAGAATTATTAGGTCTAATATTTTGCAAATAGCAGTAAGGCCAGCCAGTTACAATAAAAAAATCTTTATTTGATACAAACCCTTATTAACTCAAACTAATTCTATTAATTAAAAGAAAAACAGAAAAAATCACCAAAATATTACCACTGAAAAAAGTTAAATAAAATCCAATTAAAAGGACATTGAAAATTTGATATAAAAAAAATTGAATACTATCATAATTATCGACAAATGATTGCAACTACTACTCGTGCTAGACTATAGCCATTTGAGAATTATTAGGACTTATATTTTGCAAATAGCAGTAAGGCCAGCCAGTTACAATAAAAAAATTTTTATTATTAACATGCACCAAAATATTAACACTGAAAACATGTTACTATAAAATTCCAACTAGAAATGACACTAAAAATTTGAAATGATAAATATAAATGTAATACTTTAATAATCATCGACAAATGATTGCAACTACTACTCGTGCTAAGCTATAACCATTTGAGAATTATTAGGTCTTATATTTTGCAAATAGCAGTATGGCCAGCCAGTCACAATAAAAAAAATCTTTATTATTAACATGCACCAAAATATTAACACTGAAAACATGTTACCATAAAATTCCAACTAGAAATGAGACTAAAAATTTGAAATGATAAAAAAAAATGTAATACTTTAATAATCATCGACAAATGATTGCAACTACTACTCGTGCTAAGCTATAACCATTTGAGAATTATTAGGACTTATATTTTGCAAGTAGCAGTAAGGCCAGCCAGTTACAATAAACAAATTTTTATTATTAACATGCTCCAAAATATTAACACTGAAAACATGTTACTATAAAATTCCAACTAGAAATGACACTTAAAATTTGAAATGATAAAAAAATGTAATACTCTAATAATCATCGACAAATGATTGCAACTACTACTCGTGCTAAGCTATAACCATTTGAGAATTATTAGGTCTTATATTTTGCAAATAGCAGTAAGGCCAGCCAGTCACAATAAAAAAATCTTTATTATTAACATGCACCAAAATATTAACACTGAAAACATGTTACCATAAAATTCCAACTAGAAATGACACTAAAAATTTGAAATGATAAAAAAAAATGTAATGCTTTAATAATCATCGACAAATGATTGCAACTACTACTCGTGCTAAGCTATAACCATTTGAGAATTATTTGGTCTTATATTTTGCAAATAGCAGTAAGGCCAGCCAGTCACAATAAAAAAAATCTTTATTATTAACATGCTCCAAAATATTAACACTGAAAACATGTTACTATAAAATTCCAACTAGAAATGACACTAAAAATTTGAAATGATAAAAAAAAATGTAATACTTTAATAATCATCGACAAATGATTGCAACTACTACTCGTGCTAGGCTATAACCATTTGAGAATTATTAGGACTTATATTTTGCAAGTAGCAGTAAGGCCAGCCAGTCACAATAAAAAAAATCGTTTTTAATAACATGCACCAAAATATTAACACTGAAAACATGTTACCATAAAATTCCAACTAGAAATGACACTAAAAATTTGAAATGATAAAAAAAAATGTAATGCTTTAATAATCATCGACAAATGATTGCAACTACTACTCGTGCTAAGCTATAACCATTTGAGAATTATTTGGTCTTATATTTTGCAAATAGCAGTAAGGCCAGCCAGTTACAATAAAAAATCTTTATTATTAACATGCACCAAAATATTAACACTGAAAACATGTTACCATAAAATTCCAACTAGAAATGACACTAAAAATTTGAAATGATAAAAAAAATGTAATGCTTTAATAATCATCGACAAATGATTGCAACTACTACTCGTGCTAAGCTATAACCATTTGAGAATTATTTGGTCTTATATTTTGCAAATAGCAGTAAGGCCAGCCAGTTACAATAAAAAATCTTTATTATTAACATGCACCAAAATATTAACACTGAAAACATGTTACCATAAAATTCCAACTAGAAATGACACTAAAAATTTGAAATGAAAAAAAATAAAAGATTTAAAACTTTAATAATCATAGACAAATGATTGCAACTACTACTCGTGCTAAGCTATAACCATTTGAGAATTATTAGGTCTTATATTTTGCAAATAGCAGTAAGGCTAGCCAATTATAATAAAAAAGTCTTTATTTGATTCAAAACCTTATTAGCTCAAACTAATTCGATTACTTAAAAGAAAAAAAGAAACAATCACCAAAATATCACCACTGTAAATAAAAAAGTTAAATAAAATCCATTTAAAATTTGAAATGAAAAAAAAAGATTTAATATTTCATAATTATCGACAAATTATTGCTACT
Organism: Drosophila stalkeri; assembly: GCA_035047405.1. NCBI lineage: Eukaryota > Metazoa > Arthropoda > Insecta > Diptera > Drosophilidae > Drosophila > Drosophila stalkeri. The sequence continues at coordinate 27,485 of JAWNPR010000116.1, forward strand.
ACTACTCGTGCTAAGCTATAACCATTTGAGAATTATTAGGTCTAATATTTTGCAAATACCAGTAAGGCCAGCCAGTTACAATAAAAACTTTAACAAGCATCAAAATATTAACACTGAAAACATGTTACTAAAAAAATCCAATTAGAAATGACACTAAAAATTTGAAATGAAAAAAAATAAAAGATTTAAAACTTTAATAATCATAGACAAATGATTGCAACTACTACTCGTGCTAAGCTATAACCATTTGAGAATTATTAGGTCTAATATTTTGCAAATAGCAGTAAGGCCAGCCAGTTATAATAATAAAATCTTTATTTGATTCAAAAGCTTATTAGCTCAAACTAATTCTATTAATTAAAAGAAATAAACACCAAAATATCACCACTGAAAATAAAAAAGTTAAATAAAATCCATTGAAAATTTGAAATGAAAAAAAAAAGATTTAAAACTTTAATAATTTTCGACGAATGGTTGCTACTACTATTCGTGCTAAGCTATAACCATTTGAGAATTATTAGGTCTTATATTTTGCAAATAGCAGTAAGGTCAGCCAGTTACAATAAAAAAATCTTTATTTGATACAAACCCTTATTAACTCAAACTAATTCTATTAATTAAAAGAAAAACAGAAAAAATCACCAAAATATTACCACTGAAAAAAGTTAAATAAAATCCAATTAAAAGGACATTGAAAATTTGATATAAAAAAAAAATTGAATACTATCATAATTATCGACAAATGATTGCAACTACTACTCGTGCTAGACTATAGCCATTTGAGAATTATTAGGACTTATATTTTGCAAATAGCAGTAAGGCCAGCCAGTTACAATAAAAAAATTTTTATTATTAACATGCACCAAAATATTAACACTGAAAACATGTTACTATAAAATTCCAACTAGAAATGACACTAAAAATTTGAAATGATAAATATAAATGTAATACTTTAATAATCATCGACAAATGATTGCAACTACTACTCGTGCTAAGCTATAACCATTTGAGAATTATTAGGTCTTATATTTTGCAAATAGCAGTATGGCCAGCCAGTCACAATAAAAAAAATCTTTATTATTAACATGCACCAAAATATTAACACTGAAAACATGTTACCATAAAATTCCAACTAGAAATGAGACTAAAAATTTGAAATGATAAAAAAAATGTAATACTTTAATAATCATCGACAAATGATTGCAACTACTACTCGTGCTAAGCTATAACCATTTGAGAATTATTAGGACTTATATTTTGCAAGTAGCAGTAAGGCCAGCCAGTTACAATAAAAAAAATCTTTATTATTAACATGCACCAAAATATTAACACTGAAAACATGTTACCATAAAATTCCAACTAGAAATGACACTAAAAATTTGAAATGATAAAAAAAAATGTAATACTTTAATAATCATCGACAAATGATTGCAACTACTACTCGTGCTAAGCTATAACCATTTGAGAATTATTTGGTCTCATATTTTGCAAATAGCAGTAAGGCCAGCCAGTTACAATAAAAAAATCTTTATTATTAACATGCACCAAAATATTAACACTGAAAACATGTTACCATAAAATTCCAACTAGAAATGACACTAAAAATTTTAAATGATAAAAAAAAATGTAATACTTTAATAATCATCGACAAATGATTGCAACTACTACTCGTGCTAAGCTATAACCATTTGAGAATTATTAGGACTTATATTTTGCAAATAGCAGTAAGGCCAGCCAGTTACAATAAAAAAATCTTTATTATTAACAAGCACCAAAATATTAACACTGAAAACATGTTACTATAAAATTCCAACTAGAAATGACACTAAAAATTTGAAATGATAAAAAAAAATGTAATACTTTAATAATCATCGACAAATGATTGCAACTACTACTCGTGCTAAGCTATAACCATTTGAGAATTATTTGGTCTTATATTTCGCAAATATTGTCACTGAAAAAATGCTAGTTAAATAAAATCCAATTACAAGGACATTGAAAATTTTAAATGAAAAAAAAATTATATTTAATACTTGAATAGTTATAAACAAATGGTTGCTACTACTACTCGTGCTAAGCTAAAACCGTTTGAGAATTAGTAGGTCTTATATTTTGCAAATAGCAGTAAGGCCAGCCAGTTACAATAAAAAAATCTTTATTATTAACAAGCACCAAAATATTAACACTGAAAACATGTTACTAAAAAAATCCAACTAGAAATCACACTAAAAATTTGAAATGAAAAAAAAAAATGTAATACTTTAATAATGATCGACAAATGATTGCAACTACTACTCGTGCTAAGCTATAACCATTTGAGAATTATTAGGTCTTATATTTTGCAAATAGCAGTAAGGCCAGCCAGTTATAATAAAAAAATCTTTATTTGATTCAAAACCTTATTAGCTCAAACTAATTCTATTAATTAAAAGAAAAAAAGAAACAAGCACCAAAATATCACCACTGAAAATAAAAAAGTTAAATAAAATCCATTGAAAATTTGAAATGAAAAAAAAAAGATTTAAAACTTTAATAATTATCGACGAATGGTTGCTACTACTACTCGTGCTAAGCTATAACCATTTGAGAATTATTAGGTCTTATATTTTGCAAATAGCAGTAAGGCCAGCCAGTTACAATAAAAAATCTTTATTATTAACAAGCACCAAAATATTAACACTGAAAGCATGTTACTAAAAAAATCCAACTAGAAATGACACTAAAAATTTGAAACGAAAAACAAAAATGTAATACTTTAATAATCATTGACAAATGATTGCAACTGGTGCTAAGCTATAACCATTTGAGAATTATTAGGTCTAATATTTTGCAAATATCAGTAAGGCCAGCCAGTTATAATAATAAAATCTTTATTTGATTCGAAAGCTTATTAGCTCAAACTAATTCTATTAATTAAAAGAAACAAGCACCAATATATCACCACTAAAAATAAAAAAGTTAAATAAAATCCATTGAAAATTTGAAATGAAAAAAAAAGATTTAAAACTTTAATAATTATCGACGAATGGTTGCTACTACTACTCGTGCTAAGCTATAACCATTTGAGAATTATTAGGTCTTATATTTTGCAAATAGCAGTAAGGCCAGCCAGTTACAATAAAAAATCTTTATTATTAACAAGCACCAAAATATTAACACTGAAAGCATGTTACTAAAAAAATCCAACTAGAAATGACACTAAAAATTTGAAATGAAAAACAAAAATGTAATACTTTAATAATCATCGACAAATGATTGCAACTACTACTCGTGCTAAGCTATAACCATTTGAGAATTATTAGGTCTTATATTTTGCAAATAGCAGTAAGGCCAGCCAATTATAATAAAAAAGTCTTTATTTGATTCAAAACCTTATTAGCTCAAACTAATTCGATTACTTAAAAGAAAAAAAGAAACAATCACCAAAATATCACCACTGAAAATAAAAAAGTTAAATAAAATCCATTGAAAATTTGAAATGAAAAAAAAAAATTTAAAACTTTAATAATTATCGACAAATGATTGCTACTACTACTCGTGCTAAGCTATAACCATTTGAGAATTATTAGGTCTTATATTTTGCAAATAGCAGTAAGGCCAGCCAGTTACAATAAAAAAATCTTTATTATTAACAAGCACCAAAATATTAACACTGAAAACATGTTACTATAAAAATCCAACTAGAAATGACACTAAAAATTTGAAATGATAAAAAAAAATGTAATACTTTAATAATCATCGACAAATGATTGCAACTACTACTCGTGCTAAGCTATAACCATTTGAGAATTATTAGGTCTTATATTTTGCAAATAGCAGTAAGGCCAGCCAGTTACAATAAAAAAAATCTTTATTATTAACATGCACCAAAATATTAACACTGAAAACATGTTACTATAAAATTCCAACTAGAAATGACACTAAAAATTTGAAATGATAAAAAAAAATGTAATACTTTAATAATCATCGACAAATGATTGCAACTACTACTCGTGCTAAGCTATAACCATTTGAGAATTATTTGGTCTTATATTTCGCAAATATTGTCACTGAAAAAATGCTAGTTAAATAAAATCCAATTACAAGGACATTGAAAATTTTAAATGAAAAAAAATTATACTTTAATACTTGAATAGTTATAAACAAATGTTTGCTACTACTACTCGTGCTAAGCTAAAACCGTTTGAGAATTAGTAGGTCTTATATTTTGTAAATAGCAGTAAGGCCAGCCAGTTACAATAAAAAATCTTTATTATTAACATGCACCAAAATATTAACACTGAAAACATGTTACCATAAAATTCCAACTAGAAATGACACTAAAAATTTGAAATGATAAAAAAAATGTAATACTTTAATAATCATCGACAAATGATTGCAACTACTACTCGTGCTAAGCTATAACCATTTGAGAATTATTTGGTCTTGTATTTCGCAAATATTGTCACTGAAAAAATGCTAGTTAAATAAAATCCAATTACAAGGACATTGAAAATTTTAAATGAAAAAAAAATTATACTTTAATACTTGAATAGTTATAAACAAATGGTTGCTACTACTACTCGTGCTAAGCTAAAACCGTTTGAGAATTAGTAGGTCTTATATTTTGCAAATAGCAGTAAGGCCAGCCAGTTACAATAAAAAATCTTTATTATTAACATGCACCAAAATATTAACACTGAAAACATGTTACCATAAAATTCCAACTAGAAATGACACTAAAAATTTGAAATGATAAAAAAAAATGTAATACTTTAATAATCATCGACAAATGATGGCAACTACTACTCGTGCTAGGCTATAACCATTTGAGAATTATTAGGACTTATATTTTGCAAATAGCAGTAAGGCCAGCCAGTTACAATAAAAAAATTTTATTATTAACATGCACCAAAATATTAACACTGAAAACATGTTACCATAAAATTCCAACTAGAAATGACACTAAAAATTTGAAATGAAAAAAAAAATGTAATACTTTAATAATCATCGACAAATGATTGCAACTACTACTCGTGCTAAGCTATAACCATTTGAGAATTATTAGGTCTTATATTTTGCAAATAGCAGTAAGGCCAGCCAGTTACAATAAAAAAATCTTTATTATTAACATGCACCAAAATATTAACACTGAAAACATGTTACCATAAAATTCCAACTAGAAATGACACTAAAAATTTGAAATGATAAAAAAAATGTAATACTTTAATAATCATCGACAAATGATTGCAACTACTACTCGTGCTAAGCTATAACCATTTGAGAATTATTAGGACTTATATTTTGCAAATAGCAGTAAGGCCAGCCAGTTACAATAAAAAAATCTTTATTATTAACATGCACCAAAATATTAACACTGAAAACATGTTACCATAAAATTCCAACTAGAAATGACACTAAAAATTTGAAATGATAAAAAAAATGTAATACTTTAATAATCATCGACAAATGATTGCAACTACTACTCGTGCTAAGCTATAACCATTTGAGAATTATTTGGTCTTGTATTTCGCAAATATTGTCACTGAAAAAAATGCTAGTTAAATAAAATCCAATTACAAGGACATTGAAAATTATTAAATGAAAAAAAAATTATAACTTTAATACTTGAATAGTTATAAACAAATGGTTGCTACTACTACTCGTGCTAAGCTAAAACCGTTTGAGAATTAGTAGGTCTTATATTTTGTAAATAGCAGTAAGGCCAGCCAGTTACAATAAAAAATCTTTATTATTAACATGCACCAAAATATTAACACTGAAAACATGTTACCATAAAATTCCAACTAGAAATGACACTAAAAATTTGAAATGATAAAAAAAAATGTAATACTTTAATAATCATCGACAAATGATTGCAACTACTACTCGTGCTAGGCTATAACCATTTGAGAATTATTAGGTCTTATATTTTGCAAATAGCAGTAAGGCCAGCCAGTCACAATAAAAAAATCTTTATTATTAACATGCACCAAAATATTAACACTGAAAACATGTTACCATAAAATATCCAACTAGAAATGACACTAAAAATTTGAAATGATAAAAAAAATGTAATACTTTAATAATCATCGACAAATGATTGCAACTACTACTCGTGCTAAGCTATAACCATTTGAGAATTATTAGGTCTTATATTTTGCAAATAGCAGTAAGGCCAGCCAGTTACAATAAAAAAATCTTTATTATTAACATGCACCAAAATATTAACACTGAAAACATGTTACCATAAAATTCCAACTAGAAATGACACTAAAAATTTGAAATGATAAAAAAAAATGTAATACTTTAATAATCATCGACAAATGATTGCAACTACTACTCGTGCTAAGCTATAACCATTTGAGAATTATTTGGTCTTATATTTCGCAAATATTGTCACTGAAAAAATGCTAGTTAAATAAAATTCAATTACAAGGACATTGAAAATTTTAAATGAAAAAAAAATTATACTTTAATACTTGAATAGTTATAAACAAATGGTTGCTACTACTACTCGTGCTAAGCTAAAACCGTTTGAGAATTAGTAGGTCTTATATTTTGTAAATAGCAGTAAGGCCAGCCAGTTACAATAAAAAATCTTTATTATTAACATGCACCAAAATATTAACACTGAAAACATGTTACCATAAAATTCCAACTAGAAATGACACTAAAAATTTGAAATGATAAAAAAAATGTAATACTTTAATAATCATCGACAAATGATTGCAACTACTACTCGTGCTAAGCTATAACCATTTGAGAATTATTTGGTCTTATATTTCGCAAATATTGTCACTGAAAAAATGCTAGTTAAATAAAATCCAATTACAAGGACATTGAAAATTTTAAATGAAAAAAAATTATACTTTAATACTTGAATAGTTATAAACAAATGGTTGCTACTACTACTCGTGCTAAGCTAAAACCGTTTGAGAATTAGTAGGTCTTATATTTTGCAAATAGCAGTAATACAGTTACAATAAAAAATCTTATTATTAACATGCACCAAAATATTAACACTGAAAACATGTTACCATAAAATTCCAACTAGAAATGACATTAAAATTTGAAATGATAAAAAAAATGTAATACTTTAATAATCATCGACAAATGATTGCAACTACTATTGCTAAGCTATAACCATTTGAGAATTATTAGGTCTTATATTTTGCAAATAGCAGTAAGGCCAGCCAGTTACAATAAAAAAATTTTATTATTAACATGCACCAAAATATTAACACTGAAAACATGTTACCATAAAATTCCAACTAGAAATGACACTAAAAATTTGAAATGATAAAAAAAAATGTAATACTTTAATAATCATCGACAAATGATTGCAACTACTACTCGTGCTAAGCTATAACCATTTGAGAATTATTTGGTCTTATATTTCGCAAATATATTTGTCACATGCACGAAATTTAACACTGAAAACATAGTTACCATAAAATTCCAATTAGAAATGACATTGAAAATTTGAAATGATAAAAAAATATGTAATACTTTAATAATCATCGACAAATGATTGGCTACTACTACTGTGCTAGCTATAACCGTTTGAGAATTAGTAGGTCTTATATTTTGTAAATAGCAGTAAGGCTCAGCCAGTTACAATAAAAAATTTTATTATTAACATGCACCAAAATATTAACACTGAAAACATGTTACCATAAAATTCCAACTAGAAATGACACTAAAAATTTGAAATGATAAAAAAAAATGTAATACTTTAATAATCATCGACAAATGATGGCAACTACTACTCGTGCTAAGCTATAACCATTTGAGAATTATTGGTCTTATTTTTGCAAATATTGTCACTGACAATTGTTAAATAAAATCTAATTAACAGCACATTGATAATTTTTACTGAAAAAAGTTTATAATTTAAATTGAATATTATCACAGATAGTGCTATCATGTTGTATAACCATTTGAGAATTCATTAGGCTTATATTTTCAAATAGCAGTAGCACTTTAGTTAAAAATTTTATTAACATGCACCAAAATATTAATATTGAAAACATGTTATATAAAATTTTAACTAGAAATGATACTAAAAATTTGAAATGATAAAAAAAAATATAATACTTTAATAATCATCGACAAATGATTGCAACTACTACTCGTGCTAAGCTATAACCAGTTTGACAATCATTTGGTCTGATGATTATTAAAGTATGTACATTTTTTTATATATCATTTCAAATTTTTAATGTCATTTCTAGTTGGAATTTTATGGTAACATGTTTTCAGTGTTAATATTTTGGTGCATGTTAATAATAAAGATTTTTTATTGTAACTGGCTGGCCTTACTGCTATTTGCAAAATATAAGACCTACTAATTCTCAAACGGTTTTAGCTTAGCACGAGTAGTAGTAGCAAACATTTGTTTATAACTATTCAAGTATTAAAGTATAATTTTTTTTTCATTTAAAATTTTCAATGTCCTTGTAATTGGATTTTATTTAACTAGCATTTTTTCAGTGACAATATTTGCGAAATATAAGACCAAATAATTCTCAAATGGTTATAGCTTAGCACGAGTAGTAGTTGCAATCATTTGTCGATGATTATTAAAGTATTACATTTTTTTTTATCATTTCAAATTTTTAGTGTCATTTCTAGTTGGAATTTTATGGTAACATGTTTTCAGTGTTAATATTTTGGTGCATGTTAATAATAAAATTTTTTTTATTGTAACTGGCTGGCCTTACTGCTATTTGCAAAATATAAGTCCTAATAATTCTCAAATGGTTATAGCCTAGCACGAGTAGTAGTTGCCATCATTTGTCGATGATTATTAAAGTATTACATTTTTTTTTTATCATTTCAAATTTTTAGTGTCATTTCTAGTTGGAATTTTATGGTAACATGTTTTCAGTGTTAATATTTTGGTGCATGTTAATAATAAAGATTTTTTTTTATTGTGACTGGCTGGCCTTACTGCTACTTGCAAAATATAAGTCCTAATAATTCTCAAATGGTTATAGCCTAGCACGAGTAGTAGTTGCCATCATTTGTCGATGATTATTAAAGTATTACATTTTTTTTTATCATTTCAAATTTTTAGTGTCATTTCTAGTTGGAATTTTATGGTAACATGTTTTCAGTGTTAATATTTTGGTGCATGTTAATAATAAAGATTTTTTATTGTAACTGGCTGGCCTTACTGCTATTTGCAAAATATAAGACCTACTAATTCTCAAACGGTTTTAGCTTAGCACGAGTAGTAGTAGCAACCATTTGTTTATAACTATTCAAGTATTAAAGTATAATTTTTTTTTCATTTAAAATTTTCAATGTCCTTGTAATTGGATTTTATTTAACTAGCATTTTTTCAGTGACAATATTTGCGAAATATAAGACCAAATAATTCTCAAATGGTTATAGCTTAGCACGAGTAGTAGTTGCAATCATTTGTCGATGATTATTAAAGTATTACATTTTTTTTTATCATTTCAAATTTTTAGTGTCATTTCTAGTTGGAATTTTATGGTAACATGTTTTCAGTGTTAATATTTTGGTGCATGTTAATAATAAAATTTTTTTATTGTAACTGGCTGGCCTTACTGCTATTTGCAAAATATAAGTCCTAATAATTCTCAAATGGTTATAGCCTAGCACGAGTAGTAGTTGCCATCATTTGTCGATGATTATTAAAGTATTACATTTTTTTTTATCATTTCAAATTTTTAGTGTCATTTCTAGTTGGAATTTTATGGTAACATGTTTTCAGTGTTAATATTTTGGTGCATGTTAATAATAAAGATTTTTTATTGTAACTGGCTGGCCTTACTGCTATTTGCAAAATATAAGACCTACTAATTCTCAAACGGTTTTAGCTTAGCACGAGTAGTAGTAGCAACCATTTGTTTATAACTATTCAAGTATTAAAGTATAATTTTTTTTTCATTTAAAATTTTCAATGTCCTTGTAATTGGATTTTATTTAACTAGCATTTTTTCAGTGACAATATTTGCGAAATATAAGACCAAATAATTCTCAAATGGTTATAGCTTAGCACGAGTAGTAGTTGCCATCATTTGTCGATGATTATTAAAGTATTACATTTTTTTTTATCATTTCAAATTTTTAGTGTCATTTCTAGTTGGAATTTTATGGTAACATGTTTTCAGTGTTAATATTTTGGTGCATGTTAATAATAAAGATTTTTTTTATTGTGACTGGCTGGCCTTACTGCTATTTGCAAAATATAAGACCTAATAATTCTCAAATGGTTATAGCTTAGCACGAGTAGTAGTTGCAATCATTTGTCGATGATTATTAAAGTATTACATTTTTTTTTATCATTTCAAATTTTTAGTGTCATTTCTAGTTGGAATTTTATGGTAACATGTTTTCAGTGTTAATATTTTGGTGCATGTTAATAATAAAGATTTTTTATTGTAACTGGCTGGCCTTACTGCTATTTACAAAATATAAGACCTACTAATTCTCAAACGGTTTTAGCTTAGCACGAGTAGTAGTAGCAAACATTTGTTTATAACTATTCAAGTATTAAAGTATAATTTTTTTTCATTTAAAATTTTCAATGTCCTTGTAATTGGATTTTATTTAACTAGCATTTTTTCAGTGACAATATTTGCGAAATATAAGACCAAATAATTCTCAAATGGTTATAGCTTAGCACGAGTAGTAGTTGCAATCATTTGTCGATGATTATTAAAGTATTACATTTTTTTTTTATCATTTCAAATTTTTAGTGTCATTTCTAGTTGGAATTTTATGGTAACATGTTTTCAGTGTTAATATTTTGGTGCATGTTAATAATAAAATTTTTTTTATTGTAACTGGCTGGCCTTACTGCTATTTGCAAAATATAAGTCCTAATAATTCTCAAATGGTTATAGCCTAGCACGAGTAGTAGTTGCCATCATTTGTCGATGATTATTAAAGTATTACATTTTTTTTATCATTTCAAATTTTTAGTGTCGTTTCTAGTTGGAATTTTATGGTAACATGTTTTCAGTGTTAATATTTTGGTGCATGTTAATAATAAAGATTTTTTTTTATTGTGACTGGCTGGCCTTACTGCTACTTGCAAAATATAAGTCCTAATAATTCTCAAATGGTTATAGCCTAGCACGAGTAGTAGTTGCCATCATTTGTCGATGATTATTAAAGTATTACATTTTTTTTATCATTTCAAATTTTTAGTGTCATTTCTAGTTGGAATTTTATGGTAACATGTTTTCAGTATTAATATTTTGGTGCATGTTAATAATAAAGATTTTTTATTGTAACTGGCTGGCCTTACTGCTATTTGCAAAATATAAGACCTACTAATTCTCAAACGGTTTTAGCTTAGCACGAGTAGTAGTAGCAACCATTTGTTTATAACTATTCAAGTATTAAAGTATAATTTTTTTTTCATTTAAAATTTTCAATGTCCTTGTAATTGGATTTTATTTAACTAGCATTTTTTCAGTGACAATATTTGCGAAATATAAGACCAAATAATTCTCAAATGGTTATAGCTTAGCACGAGTAGTAGTTGCAATCATTTGTCGATGATTATTAAAGTATTACATTTTTTTTATCATTTCAAATTTTTAGTGTCATTTCTAGTTGGAATTTTATAGTAACATGTTTTCAGTGTTAATATTTTGGTGCATGTTAATAATAAAGATTTTTTTATTGTAACTGGCTGGCCTTACTGCTACTTGCAAAATATAAGTCCTAATAATTCTCAAATGGTTATAGCCTAGCACGAGTAGTAGTTGCCATCATTTGTCGATGATTATTAAAGTATTACATTTTTTTTTATCATTTCAAATTTTTAGTGTCATTTCTAGTTGGAATTTTATGGTAACATGTTTTCAGTGTTAATATTTTGGTGCATGTTAATAATAAAGATTTTTTATTGTAACTGGCTGGCCTTACTGCTATTTGCAAAATATAAGACCTACTAATTCTCAAACGGTTTTAGCTTAGCACGAGTAGTAGTAGCAACCATTTGTTTATAACTATTCAAGTATTAAAGTATAATTTTTTTTTCATTTAAAATTTTCAATGTCCTTGTAATTGGATTTTATTTAACTAGCATTTTTTCAGTGACAATATTTGCGAAATATAAGACCAAATAATTCTCAAATGGTTATAGCTTAGCACGAGTAGTAGTTGCAATCATTTGTCGATGATTATTAAAGTATTACATTTTTTTTTATCATTTCAAATTTTTAGTGTCATTTCTAGTTGGAATTTTATGGTAACATGTTTTCAGTGTTAATATTTTGGTGCATGTTAATAATAAAGATTTTTTATTGTAACTGGCTGGCCTTACTGCTATTTGCAAAATATAAGACCTACTAATTCTCAAACGGTTTTAGCTTAGCACGAGTAGTAGTAGCAACCATTTGTTTATAACTATTCAAGTATTAAAGTATAATTTTTTTTCATTTAAAATTTTCAATGTCCTTGTAATTGGATTTTATTTAACTAGCATTTTTTTCAGTGACAATATTTGCGAAATATAAGACCAAATAATTCTCAAATGGTTATAGCTTAGCACGAGTAGTAGTTGCAATCATTTGTCGATGATTATTAAAGTATTACTTTTTTTTTATCATTTCAAATTTTTAGTGTCATTTCTAGTTGGAATTTTATGGTAACATGTTTTCAGTGTTAATATTTTGGTGCATGTTAATAATAAAGATTTTTTATTGTAACTGGCTGGCCTTACTGCTATTTACAAAATATAAGACCTACTAATTCTCAAACGGTTTTAGCTTAGCACGAGTAGTAGTAGCAAACATTTGTTTATAACTATTCAAGTATTAAAGTATAATTTTTTTTTCATTTAAAATTTTCAATGTCCTTGTAATTGAATTTTATTTAACTAGCATTTTTTCAGTGACAATATTTGCGAAATATAAGACCAAATAATTCTCAAATGGTTATAGCTTAGCACGAGTAGTAGTTGCAATCATTTGTCGATGATTATTAAAGTATTACATTTTTTTTTTATCATTTCAAATTTTTAGTGTCATTTCTAGTTGGAATTTTATAGTAACCTGTTTTCAGTGTTAATATTTTGGTGCATGTTAATAATAAAAATTTTTTTATTGTAACTGGCTGGCCTTACTGCTATTTGCAAAATATAAGTCCTAATAATTCTCAAATGGTTATAGCCTAGCACGAGTAGTAGTTGCCATCATTTGTCGATGATTATTAAAGTATTACATTTTTTTTTTATCATTTCAAATTTTTAGTGTCATTTCTAGTTGGAATTTTATGGTAACATGTTTTCAGTGTTAATATTTTGGTGCATGTTAATAATAAAGATTTTTTTTATTGTGACTGGCTGGCCTTACTGCTATTTGCAAAATATAAGACCTAATAATTCTCAAATGGTTATAGCTTAGCACGAGTAGTAGTTGCAATCATTTGTCGATGATTATTAAAGTATTACATTTTTTTTTATCATTTCAAATTTTTAGTGTCATTTCTAGTTGGAATTTTATGGTAACATGTTTTCAGTGTTAATATTTTGGTGCATGTTAATAATAAAGATTTTTTATTGTAATTGGCTGGCCTTACTGCTATTTACAAAATATAAGACCTACTAATTCTCAAACGGTTTTAGCTTAGCACGAGTAGTAGTAGCAACCATTTGTTTATAACTATTCAAGTATTAAAGTATAATTTTTTTTTCATTTAAAATTTTCAATGTCCTTGTAATTGGATTTTATTTAACTAGCATTTTTTCAGTGACAATATTTGCGAAATATAAGACCAAATAATTCTCAAATGGTTATAGCTTAGCACGAGTAGTAGTTGCAATCATTTGTCGATGATTATTAAAGTATTACATTTTTTTTTATCATTTCAAATTTTTAGTGTCATTTCTAGTTGGAATTTTATAGTAACATGTTTTCAGTGTTAATATTTTGGTGCATGTTAATAATAAAAATTTTTTTATTGTAACTGGCTGGCCTTACTGCTACTTGCAAAATATAAGTCCTAATAATTCTCAAATGGTTATAGCCTAGCACGAGTAGTAGTTGCCATCATTTGTCGATGATTATTAAAGTATTACATTTTTTTTACCATTTCAAATTTTTAGTGTCATTTCTAGTTGGAATTTTATGGTAACATGTTTTCAGTGTTAATATTTTGGTGCATGTTAATAATAAAGATTTTTTTTTATTGTGACTGGCTGGCCTTACTGCTATTTGCAAAATATAAGACCTAATAATTCTCAAATGGTTATAGCTTAGCACGAGTAGTAGTTGCAATCATTTGTCGATGATTATTAAAGTATTACATTTTTTTTTATCATTTCAAATTTTTAGTGTCATTTCTAGTTGGAATTTTATAGTAACATGTTTTCAGTGTTAATATTTTGGTGCATGTTAATAATAAAAATTTTTTTATTGTAACTGGCTGGCCTTACTGCTACTTGCAAAATATAAGTCCTGATAATTCTCAAATGGATATAGCCTAGCACGAGTAGTAGTTGCCATCATTTGTCGATGATTATTAAAGTATTACATTTTTTTTTATCATTTCAAATTTTAAGTGTCATTTCTAGTTGGAATTTTATGGTAACATGTTTTCAGTATTAATATTTTGGTGCATGTTAATAATAAAGATTTTTTATTGTAACTGGCTGGCCTTACTGCTATTTGCAAAATATAAGACCTACTAATTCTCAAACGGTTTTAGCTTAGCACGAGTAGTAGTAGCAACCATTTGTTTATAACTATTCAAGTATTAAAGTATAATTTTTTTTTCATTTAAAATTTTCAATGTCCTTGTAATTGGATTTTATTTAACTAGCATTTTTTCAGTGACAATATTTGCGAAATACAAGACCAAATAATTCTCAAATGGTTATAGCTTAGCACGAGTAGTAGTTGCAATCATTTGTCGATGATTATTAAAGTATTACATTTTTTTTTATCATTTCAAATTTTTAGTGTCATTTCTAGTTGGAATTTTATGGTAACATGTTTTCAGTGTTAATATTTTGGTGCATGTTAATAATAAAGATTTTTTATTGTAACTGGCTGGCCTTACTGCTATTTACAAAATATAAGACCTACTAATTCTCAAACGGTTTTAGCTTAGCACGAGTAGTAGTAGCAAACATTTGCTTATAACTATTCAAGTATTAAAGTATAATTTTTTTTTCATTTAAAATTTTCAATGTCCTTGTAATTGAATTTTATTTAACTAGCATTTTTTCAGTGACAATATTTGCGAAATATAAGACCAAATAATTCTCAAATGGTTATAGCTTAGCACGAGTAGTAGTTGCAATCATTTGTCGATGATTATTAAAGTATTACATTTTTTTTTTATCATTTCAAATTTTTAGTGTCATTTCTAGTTGGAATTTTATAGTAACCTGTTTTCAGTGTTAATATTTTGGTGCATGTTAATAATAAAAATTTTTTATTGTAACTGGCTGGCCTTACTGCTATTTGCAAAATATAAGTCCTAATAATTCTCAAATGGTTATAGCCTAGCACGAGTAGTAGTTGCCATCATTTGTCGATGATTATTAAAGTATTACATTTTTTTTTTATCATTTCAAATTTTTAGTGTCATTTCTAGTTGGAATTTTATGGTAACATGTTTTCAGTGTTAATATTTTGGTGCATGTTAATAATAAAGATTTTTTTATTGTGACTGGCTGGCCTTACTGCTATTTGCAAAATATAAGACCTAATAATTCTCAAATGGTTATAGCTTAGCACGAGTAGTAGTTGCAATCATTTGTCGATGATTATTAAAGTATTACATTTTTTTTTTATCATTTCAAATTTTTAGTGTCATTTCTAGTTGGAATTTTATGGTAACATGTTTTCAGTGTTAATATTTTGGTGCATGTTAATAATAAAGATTTTTTATTGTAACTGGCTGGCCTTACTGCTATTTACAAAATATAAGACCTACTAATTCTCAAACGGTTTTAGCTTAGCACGAGTAGTAGTAGCAACCATTTGTTTATAACTATTCAAGTATTAAAGTATAATTTTTTTTCATTTAAAATTTTCAATGTCCTTGTAATTGGATTTTATTTAACTAGCATTTTTTCAGTGACAATATTTGCGAAATATAAGACCAAATAATTCTCAAATGGTTATAGCTTAGCACGAGTAGTAGTTGCAATCATTTGTCGATGATTATTAAAGTATTACATTTTTTTTTATCATTTAAAATTTTTAGTGTCATTTCTAGTTGGAATTTTATAGTAACATGTTTTCAGTGTTAATATTTTGGTGCATGTTAATAATAAAAATTTTTTTATTGTAACTGGCTGGCCTTACTGCTATTTGCAAAATATAAGTCCTAATAATTCTCAAATGGTTATAGCCTAGCACGAGTAGTAGTTGCCATCATTTGTCGATGATTATTAAAGTATTACATTTTTTTTTATCATTTCAAATTTTTAGTGTCATTTCTAGTTGGAATTTTATGGTAACATGTTTTCAGTGTTAATATTTTGGTGCATGTTAATAATAAAGATTTTTTTTATTGTGACTGGCTGGCCTTACTGCTATTTGCAAAATATAAGACCTAATAATTCTCAAATGGTTATAGCTTAGCACGAGTAGTAGTTGCAATCATTTGTCGATGATTATTAAAGTATTACATTTTTTTTTATCATTTCAAATTTTTAGTGTCATTTCTAGTTGGAATTTTATGGTAACATGTTTTCAGTGTTAATATTTTGGTGCATGTTAATAATAAAGATTTTTTATTGTAATTGGCTGGCCTTACTGCTATTTACAAAATATAAGACCTACTAATTCTCAAACGGTTTTAGCTTAGCACGAGTAGTAGTAGCAAACATTTGTTTATAACTATTCAAGTATTAAAGTATAATTTTTTTTTCATTTAAAATTTTCAATGTCCTTGTAATTGGATTTTATTTAACTAGCATTTTTTCAGTGACAATATTTGCGAAATATAAGACCAAATAATTCTCAAATGGTTATAGCTTAGCACGAGTAGTAGTTGCAATCATTTGTCGATGATTATTAAAGTATTACATTTTTTTTATCATTTCAAATTTTTAGTGTCATTTCTAGTTGGAATTTTATAGTAACATGTTTTCAGTGTTAATATTTTGGTGCATGTTAATAATAAAAATTTTTTTATTGTAACTGGCTGGCCTTACTGCTACTTGCAAAATATAAGTCCTAATAATTCTCAAATGGTTATAGCCTAGCACGAGTAGTAGTTGCAATCATTTGTCGATGATTATTAAAGTATTACATTTTTTTTTATCATTTCAAATTTTTAGTGTCATTTCTAGTTGGAATTTTATAGTAACATGTTTTCAGTGTTAATATTTTGGTACATGTTAATAATAAAATTTTTTTTATTGTAACTGGCTGGCCTTACTGCTACTTGCAAAATATAAGTCCTGATAATTCTCAAATGGATATAGCCTAGCACGAGTAGTAGTTGCCATCATTTGTCGATGATTATTAAAGTATTACATTTTTTTTTATCATTTCAAATTTTAAGTGTCATTTCTAGTTGGAATTTTATGGTAACATGTTTTCAGTATTAATATTTTGGTGCATGTTAATAATAAAGATTTTTTATTGTAACTGGCTGGCCTTACTGCTATTTGCAAAATATAAGACCTACTAATTCTCAAACGGTTTTAGCTTAGCACGAGTAGTAGTAGCAACCATTTGTTTATAACTATTCAAGTATTAAAGTATAATTTTTTTTTCATTTAAAATTTTCAATGTCCTTGTAATTGGATTTTATTTAACTAGCATTTTTTCAGTGACAATATTTGCGAAATACAAGACCAAATAATTCTCAAATGGTTATAGCTTAGCACGAGTAGTAGTTGCAATCATTTGTCGATGATTATTAAAGTATTACTTTTTTTTATCATTTCAAATTTTTAGTGTCATTTCTAGTTGGAATTTTATGGTAACATGTTTTCAGTGTTAATATTTTGGTGCATGTTAATAATAAAGATTTTTTATTGTAACTGGCTGGCCTTACTGCTATTTACAAAATATAAGACCTACTAATTCTCAAACGGTTTTAGCTTAGCACGAGTAGTAGTAGCAAACATTTGTTTATAACTATTCAAGTATTAAAGTATAATTTTTTTTCATTTAAAATTTTCAATGTCCTTGTAATTGAATTTTATTTAACTAGCATTTTTTCAGTGACAATATTTGCGAAATATAAGACCAAATAATTCTCAAATGGTTATAGCTTAGCACGAGTAGTAGTTGCAATCATTTGTCGATGATTATTAAAGTATTACATTTTTTTTTATCATTTCAAATTTTTAGTGTCATTTCTAGTTGGAATTTTATAGTAACCTGTTTTCAGTGTTAATATTTTGGTGCATGTTAATAATAAAAATTTTTTTATTGTAACTGGCTGGCCTTACTGCTACTTGCAAAATATAAGTCCTAATAATTCTCAAATGGTTATAGCCTAGCACGAGTAGTAGTTGCCATCATTTGTCGATGATTATTAAAGTATTACATTTTTTTTTTATCATTTCAAATTTTTAGTGTCATTTCTAGTTGGAATTTTATGGTAACATGTTTTCAGTGTTAATATTTTGGTGCATGTTAATAATAAAGATTTTTTTATTGTGACTGGCTGGCCTTACTGCTATTTGCAAAATATAAGACCTAATAATTCTCAAATGGTTATAGCTTAGCACGAGTAGTAGTTGCAATCATTTGTCGATGATTATTAAAGTATTACATTTTTTTTTATCATTTCAAATTTTTAGTGTCATTTCTAGTTGGAATTTTATGGTAACATGTTTTCAGTGTTAATATTTTGGTGCATGTTAATAATAAAGATTTTTTATTGTAACTGGCTGGCCTTACTGCTATTTACAAAATATAAGACCTACTAATTCTCAAACGGTTTTAGCTTAGCACGAGTAGTAGTAGCAAACATTTGTTTATAACTATTCAAGTATTAAAGTATAATTTTTTTTTCATTTAAAATTTTCAATGTCCTTGTAATTGGATTTTATTTAACTAGCATTTTTTCAGTGACAATATTTGCGAAATATAAGACCAAATAATTCTCAAATGGTTATAGCTTAGCACGAGTAGTAGTTGCAATCATTTGTCGATGATTATTAAAGTATTACATTTTTTTTTTATCATTTCAAATTTTTAGTGTCATTTCTAGTTGGAATTTTATAGTAACATGTTTTCAGTGTTAATATTTTGGTGCATGTTAATAATAAAAATTTTTTTATTGTAACTGGCTGGCCTTACTGCTACTTGCAAAATATAAGTCCTAATAATTCTCAAATGGTTATAGCCTAGCACGAGTAGTAGTTGCCATCATTTGTCGATGATTATTAAAGTATTACATTTTTTTTTACCATTTCAAATTTTTAGTGTCATTTCTAGTTGGAATTTTATGGTAACATGTTTTCAGTGTTAATATTTTGGTGCATGTTAATAATAAAGATTTTTTTTTATTGTGACTGGCTGGCCTTACTGCTATTTGCAAAATATAAGACCTAATAATTCTCAAATGGTTATAGCTTAGCACGAGTAGTAGTTGCAATCATTTGTCGATGATTATTAAAGTATTACATTTTTTTTTATCATTTCAAATTTTTAGTGTCATTTCTAGTTGGAATTTTATAGTAACATGTTTTCAGTGTTAATATTTTGGTGCATGTTAATAATAAAAATTTTTTTATTGTAACTGGCTGGCCTTACTGCTACTTGCAAAATATAAGTCCTGATAATTCTCAAATGGATATAGCCTAGCACGAGTAGTAGTTGCCATCATTTGTCGATGATTATTAAAGTATTACATTTTTTTTTATCATTTCAAATTTTAAGTGTCATTTCTAGTTGGAATTTTATGGTAACATGTTTTCAGTATTAATATTTTGGTGCATGTTAATAATAAAGATTTTTTATTGTAACTGGCTGGCCTTATGCTATTTGCAAAATATAAGACCTACTAATTCTCAAACGGTTTTAGCTTAGCACGAGTAGTAGTAGCAACCATTTGTTTATAACTATTCAAGTATTAAAGTATAATTTTTTTTTCATTTAAAATTTTCAATGTCCTTGTAATTGGATTTTATTTAACTAGCATTTTTTCAGTGACAATATTTGCGAAATACAAGACCAAATAATTCTCAAATGGTTATAGCTTAGCACGAGTAGTAGTTGCAATCATTTGTCGATGATTATTAAAGTATTACTTTTTTTTTATCATTTCAAATTTTTAGTGTCATTTCTAGTTGGAATTTTATGGTAACATGTTTTCAGTGTTAATATTTTGGTGCATGTTAATAATAAAGATTTTTTATTGTAACTGGCTGGCCTTACTGCTATTTACAAAATATAAGACCTACTAATTCTCAAACGGTTTTAGCTTAGCACGAGTAGTAGTAGCAAACATTTGTTTATAACTATTCAAGTATTAAAGTATAATTTTTTTTCATTTAAAATTTTCAATGTCCTTGTAATTGGATTTTATTTAACTAGCATTTTTTCAGTGACAATATTTGCGAAATATAAGACCAAATAATTCTCAAATGGTTATAGCTTAGCACGAGTAGTAGTTGCAATCATTTGTCGATGATTATTAAAGTATTACATTTTTTTTATCATTTCAAATTTTTAGTGTCATTTCTAGTTGGAATTTTATAGTAACCTGTTTTCAGTGTTAATATTTTGGTGCATGTTAATAATAAAAATTTTTTTATTGTAACTGGCTGGCCTTACTGCTATTTGCAAAATATAAGTCCTAATAATTCTCAAATGGTTATAGCCTAGCACGAGTAGTAGTTGCCATCATTTGTCGATG